>NQII01000797.1:122049-161394 GCA_002778355.1 Clitarchus hookeri | reverse complement strand
GTTTATTTCATCGGCAGCAGTCGATCTTGGAATGACTGGCAGTGTTTGGCGGAAGTCGCCAGACAGTAAAATCATTGCGCCTCCAAAACATCTCGAGTCATTGCGCAGATATTTCAATGTTCGGTCAAGTGCTTCTAATGCGCGTTTGTGCGCCATTGTGCATTCGTCCCAGATGATGATTTTAGATGCTACTAAAACCTTGGCCATTGTGGAGCGTCTCGCAATGTTACATGTTGGTTATTCAGTACTTTGAAGGTTTAACGGCAGTTTAAACGCTGAATGAGCCATANGCGTCTCGCAATGTTACATGTTGGTTATTCAGTACTTTGAAGGTTTAACGGCAGTTTAAACGCTGAATGAGCCATATGGCATCCTTCTAACAATGTGGCCGCTATTCCATAAGAAGGAACTGCTACCGCAATGTCGGATCTCGCTCGAACAGTGGCCAAAATCAATGGCATGAGGAATTTCTTCCCAGTTCCACCGGAGGCATCCAGGAAAAATAAGCCACCATTTCCCTCATCAATTGCCGTGATTAATGTATCATACAGTTCCTTATGTTGGGGTTAAACAGGGGCACATTCGTTTGGACTGATTGATCTAATTCATGTCTATCATATTCACGTTCTCGTTCTAATTCTCGATCAAATGCGTCATTCATTCCTCGATCTGGCGCTGGCATTCCTAACCTGACTAACAAACTGCCGCACATGAGGTAACACATGTCTTCGATCAAGAGCAAAGCCTGGTTATGCATCTCATCATTCACCTCAATATCGGGATTTCTTGAACTGACATGAATTCTATGTAAAATGTTATCTGACATGTCATCTTTGTATTTGTTCCACAGGTCACGTGGATTCGATAGGAAGCATGTCGAAATGATAGCAAATAATGTGCGTATCTGACTATCTGACTTGGATTTGCAGAAATAATTGCTTCAGCGATTGTCGTGTCCCAATGAGTATCGTTTTCAAGCAAATTGAGCTCTTGACATGCAGCACGAAATGTTTGGCACACTATACTATTAACAGTTCGTAGTGATCCAAATGATGTTGGCCCACGAACATTCACCAGCAACAACCGCAAATAGAAGCATTCATCATTCTTCGGATGAACTGTGTTAATACGACCAAGAGCATCAGTAGAATGCACATCCGGATGACCAGGAACCGCATCGCCTTGCTTCCGACGTTGAAATTTCTTCGATGAAGCGTTCCAAGTGTAATAATGTGGCATCTCTGAGTCCAGCCTATCTCGAGTTATAAAAGGTGTAACTAACCCAACTTTGTTTTATAGATATATAAAGATGTTTTTTCATGTTAGCATTCCTTATTTATTTTAGAGGCAATACTTGAACTTCTGTTAATGTCATGTCAAAAATGCCATCCATATAAAATGTATCAGAAAATTAATTTACATTATAATTATTTTTTCCATGAACTTTTACGATGTTTAAATAGCTGATATGTTATTCCGGGCGCAGACAAATTCAAAAAATATAAAATCATTTAAATCGGTTGAGCCGTTCTCGAGTTATAAATGGTGTAACTAACCTGGCTGTGTTTTATATATATAGATTCAATGTTGTACCATTTTTTATAGTAGTATAAATATATGCATTCAGACACATTTGTAAGATACTCACAGGTTTATAAATTTGCGAGGTATTTTTCATTTTTCATTAAATTTCAAGGGGGTTTTTTTTCAGTGACACTTATGTCAACAGTAGAAATTGCTTAATATTTTTTTTTAATTTTCAGTCATTTAAATTTGCAATACAACTTTATTTGGTAGTAACTCATTTTTATGACCTAGAGGATATATCTAATCGAAAATTATTTCAGTTTCAAATAAATTATTTAATCAGCATTTATATTTACACTCATTACTCAATGCCTACTCCCCTGGACACAAATACACCTTTTTTTTTTTGCATTGATTGTAATACATTCTTCATAATTGTTAAAATAAGTATCATACATTCAGTAAATTCTGGAGAGATTGTCGATATTAGTATTAAAAAACTGGTTCGTGCCACATCTTCCAGAAGTCAGGTTGAGATGGGAAGTTGTCATTGCCATCTACACTTCATCTAAGTACCTGTATCAGCTAAAATCTTGTGTTTGCTGCTGCGACTAGACTCACGAACTGCCGTAACATTTATTGAAGTGGAATTCTTCAGGATGNTAAAATCTTGTGTTTGCTGCTGCGACTAGACTCACGAACTGCCGTAACATTTATTGAAGTGGAATTCTTCAGGATGTTGGCTTTTTCTGTAGAAAATTCTGGAACTGATGTGACAGCTACCTGGGTATTGTTGACATATTTGTTTGTAGGTGCTGGTGCTGTTGAAACAACAGCCATGGAGAACAGTATCGTGAAGCATTCTGGCGAATGTAGAGACAGCTTGTCCTATCTCATGGCATGTGCTAAAACTTATTTCTGGTAAGCATGGTACTGGAGTATCTTCACACAAGTAGAGCATGGCACACTGTCAATAAGTAATATAGTCAATAATCAGTTTACATGGCTCAAACATTACTGGTTCATGAGAAAACAACATATGAAAATGCCCACCACATTCTTCCATGTACATGCACAATTGACAACCATTCTAGTACGAGTATGTAACCCTACTTAATCCTGGCTTCGCAATCGCATAGTGGTTTGCTGAGTGAAATGCTGCCATCTCTGTTAGTCTGTGGGCCACAACAAGCTGAATGTTTGTATGTCTGGCTAGTCTTTTTAAGTATGTAGGGAAGTATGACATCATCAGAAGTCAACCAGCATGAACTGGATCCTGGAGATGTTGTCACAGCAGGTTTCCAGACATTTACACTTGCTTCTACAAATAATTTCAACTTATGTGGTTACACCATCTGTTTCTGATTCCACAGTCTAGGCTTCGATGTCTATGGTGAGAGTAGTGTCTATATGGGGCTTTAGGCACATGGCATCTGGGGTAAGGAAGTAGAAGTTTTCCACCATCTTGGATGACATCACAGGCACAGCCGGCAGCATTGTTCATCTCCCCCTTCGCCGCTCCCAACCCACTGCCAGCGATTACAGCAACCCGTAGCCCTAGAATCTATTTTAATAAAAGTTGTTCTAATAAAAATTATTTTAATTTAAAAAAATTATTTTAATAAAAAATGTATACAAATTAAAAAGTATCGGCTTCCAACCTTGGATTTTTAATAATTATATCGGTTAAAAGTGTCGCTCTACATCATAATTCAATTTTCCTATATTTTTTCATTAATTTAAAAAAAATGCAATCAAGTAATATTGCCTAAAAACGATTTAATAAAAATTAAATANCCTATATTTTTTCATTAATTTAAAAAAAATGCAATCAAGTAATATTGCCTAAAAACGATTTAATAAAAATTAAATAATTTTGGTCTGCCACTTTGGTACCCAGTGCACCTGTAACAAAAATAATTATTTAATTAATTTCGGCCCTCCGCTTTAGATTTGTATTTGTTTTCCTAGAAAAAACAAATGAAGAGAGTGTCATCGCTGCGATTGTAGAAAATAGAATGTTTTAGCAGACTGGAAATTGCGGGTACTAAGACTCACAGTACACACGTGCATGTGCACGCTGACAAGAGCAGCTGCCACAACGCAGCAAAGCTGGATGTTAGTCTGAGTTTTACGTTACGAGCTAGCACTGCCGTCCACCTTTAGTCACGAACCATCTCTAAAAGCATTTTAGCATAGCAGTGTTTGGGCAGAGCCCGTGTCAGGGGGTTATCTCTTCGACATGCATAGTGTTGTCCTGAATGCATGATGCGCATGTGTCAGGGTCGCAGTCAGCACTCCAGGTTACACTGCCCTAGCAACACCATGTGTGCTTATCAGCGACTCAGTGTNTGTGTCAGGGTCGCAGTCAGCACTCCAGGTTACACTGCCCTAGCAACACCATGTGTGCTTATCAGCGACTCAGTGTCTTACGTCATTCTGCTGTAGCGACGTGCATGTGCTATGTGTGACCAGTCACACAGTGGTGTGCGAAGTAGAGGATGAGGAGGGGGACACCAACTACACATGCGCATCTCCCGATCGTGCTGTTGGTGAGACTCCCTCACTCTTCCCCCCGTCAGGCCATATAAGAGAAAAAAACAGCTGCTGGTCATGCACATAAATACGTTAATAATGTACAAACCACATTTTCCCCTTTCCCAATCTCGTTATTGGTCACCCTTCTCTTCCCAACTCCCCCACAGATCCATCTACCAATAAAATGGTTCATGTGTATCAGTTCGCGCATGAAATACACTGAATCTCCCACCTCTTCCCAGAACCATCGACCAATAATATCGTTCATGTGTATCAATCTGCACAGAAAATACGCTGAATCTCCCACCTCCCTACAGACCCATCGACCAATAAAATAACCCCATCTATGAACTGAACTATGTATTTCCCTATGTATCAATCCACTAACAGTTCGTATTATTCACTTTACTATAATTTCGCCAACCGATAGTATAATGCAGTTGGTTGGCTGCCCCTTCCTTCTAGATCTCAACGTCCTTAAAATCGCATCACACTTCAGACGAAATATTTCTTTATATATCAATCCGGCACCAATTCATATTATTTTCCTATGCATTATAATGCCTCCAATATCCAAACCATTTTCACACACTTCATAGTTTTCACCCAATAGAATCGATCCATCTATGTGACGAACTATTTTCAAGATAGTTTAAATTGACCGAATTTGCTTACCTTCCACCATTTTGGTATCTGCTATCACAAGTCGCATCGAACATCTTCAGGCCACCATCTCATCTATATTAATTAGCTTTCTGGTCAGTACAATTTTGTAAACTAGTACATATGTCAAATCATGTTTTTTTTTGTTTAATATTAGCACAAAAATACCTGCACTATTATCTTTAAAATATATAAGTGGCTGGAATATAAATGAATGTGGCATCATGCATAATTCCTTTTTAAACACAATGAAACTTAGCTCAGGTAGGCGGGCTCATTACCCGATGCGCAGCGAATAAAAATAACATTTATATGCTACGTTTGTGAGGTCGGAAATAGTGCTCGCAATGTACATGGTGTCTTGAAAATAATTTTAGTCTGAATAGTAGTGGATGGTCAGTTCTACTCATGGTATCCTTGCTTTTTTTTTTAAATAAAACCTTTGAAAAAATTATAACAAGAATTTTGTTCTTTCCTAAATATGCCATAGTTCAAAGGTGTTTCCTTAAGTACATTAATTTATTCGTTAAATCTAACAGTTCTTATATTTTATTTGCAGATTATAATATTTCATTAATGCAAATAACAATATAGGAAATAGGTGGGTCAGTAATGCCTAGTAAGATATATTATTAAAATGAGTGTGGTTTTTTTAGCATGAAAATATACCATCAGCAGGGCCTCAGATANTGCCTAGTAAGATATATTATTAAAATGAGTGTGGTTTTTTTAGCATGAAAATATACCATCAGCAGGGCCTCAGATAAGTTAGAAGTAGCCGTGAATGGGATATAGGAAGCGCCCTTAAAGTCGAAGCGCACAAGTGCTAACACTTCGTATTATCCATGACAAATTACAGACGAAATGGTGAAAAACGTAGCAAAACTGGTGTTTTGAAGCTATATTTCAAATAATATATCACATGCCTTGTCGAAACTCCCGCATTGTGAATGTTGTTCGAGCCTAACATACCAACAATATAGTCATAAAATTAAATGCATTTTACAGGCTACAAATAGTTTTTAAAATTTATTCATGTAGTTAGACATCAGAAGTGTCTGTAAAAATCTTTCCACTGTATGACTGTACTCGTAATGTTTCTATTAAACATAAGTAACGCACGGTACGGGTTGTATATGGGAGAAATGTTTATTAATAAGTTTAGTCCTTCAAGTTCCGAGCACAGCAGAGTATTTTATAGTTTGTGCGCATAATAACATAAGAATTATTGTAGGGAATGCGCTGCTCTCAAAAATGTGTTTCAGGAATACAGTACAGTAGTAGGAAAATGTTTCTTTGTTTGATAATAAACGAGAATTAGAGAAAGAACACAACTATGGTCTGTCTGCTCACAAGAAACTGTATGTAGCTAACATGAGCTGCATATTACTCGAGCAGGTTACAATAAAACGAAAACTGAGTACAGCATTTGAATAATAGTAATGCATTAATAGCAATTTTTTCCATGGTGAATAGACATGGTGGTAGTCGCCGTACCATGTGCGTCGTTTTATTTTTAATGATACATTTAACTCTTATCGGTGTAGCCCTTGGCAGGAGGCAATAGCACGGCAGCCATGCTTCCCTACTCCCCTCAATGTATACTGGGCATGATTCCCAACAGTACATTGTTGTCTGTGCTGNTGATTCCCAACAGTACATTGTTGTCTGTGCTGGAATGGTTTTCTCAGGCTCTCCCTCTTCATTTATTTAACGAATTAATTCATGTTCGCATTTAGTTAAGTACGTAAGTTTTTTCATTTGTATGCTTCGTCAACATTATTTTGTCATGCTAAATATGATGTTTATTCACTGAATAAAAATAGTGCGTGTTTGTAGGTTTTCTCCTGGTTATTCAACATCGAACTACCATCATNGGAATGGTTTTCTCAGGCTCTCCCTCTTCATTTATTTAACGAATTAATTCATGTTCGCATTTAGTTAAGTACGTAAATTTTTTCATTTGTATGCTTCGTCAACATTATTTTGTCATGCTAAATATTATGTTTATTCACTGAATAAAAATAGTGCGTGTTTGTAGGTTTTCTCCTGGTTATTCAACATCGAACTACCATCATNTATGTTTATTCACTGAATAAAAATAGTGCGTGTTTGTAGGTTTTCTCCTGGTTATTCAACATCGAACTACCATCATGTGTTCAATTGGAGACTCAGTCGAGACGACCATCGCTGAACAGTTGTTAATTCTGTCTGCTGTTTCTGGTAAGTTTATACGACTAGATTAATATTGCATCAATTACTGTGTACAAGGGACGTGATTCCCGGCAGTAGTCCGTTTTGGATTTTTTTNCGACTAGATTAATATTGCATCAATTACTGTGTACAAGGGACGTGATTCCCGGCAGTAGTCCGTTTTGGATTTTTTTTAGGTGGTTGTAGGTGGGTTTTCTAGGAGGTCTTCATTTCATTAACTAATTTCACTTTCATATTTACTANTTTTTTTTAGGTGGTTGTAGGTGGGTTTTCTAGGAGGTCTTCATTTCATTAACTAATTTCACTTTCATATTTACTAAAGTTCATAAGTTTTTTTCATTTCCATGCTTCGCCCAATTTTTTTATGTTCAATATGTTGTTTATTTATTGAATAAAAATTGTGTGTGTGTTCGTAGGTTTTCTCCTGGTTACTCATCGTCAAGCTGCCAATGCATGTACCATTGGAGACTCAGTCGAGACGATCATCGCTGAACAACCATTACTTCTGTCTGCTGTTTCTGGTAAGTTTACATAAGTAGAGTAATGTTTTTTCTCTTACTGTGTCCAAGGACGTGATTCCCAGCAGTTTTTTTGTCAAAGATTTTTTTGTCACATTTTGTTAAGTACATGAGATTTCCACTTCTATGTTTCGCCCACATTTTTTGTCATGCTAAATACGATGTTTATATACTGAATAAATATCATATGTGTTTTTCAAGGTTATTCAATGTGGTTTTGGTCTGTGTTCAGTGGGTTTTCTCGGCAGTCTCCCTCTTCATTTCATTAACTCATTTCACATACACATTTTGTTAAGTATGTATCTTTTTTCATTACTGTGCTTCATCTACTACATTTTTATCATGCTAAATACGATGTTTGCTTACTGAATAAAATCTGTTATGGGGTTTTACAGGTTATCTTACATCGAACTACCTTTTGCATTATACGTTGGCATACTTTGACATAACAGCTTACTCCTTCTGTTGTTTCTGGTAGGTATGTAGGAAGAATTAATCAATGCCATTTTATGAAATTAAATAACATCCATGAAATTAAGGTCGCTATGGCCAGTGCCACCCAGAGGATTTTGAGGCCTGGAGAAAATCTTAATTTTTTATGCGAAACATTGAATATTTTATACGAATGTTTTTTATTCTGCCTTGCCGGTAGGAAATACGTTGCTTCTAAACAGTTTCATAGTTTACTGTCAAACTCAATATTGATAAGAAAAAATAGTTCCCCCATTCTCATTAAAATATTGAGAACAACTATATCCGATACAATAATTCTCCTGTTATAAACCAAGTCAGACACTGCCCAATGCTCTCCATAATTCTATTATATCCTACAATCCTAATTTTAATAGCTTTGAAGGGAACCTTTCGCAAAAATGCCCAGACTAAGACAACTTAAAAAAAAAGGAATGTTGATTTGGAAAGGTAAAGAAAACATTTTTATGAGCTGATTGTAATCAAAGAGTCTGCACCATAACACAATTGTTTCTAAATGTTCCACACTAGAAAAGTACCAAGTACGAGAGGTAACATAACCAAAGATTCTTGTAATTTCAATCAGATGTAATTAACTCTGTATATTTATATAAAATATAAATAAAGTTCACCGAATTTTTTTACGACATAGTTAAGCGAAAATAAATTTCTAGCTAATGAAAAATTCAAACAAAGTTTATCACAANACCGAATTTTTTTACGACATAGTTAAGCGAAAATAAATTTCTAGCTAATGAAAAATTCAAACAAAGTTTATCACAAGAATGTT
The DNA here is from genome assembly GCA_002778355.1 of Clitarchus hookeri. Taxonomy (NCBI): domain Eukaryota; kingdom Metazoa; phylum Arthropoda; class Insecta; order Phasmatodea; family Phasmatidae; genus Clitarchus; species Clitarchus hookeri. The sequence goes on along the minus strand of NQII01000797.1, from coordinate 152,673 downwards.
TATCAAGCCAATATTTCATGTGCCTATTCAAACAAAAATGTATGTAACTATGAAATTTGCTTGTACTGACATAACAAAATAATGCTTATTGCACACATATGTTTCAGATTGGTGATACTCTGCAGTGCACTTGACAGAAGGGTTACATTTCTTCCTTCTGTTGCTTCGCTGTCTTCTATGATAAGACTTATGTCACCTACGCTTTTTGTGGGTGGGTTCTGCAGGCTCTCCTATAGTCTCCACTGCAATGGGCTGCAACATGAGCGCCAGTGCCCACATAATCCCCTGAAAGGGTATAAACAGGTTTGCGATAGGTGTGGGGCAACTATATAGTGCAAAGATAATTACAAGAAATGTCATGGAACACGCACGGGTGACGTTCAGCAGGGGACAACATCAACTCAATGTAAATTCTGTAATGCACTATTTACACAGTTAGGTACAGCCCGAAGCCAAAAGACAAGCTGTCAGTTCTATTCAGATCAACAGTCGTACACATGCGATTATTGTGGCAGGTATTTTACAAGGGTGGTCACTCTAAGAGTTCGTTTATTGAAATGTAATGGTCATCCCCCCACAAAACGATCGTGACGTGAACAGTCCATAATTACAGTTCCTGAATCAAGGCCGCGAAACGTTGCTGGTTCAGGAGGAATTAATGCAAATGGATTCACCGAGGCAGAAACTGCAAGCATGTCGAATTTGAAAATCTACATATCTGAAAACAACATTGCCCACAACAAAGGATATCTACACATAATTATCCCAGATGAAACGAAATTTAATTATTCAGCTATTAAGCGAAGTACAAGAACATGAGGCAATAAAATGTAATTTGTGTCTGAAATGTGATTACAGCAAACCAACTCCATTTGATGAGGGATTAGATAAGAGGACCTTCAAGAAAAAGAATATTCCTGTGTATGAGGTTAGCGATATCAAAGAAGCTGTGACTGATAGTATTCAAAAAATATGTAATGAGGAACCAATGTACAAGGAGGGAGGTTCGGGCTGGATTTTATCGAGTGTCAATCACCTGAAGCTTCGCATTAGTAAATTGTATCCCCTCCGTGTATCTCCATACATCGCTTTACCTGTCGCCATAAAAAAAGTACACAATAATAAAACCACAGAATAGATAGCACCACATGTGTTTCAAGTGGGCGATTTTGGCACAGTATGTTGAAGGTACAGATCCTCAATGAGTCGACCATCGATATGAAGCACTAGAAGACAAATTTGATTTTACAGGCAACGAGTTCCCGACTCCACTGCACCAGATTAAAATATTTGGAAAGAATATCCCTACTGTATCAGTCAATGTATACTCGCTCACCGACAAGAAGAAGGTCGTTCCCATACGAGTGGTAAAATAATAAAAAGAAAATAATTTTAACCTACTGCTTCTAACGACCTAGGAAAATGCTCACTATACCTACATAAAGAAATTATCAAGACTAGTGCGATCCCAGGTATCAGCTAACAAGGAAAAAATCCACATATTCAAGAGGTGCTTCGCCTATTACCATGACTTAGCCAAAATTACTGGGATGACTGGCCAACAGTGCCTGAAAAAACACCAGAAATACTGCAAAAACCATGCACTAGAGCGCACCGAGTTCCCTAAGCCGGGGCATGATGGTGGCCACCCGTTTTGAAATTTTTTAATTATAATTTTGGAGACAAATTGCCGATCTTTGTCAATGCAGACTTAGAGGCCTTGCTCAAACCAATTTACACCTGCCAGCCGGACCCCAGCCGCGCGCACACATACGCATACCAANCAATGCAGACTTAGAGGCCTTGCTCAAACCAATTTACACCTGCCAGCCGGACCCCAGCCGCGCGCACACATACGCATACCAAAAGCATGAGGCCTACAGTTTCTCTGTGTATGTAAATATAGACAACGATGTAATTCCTACTGTCTTAACATCCACACTGCCTACTGTGCCGATACTGCACAGGTGACACAATGCAGGATATTAATGTGTGGATATCGGAAAAAAGTAAAAGATATGTATGCTTCTACAAAGGATATGGAGCCATTCACACCAAATGAAAAGGCAAGCTACTCACAGGCGACGAGTTGCTGCTACTGCGNAGCCAGGGCATGATGGTGGCCACCCGTTTTGAAATTTTTTAATTATAATTTTGGAGACAAATTGCCGATCTTTGTCTATGCAGACTTAGAGGCCTTGCTCAAACCAATTTACACCTGCCAGCCGGACCCCAGCCGCGCGCACACATATGCATACCAAAAGCATGAGGCCTACAGTTTCTCTGTGTATGTAAATATAGACAACGATGTAATTCCTACTGTCTTAACATCCACACTGCCTACTGTGCCGATACTGCACAGGTGACACAATGCAGGATATTAATGTATGGACACAATAGTGGATATCGGAAAAAAGTAAAAGATATGTATGCTACTACAAAGGATATGGAGCCATTCACACCAAATGAAAAGGCAAGCTACTCACAGGCGACGAGTTGCTGCTACTGCGAATCGATATTCACAGCAGAAAATTATAAAGTGCGTGACCATGACCACTTCACATGGCGGTACATTGGGGAAACTAGTAACAGCTGCAATTTTCTTCACTGCCACCCGAAGAAACTGGTTGTATTTTTCCATAACCTGAGCTATGAAGAAACTTTTATCATCAACAATTTCGGTTATGACAACAAATAAATATACATTACTTGCGAACCGGCCCGGCTTCGCCCGGGTAAAATTGAGTTTTACAGTGATACACTTATAAATAAATTGGCAAAAGGCAATTAATTTATGTGAAACCAGATTTATAAAATTATACTATGTTGACCTAGGTTTTTAACTGATTACGGCAACCCAAAACGAAGGAAATATTTTTTACCCGATAGTCAAGAAGTAGGGTATTGTTTTTGGAGTGTATCTGTGCAACTATCACGTAGTTACCACATTTCCTCTTACCAGCGTCGATGTATGAAAATCAAAACGTGAGTTTCATCAAGTTGTAGCTTCAGAAATAAATGTACCTAGCTACTACTTTTTACGCTTGACTCAGGGATTTTAATAGATCACCAAAGTTAAGCAACGTTCCCAGCGGCACACATTTGGATGGGTGACCGTTTAGTGGCATAATATCGAAGCGCTTCCGGGCTTCGGAGGGCACGTTAAATATTCGGTCCCGGTTGTTTTCGCTTCATAGCAGTCGTTAAGTGATGTCAGACGTCCTTGGGCGGCCTGATAAACTCTGACACCAGAGGAAAAAAACATTTCGGTCACATTCCCAGCCGTTGCAGAATTAGGTTTGGTTGTTATTCCACAGGAAACGTACAATTTTCCGGGATAAAAAGTACCATATAGCTTATTCCAAGACCTAAAGTACCTACACACCAAATTTCATCCAAATCCGTTCAACCGTAATGGGGCTGAGTGGTAACAAACATTACTCACACACAGACTTTCGTATTTATAATATTAGTAGGATTCTCAAACAAAATTAAAAAACATCATTTTCGAAGAAGTTGGGAGACAGATTTTCCGTGCAATTTGTTAATACTTTCCGTCATCCTTGGTTGCGTAGTTACCACCTTAAAAATGTAACAAAACAATGAAGTTCTTGAACCCCAACTAAGTGACACTTGACACACGAAAAGCTGTATTTCCTTACGATTATGTAGACAGCTGGGAGAAGTTGAACGAGCAGCAGCTGCCGCATTAAGAGGATTTTTACAACAAGCGAACAGACTCTGGAATTGAAATCACCAAGGATGATTATGTTTGCGCCCAAACTGTATGGCAAGCATTTAGATGCACTTCATTAGGAGAATATAGCAATATATATCTCAAAACAGATGTCCTTCACCTGATCGATGTTTTCGAGCATTTTAGGGATCTCTGCATATCCACAGCTCGACTGTTCTGATGCCATGCTTCGGAAGATGTGGGTACAACTCGAATTAATGAGCGACTATAATATGTACATATTCGTCTAAGATGGGATTTGTGGTGGCATGGCACAGTGAATAAAATGTCACTGCAAAGCCAACAACATCTACGATCCTGAAACCTACGATCCAAGCAAACCGACGACACATCTGCAGTGCCTGGACGCCAACAAATTGTACGGATTGGCCATAAGTTTGCCGCTCCCAGTATGCAATTTTAAGTGGGCCAAGAACACAAACATCGATGTTATGTCAATTCCAGACGAAGCTCATACTGGCTATATTCTCGAAGTCGACATAGAATATTCCACAGACCGGCATGAAGACCACAAATACTTGCCTTTCCTACCTGTCAACCAGCTTATATTGGGCTCCAAGCTTCCGAAACTGATGACGACTCTCAAAGACAAAAAAAAAAAGCTATATCATCTATACCGCAACCTGAAACAATCTGTATCACGTGGATTAAGGATACAGAAAATGCATTGTGTACTAGAATTCAAACAAAGTCCCTGGGTGAAACCCTACATCGAGCTCAACACAACAAAATTTCCAGCTGCTCAGAACGATTTCAAAAAGGAATTCATTAAATTAGCAAATAACAGTACTTTTGGAAAACTTATGGAAAATAAGATAAAATGAATAAAAATCGAACTGGTGAGCAACGAAAAGACAATCAAGAAACTGGTAGTCAAGCCCATGTTTCTCGACCGCACAATTTGCAATGAGAATCTAGCCCTCCTGCATTTTCAAACATGAAGAGATCCTATTTGATAAACTTATTTATGCGGGATTATCTGTTCTCGACCTGTCGAAGACACTTAAGTTCAAATTCCATTACTACATCATGAAGGCCTAGTATGGAGATGACCTTGAACTGGCCTACATGGATACCTACTTGTTCCTGTACGAGATACACACCCCCAACTTTTAAATTATGTGGCCAGCGATCAAGATTTTAAAAACGATTTTGACACCAGTGCCTACCCCACCACTCACCTCTGCTACTCGGAAAAAATCAACAAAATTGTCCGCAAGTTTAAAGACAAATGTGGTGGGGACATCATGACAGAATTCGTAGAACTACAGGCGAAAATTTGTTCGCACAAATGCAGTGGAAAAGTTGCGAAAAGGGCAAAAGGCATACAAAAATGTGTAGTGAAAAATAAAATCAAATTCGAAGACTTCATTTCTGCTCTGGAGCATGTTGAGGGCAAATGATCGCACGATAAGGTCACACCAGCACGACCTATATTCCGAATGCATAAATAAATTGATCCTAACATGTACGGATGACAAGAGGCAGATAATAAGATGGCATACATACAGATCCTTGAGGATATTTCGATCGCGATATGTAAATATATCCCACCATACGCAGCAGCGATACATTGTAGTTCCTGCAAGAGTTTGCATATCTTGTCAGGTGTGACATTAACGAATCATCGTGGTAGTTGTAGCCCATGCAAGAGGATGCATATCTTGTCAGGTATGTCGTTGTACAATGATATTGGAGCCTGTCCATACCAACCATCTACACTACCAGTTATTTTGTTTATCCATTTTCTTTTGAACAAAATTATGTAGATTGTGTGNGTTGCAGAATTAGGTTTGGTTGTTATTCCACAGGAAACGTACAATTTTCCGGGATAAAAAGTACCATATAGCTTATTCCAAGACCTAAAGTACCTACACACCAAATTTCATCCAAATCCGTTCAACCGTAATGGAGCTGAGTGGTAACAAACATTACACACACACAGACTTTCGTATTTATAATATTAGTAGGATTCTCAAACAAAATTAAAAAACATCATTTTCGAAGAAGTTGGGAGACAGATTTTCCGTGCAATTTGTTAATACTTTTCGTCATCCTTGGTTGCGTAGTTACCACCTTAAAAATGTAACAACACAATGAAGTTCTTGAACCCCAACTAAGTGACACTTGACACACGAAAAGCTGTATTTCCTTACGATTATGTAGACAGCTGGGAGAAGTTGAACGAGCAGCAGCTGCCGCATTAAGAGGATTTTTACAACAAGCGAACAGACTCTGGAATTGAAATGTAAATATATCCCACCATAGGCAGCAGCGATACATTGTAGTTCATGCAAGAGTTTGCATATCTTGTCAGGTATGTCGTTGTACAATGATATTGGAGCCTATCCATACCAACCATCTACACTACCAGTTATTTTGTTTATCCATTTTCTTTTGAACAAAATTATGTAGATTGTGTGGTGGCATGCTGTACCCCATGCAAGAGGTATACTCGTCCTGTCAGTTGTATCTCTGGCTTATCCAATTCCTCTGTTTTTTGTATTCACTATTGTTTTTACACAAGGGTTTTTCCTGGGTAGCTATGATTTTTGGCGAGGTATTTTTGGTCACTTTTTTTCCCCTTCATTGGTATATATTATTTTTGCAGGCTGCGAGTCCACTGTGTTGTCTTTAATATTTTTCGGCGTTTTGCGCAAGTTCTTCTGTCTTGCTTTTATTATTTTCTCAAATTATATTTCTTGTGGGCAACTGTGCTGTCTTCAAAATTTTTAGGCGTTGAAAGCAAGGTTCGTCTGCCTTGCTTCGTTTTTTTTTTTTTTTTTTTTTTTTTTTTTTCGTGGTCCGCATATAATTTTTATGACTCGTCGTGTAATTATTATTTTTAAACATAGATATGTTACTGTCTTCGATATTATTTTACTAGTGTCTGGTATTTTAAATTTTTTTCTATGCATCACACCAAGGTCATGAAAGAATGACATTACATTTTCTTCTCTGCTGAAGGAAGCAATGCAGGAAATGGGACTGGTAATGTTCTTAATACATGCCTTTCCCTGGATGGTCAGGATGTATAATAGGAGGCAGTTACTCGCCTCGGGGGTGTAAAATCTGAAGCCATTTCACTCCCCCTCACCACAAGCAAAATTTATGATATAACTGAAACGACAATTGATGGGTTGTCGTGGTCTCAGGAGCGGGGATAAGTGAGGTGTAGGTTTGCGGTACAGGTGTCGTTCTTCTTAGAAGGATGGAAAAGGGCGCCAGAGCATGAGATACTCATCCATAAATGGAATGATCGCCCGCGTGACTTCTCCTTAGCTCACCCCGCGCGACGAGTCGACGTCGTAGGTAATATTGTTAAGTGCTGCCTATGCCTACCTATGAATGTGTAGGGCCCCTCATATGCTTCTAATGATCATGTTATACTCTTAAGTGGCCGTCTCATATGCCAAAACACCATGATCAGGGGTGCGGTGCACCAGTGGGTAGAAGTCCCAAAGTTAAATTACGTGGCCATTAGGTGGCCGATAGTNCCATGATCAGGGGTGCGGTGCACCAGTGGGTAGAAGTCCCAAAGTTAAATTACGTGGCCATTAGGTGGCCGATAGTAAAATAAAAACAAGAGATCACTTGCAGTAATTTTTATTCACAATTTATCCCCTCATACTAGGCAATGACACAGTTCCAGCATTAAGGCGTGCTGGCAGCCGACACTGACAAAGAGGCACGTAGCCAATGAAAAATAATTAAGTGAGTTAAAACCCCGGTGCGTTTCGAGCTTGCAGGCNTGCTGGCAGCCGACACTGACAAAGAGGCACGTAGCCAATGAAAAATAATTAAGTGAGTTAAAACCCCGGTGCGTTTCGAGCTTGCAGGCCTTAGAATACCACTGCCCCTTGGCTAAGCAAATAAGTTAGGTAAATTAAGTTCCAGAGTAAAATAAATAACTATTGCTACACAAAATACTGGTGTAGGATGTTGAAGATCCCTGGGGTGTGTGGCACCCATCAATTCCCTCAGCGCATGCAGAACCAACTGGCCAAGCATGGCATGCCTGCTAGGGCCCCTGGTCAAAAGTGCGCCAAGTGTTTCTAAAAATTCACTGGCACATTGACTTAAATACAATAACACTTTACATTATTTATTTTCATAAGCAAATTCAGTATAAAAATTAATTGAATTGGTAATAAATTTCATACACGATATAATTTAAACATGCCACGAGGCTCTTTCTCCCCCAGTCTGTTGTGTGTACGTTGGGTTTGGTTACATTTCAGCATTTTTATTTTTATTAATGCAGTAATGACTCGCATCCTAATTTATGTAAATTTGGAGGTGGCAACAGGTGACTGGCAGTGGACGAGTCCACTCTGACCTCAGGAGGGGTGTCAGTAGCCATGCTTGAATACGTGGTTTACAAACCCCATTTTTACTGCGGTGGAAATATACGGGTTTGTTTACATGTTATTAACGCCCAAAAATTACTGAACGTTTTACACACTCACACAACATGCACAACACACGCACGGGTATGTAAACAGTGAATGGAGAGTTTACGCAAAGGGTTTTGTGGAAACTGTAACCACTGTGCCCCCTCGCTGCATTCATTTCCCCTATCGGCAGTATTCGTCGGGCATGAAAGAGGGATGGTTACCTGACTCTGGCAGTATCCAGAGGGGGTCGCAGAGGGGTAGTACACTTCGGTGCACGTTGCCGGTGTAACAGTCGTAGAGGGGGCGACCGCCACGTTCGGACAGACTATAAAACATAATTCCCTTTTTCTTTCAATGTGACATACACGTCACTTTACTTCCATAATTTCGTGTGAATAGGATTTGACGTCTATGTTGGACCCCCGACCTGTGAGTTACAAAAAATTCACGGGTGGTTCAACAGGTGGTTCAACTCTTATCCTTGCTGGAATTGTAAATGTAAAATGGTGGTAATATCATATGTACATAAAAATTCGGCCGGTGGCAATGTTCTTGCTATTCTTTCTCTCTCTCTCTCTCTCTCTCTCTCTCTCTCTATCTTTCTTTCTATCTCTCTATCCTAGTGTTATTTTGTCTATGCGGTTTTCTTTTTACTTTGTTTTCGTTTGTTTGCTTTGTTTAAGTTTTTTTTTTTTTTTGGGTGGCTTGATGTCTGTTCCAGCATTGGAACCCCACCTGCAAAGTACGGTCATGGGGCACTGGAGAAAAAAAATAGTTTTTCGAAAAAAAGAAAATACTATTAGTTAAAATGTGCTAGCAATATGTGGNTTTTTTTTTTTTTTTTTTTTTTTTTTTGGTGGCTTGATGTCTGTTCCAGCATTGGAACCCCACCTGCAAAGTACTGTCATGGGGCACTGGAGAAAAAAAATAGTTTTTCGAAAAAAAGAAAATACTATTAGTTAAATAACTATACATAATTTCACCAAAAAAAATGTGCTAGCAATAGTATTGCATGGCCTTGGTCCNTAGTTAAATAACTATACATAATTTCACCAAAAAAAATGTGCTAGCAATAGTATTGCATGGCCTTGGTCCCAATGTCCGGGAACCATGCACGTGATCATGCCATGTGGATGGTAAAGGGGGAGGGAGATGCTAGAACGAAAGAGGAACGAAAGAGGTCGACCATGCCCCCACTCGGGATGGATGTGGCATCGACTCCCTGTAGATTCTGGTGGACTTGCTCCAGATGGGGAAGAGAGATATCTTTACTAAATAACATGAAGTGCAAAATATGTGATGTAAAAAAAATATTAAATTCAATAATTTTTTTTAAATTATCTTTGCCTAAATATTGTATTTCACATACACTGAAGAGACAAAAAAACTGGAACACCTTCCTAATATCGTGTAGGGCCCCCGCGAGCACTCAGAAGTGCCACAAGACGACATGGCATGGACTCGACTAATGTCTGAAGGTATACAGGAGGCAATCCCCACCATGAATCCTGCAGGACATTCCACAAATCCATAGAAGTGCGAGGCAGTGGAGATCTCTTCTGAACAGCACATTGCAAGGCATCCCAAACATGCTCAATAATGTTAATGTCTGGTGATTTAAGTGGCCAATGGAGTGTCTAAAGTCAGAAGAGTGTTCCTGGAGCTACTCGGTAGCAACTCTCGACGTGTGGGGAGTCGCTTTGTCCTGCTGGAATTGTCCACATCCGTCGGAATGCACAATGGACATGAATGGGTTCAGGTGATCGGACAGGATGCTTACGTATCTGTCACCTGTCAGAGTCGTATCAAGACATATCAGGGGTCCCATTTTACGTCAACTGCACACGCCCCATACCATGACAGAGCCTCCACCAGCTTGAACAGTCCCCTGTTGACATGTAGGGTCCATGGATTCATGAGGATGTCTCCATACCCGTACACGTCCATCCGCCCTATACAAATGGAAACGAAACTCGTCAGAACAGGCAACGTGTTTCCAGTCATCAACAGTCCAATGGTGGTGTTGGCGGGCCCAGGCAAAGTGTAAGGCTTTGTGATGTGCAGTCAACAACGGCACACGAGTGGGCCTTCGGCTCCGAAAGCCCATATCAATGATGGTCCGTTGAATCGTTTGCATGCTGGTACTTGTTGATGCCCCAGCATTGAAATCTGCTCCAATTTGAGAAAGGGTTGCACATCTGTCATGTTTAATGATTCTCGCCACTCGTCGTTTGTCCCGTTCGTTCACGAATGTTTTCCGGCCGCAGAGATGTCGAAGATTTGATGTTTTACCGGATTCCCGATATTCATGGTACACTCGTCAAATGGTCGTACGCGAAAATCCATGTTGTATCACTACCTTGGAGATGCTTTGTCCCATCTCTCGTGCGCTGACTATAACAGCACGTTAAAACTCACTTAAATCTTGATAACCTGCCATTGTAGCAGCAGTAACTGATCTAGCAACTTTGCTAGACACTTGTTGTCTTATATAGGCGCTGCCGACCGCATCGCGTTAGTCTGATTGGTTCCATATTTTTTGTTATTTGCATATGCATGCCTCTACCAGTTTTTTTATTTTTTTGGCTCTCCAGTGTATATACATCCCTTTTCTTCACATAAAAAAATGTTTTACAGCTGCCAAGCTGTATGTATAAAAAAATCATAAAATGAATAATTTTCCAAATAACACAGAAAAAAATTATGTTGTCTATTTTTTACCATTAAGAATTAATTTAAACACCAAGAGAAAATGAAATAATTATATTGTAAATTTATTTGACTATTAATAATTCATATAAGAGAAAACAAATTTATTATATTCAAAATTTATTTTACCATTAATAATTAATTTAAGAGAAAATAAACTAATCATATTGAAAAAATTTAGTAGTGTAAAATGAAAATAAAAAACAGATATTTTTCAAAAACTATTTTTGTACACAGATAATACACATTATTAATTAATTTTTTTAAAGAATTCATATTTTTTTTCAACTTAAGAGGAATATTGCATGTATGGCTAAACAGTTCTCGAATGATGGTAAGCATAAGTTTCTTGCGTAGCGTCGTACAAATCTCAGGATCGTAGTTATGTCCATCGGTTCCAGATTGGTCAACAACATCATCATAGCCACACTCCATATCTTGCACTTCCTGAACAGTTTACTTCACGACTTCCACCTCGCCATTGGTGGGNACTTGTTGATGCCCCAGCATTGAAATCTGCTCCAATTTGAGAAAGGGTTGCACATCTGTCATGTTTAATGATTCTCGCCACTCGTCGTTTGTCCCGTTCGTTCACGAATGTTTTCCGGCCGCAGAGATGTCGAAGATTTGATGTTTTACCGGATTCCCGATATTCATGGTACACTCGTCAAATGGTCGTACGCGAAAATCCATGTTGTATCACTACCTTGGAGATGCTTTGTCCCATCTCTCGTGCGCTGACTATAACAGCACGTTAAAACTCACTTAAATCTTGATAACCTGCCATTGTAGCAGCAGTAACTGATCTAGCAACTTTGCTAGACACTTGTTGTCTTATATAGGCGCTGCCGACCGCATCGCGTTAGTCTGATTGGTTCCATATTTTTTGTTATTTGCATATGCATGCCTCTACCAGTTTTTTNTGCCGACCGCATCGCGTTAGTCTGATTGGTTCCATATTTTTTGTTATTTGCATATGCATGCCTCTACCAGTTTTTTAATTTTTTGGGCTCTCCAGTGTATATACATCCCTTTTCTTCACATAAAAAAATTTTTTACAGCTGCCAAGCTGTATGTATAAAAAAATCATAAAATTAATAATTTTCCAAATAACATAGAAAAAAATTATGTTGTCTATTTTTTACCATTAAGAATTAATTTAAACACCAAGAGAAAATGAAATAATTATATTGTAAATTTATTTGACTATTAATAATTCATATAAGAGAAAACAAATTTATTATATTGAGAATTTATTTTACCATTAATAATTAATTTAAGAGAAAATAAACTAATCATATTGAAAAAATTTAGTAGTGTAAAATGAAAATAAAAAACAGATATTTTTCAAAAACTATTTTTGTACACAGATAATACACATTTATAATTAATTTTTTTAAAGAATTCATATTTTTTTTCTACTTAAGAGGAATATTGCATGTATGGCTAAACAGATCTCGAATGATGGTAAGCATAAGTTTCTTGCGAAGCGTCGTACAAATCTCAGGATCGTAGTTATGTCCATCGGTTCCAGATTGGTCAACATCATCATCATAGCCACACTCCATATCTTGCACTTCCTGAACAGTTTACTTCACGACTTCCACCTCGCCATTGGTGGGATCACCGTAAACAGCAGGTCTGGAGACCCATCATCCACAGCTTCAGGAGTATATGCTTATGGGTGGCGTCAACGAGTAGGTGCAGGTTTGTTTCCCGAGCTGGAGTTAGAACCGTTCATGATAGGTACTGACACAAGCACCTGGCGCCGATGCTGTACTCTGCGGTGTCTGGTCGTCTGGGTGGATGCATCCATCTTGGAACCGGGATGATGGGAGCAGTCCGACGATGTATGCCCTGCCAGGGACAGCTCCACGGCACAGTCCGGCTCGTGGGTGGTAGCACATGTCTGGGCCCGAGAGATGATTTGGTCCACAGTGCAGGGCATTTGTGTATGCGGCATCATGTGGAACACGTTGCAGGCCGATGCTCCCGCACAGTCCACGTGAATCTGCGTTGGTTCGTAGACGACTGGAAAATGCGCGAAATCCCAATGCTGCCTGCCGCCGTCATCGCAGGTCTCTGTATAGGTGTACATGTATCCATCTTCTACGATGAAACTTTATTCAATGCTGCCATATTCAGGCTTGGTGCTTGCATAAATGTTCGTGAGACAGAACATTACCATCGAGACGAATATACCACTGTGCCACGACTAAATGAGTGCAAATAGAATTTTTCCCCACTTATATAGCATTTGTGGTGACTTTCGTGTCTAGTCATAACTCATCGATTCACAGACCAAGGACGAGGTACACCATTTGCGCAGAAGCTATTAATTTCTTTATGCTCATGTCCAGCCAGGTTCTGACCTGCTGCAGATATCCTGCTGCTGGTTGTCGTAATGTTTCGCAGCTTGCGCAGCATAGGACAGCCNCCCTTCATAACCCTTGGCAATCCCTCATGTGAACCGTTCCTTGCAGATACTGCATCAGCAATTAGCTCAGCACATTTCCCACTTGATGGTATTGAATCTAGCCTTCGTCCCACTCCAGTCCGTGGTAGTACTTGGTCAGCCAGTCTTTCGTCTTCTTGCTTTTCTTGTCCAGTAATTTGTACGAATAAGGGGGGTGGAAGGAGCACATGTACAGCTTGCCATCGTCGTCGTAAGACACTGCGAACTCCTTGAGCATGTAGCCTCTCTGGCTCTGGAAGTCTTGCAGATTACAGTACATCCTAATACAAACTGAGGTGAGAAGCAGTGATCATCCTGTTTATATATGCTTAGTTCACCATTTTCACCAGCCCCGAAAATCAGTCGTAGCTCACTACTCTGTCTTGCAAAATCAAACAGTATGCAGCAGTGTTCGCAGGAATGTTTTCCTTGGAAAAAATTTCTATACGACAATCTACAATGCCGTTTTGAACTCGCTCATTTTGTTTGGATGTGTCGAAGACCATTAATGGTGCCGTTTCACGAAATCTTTCTGGGATCGGGAAGGGGTAGGAATCGCGCCCGTAGTAGGAGGTTTGAAACTGAGTATTCAGATAATACAGCAAAGTAAATCCGTCTTGGTCGAAGGAGGTGTTCATATTCACGTACGGATAGCTTTCGCTATTGAAAAACATTTTTATGTTCTGGATGTTGCAGTGGTCGAAGGTCGGTTTATCTGCCGATATGTTGCGTTGCTTGTCCGTTTGAAATGCCAGTACGATTTAACAGGGTTTTTCCATGCTTTTGCGAAAGTACCGTCGCCTGTTACAGTCCAGTAGTGCTCATTAAGCGAACAATAACCCTTCAAATATACGATTTAAGGACACAACCCATGCTAAATTAGGGATTGTCGCGGAACTGTTTCCTCGATTGTTCGAAGCAATTGTATCGGGCTCTACTGATGCAGAATATCGATGCCAAATTCAAGATAGGCTACATGTTGTAGGATTATCCGAACGAACTCTACGACAGACTACGGCTTCTGGTCGCTTCCAAGTCTGCGGGCAACCGGTCGCACACCAACGAGATTACATCCATCGTAGAAGAACTCGTCGAAGCTGGCTACATAAGCAGATGACGAAACATGCCATTTCTGGGGAAGTTCACAGGTCGGCCAGAAGGAATAATCCTCTGAGAAAGTACGTCATAAAAGGTATTGACGATACTTTCCAATCTGACCTGGTCAAAATGAAAGACTTTGCACGTGCGAATAAAGGTCACCCCTACATTTTGACTGTAATAGACAAGTTTTCTAAGTATGCCTGGGCCAGACCGCTCAAGTCAAAAATGCATGTTATATCACCGAGGCCATGGTAAATGTGTTGAGAGAAGGATGCGTACAAAAAAATCTCCACACCGACAATGGTAAAGAATATTTTAATGTTACTGTTTATGCACTGATGAAAATGTACGGCATAAATCACTATTCCTTGTACTCTGGTCTCAATACTAGCATCGTCGAGCATTTTCACTGGACTCTGAAAGCCAAATTGTGGAGACATTTCACGGCGAATGGAAACTACAAGTGGTTTGAGCTACTGCTGAAACTCGTCCGTGAGATAATTCTACCATTCGCATGAAGCCCGAAGATTTCAAGGACACCTCCCTGCTTCGGAATGTGTACTCCAACCACAATAAGAGGGACCCGCGCAAGTTTAAAGCCAAGATCGGTGATCTGGTCAGCATCTCCAAACAACATGGCATTTTCCACAATGCCTATCATCACAACTGGTCTCCAGAACTGTACAAAATAGTTCGCATATGACATATGTACCCGCGCATGTATTACCTCGAGGACCTATATTGTGAACCCATCGCCGGAGGCTTTTACGCAAAGGAGATCCAGCCTACGAAGTATCCCGATGTTTATTTGGTGGAAAAGGTGCTGAAACGACATAATGGACGTGTACATGACGTGGCTCGGATACTCGAAGAGTGACGATTCCTGGGTCGACCAGAAAGACATTATGTAATAGGAACAACGAATATTTTAAAGTAATGTTATGTACATGTATTAAAAAAAAATAAAACATGTTTTACCTTTGTGAACGTTCATTTTATTCTTACCTGTCCTTATATGTAATATAACGGGATTGGAGATAGCTATTTTTGTGGGGGAAAAAGGCTAACACTGCTCTTCACGTGTTAATACAGGTGCTGACTTAGTCTATCTGGTAGCGAGCAGGTATGAAAACGACTTGAAAGCATGTGTGCAGTTACCTGATGCAGTGCTGGTGCAGGCATAGTGGCCNAAGACCATTAATGGTGCCGTTTCACGAAATCTTTCTGGGATCGGGAAGGGGTAGGAATCGCGCCCGTAGTAGGAGGCTTGAAACTGAGTATTCAGATAATACAGCAAAGTAAATCCGTCTTGGTCGAAGGAGGTGTTCATATTCACGTACGGATAGCTTTCGCTATTGAAAAACATTTTTATGTTCTGGATGTTGCAGTGGTCGAAGGTCGGTTTATCTGCCGATATGTGGCGTTGCTTGTCCGTTTGAAATGCCAGTACGATGTAACAGGGTTTTTCCATGCTTTTGCGAAAGTACCGTCGCCTGTTACAGTCCAGTAGTGCTCATTAAGCGAACAATAACCCTTCAAATATACGATTTAAGGACACAACCCATGCTAAATTAGGGATTGTCGCGGAACTGTTTCCTCGATTGTTCGAAGCAATTGTATCGGGCTCTACTGATGCAGAATATCGATGCCAAATTCAAGATAGGCTACATGTTGTAGGATTATCCGAACGAACTCTACGACAGACTACGGCTTCTGGTCGCTTCGCAGTCTGCGGGCAACCGGTCGCACACCAACGAGATTACATCCATCGTAGAAGAACTCGTCGAAGCTGGCTACATAAGCAGATGACGAAACATGCCATTTCTGGGGAAGTTCACAGGTCGGCCAGAAGGAATAATCCTCGGAGAAAGTACGTCATAAAAGGTATTGACGATACTTTCCAATCTGACCTGGTCAAAATGAAAGACTTTGCACGTGCGAATAAAGGTCACCCCTACATTTTGACTGTAATAGACAAGTTTTCTAAGTATGCCTGGGCCAGACCGCTCAAGTCAAAAATGCATGTTATATCACCGAGGCCATGGTAAATGTGTTGAGAGAAGGATGCGTACCGAAAAATCTCCACACCGACAATGGTAAAGAATATTTTAATGTTACTGTTTATGCACTGATGAAAATGTACGGCATAAATCACTATTCCTTGTACTCTGGTCTCAATGCTAGCATCGTCGAGCATTTTCACTGGACTCTGAAAGCCAAATTGTGGAGACATTTCACGGCGAATGGAAACTACAAGTGGTTTGAGCTACTGCTGAAACTCGTCCGTGAGATAATTCTACCATTCGCATGAAGCCCGAAGATTTCAAGGACACCTCCCTGCTTCGGAATGTGTACTCCAACCACAATAAGAGGGACCCGCGCAAGTTTAAAGCCAAGATCGGTGATCTGGTCAGCATCTCCAAACAACATGGCATTTTCCACAATGCCTATCATCACAACTGGTCTCCAGAACTGTACAAAATAGTTCGCATATGACATATGTACCCGCGCATGTATTACCTCGAGGACCTATATTGTGAACCCATCGTCGGAGGCTTTTACGCAAAGGAGATCCAGCCTACGAAGTATCCCGATGTTTATTTGGTGGAAAAGGTGCTGAAACGACATAATGGACGTGTACATGACGTGGCTCGGATACTCGAAGAGTGACGATTCCTGGGTCGACCAGAAAGACATTATGTAATAGGAACAACGAATATTTTAAAGTAATGTTATGTACATGTATTAAAAAAAAATAAAACATGTTTTACCTTTGTGAACGTTCATTTTATTCTTACCTGTCCTTATATGTAATATAACGGGATTGGAGATAGCTATTTTTGTGGGGAAAAAAGGCTAACACTGCTCTTCACATGTTAATACAGGTGCTGACTTAGTCTATCTGGCAGCGAGCAGGTATGAAAACGACTTGAAAGCATGTGTGCAGTTACCTGATGCAGTGCTGGTGCAGGCATAGTGGCCATCCGACACCGTGCAGGTGCGAAAACGACTTGGAAACATGTACGCTTGCATGTGTGCAGTTACCTGACACCGCGCAGGTGCAGATGTGAAAAAACGACTTTGTAGCATATTTACTTGCATGTGTAAAGTTACCTGATGCCACACAGGTGCAGACCTGTAAAAATGCTAACATTGCACTGCCACCACTCATTCCCATCCACCCCCTCTCCCTCCACACAAAAGCAGCAGCGAACACCTGCGGCCATGATCTTGAATATGGTGTGTTATAACCGAATTCTTTCTTGTTTTATTCATACGGGAAGCAGATATCAAGGTCAGTTCGTGAACACTTGACTCGGGGTCGACAACATCCCCCCACCCCCCGCGATCCTTTTCCCAGAATGGTGTCTAGATGTAGGCCTGTTATGAAAAGTGCCTTGCATGCCTCCTAGGTGGTTTTACTATTTTTTAATTCTGTTTCAAAAAACACAGTGCTGAATACCACATTTTTTCACTAAACATTTTTTTTCTAAAAGAAAAACCTATTAATATTTACATATTTTTTGCAAGGTTCTACCTGGAATGCACTATCGCATCATACTAAAAAATTAATACATATATATTTTCATTGGCAAAACTATTACCAGGTAAATGTGCGATTGGAACTTTTAGAAATTCGAGGTAGTGGGACAAAATTATAAATTTTTATTTAAATCGTTTCTAGGAAACATTACTCGATTGTATTATTTTAATTAATGAAAAAAGTAGACAAATGGAATTATAATCTGCAGCGACACTCTAAACTGATAGAATTATTANATTATTTTAATTAATGAAAAAAGTAGACAAATGGAATTATAATCTGCAGCGACACTCTAAACTGATAGAATTATTAAAAATCGAAGGTGGTTGGACGATACATTTTAGTTTGTAAAAAATGTTATTGAAATAAATATTTTATTAAAATAATTATTAATAGAACAAATTTTATTTAAATAGTTTCTAGGGTTACGGGTAGCTGGAATTGCCGNATTTTATTAAAATA
The DNA here is from genome assembly GCA_002778355.1 of Clitarchus hookeri. NCBI lineage: Eukaryota > Metazoa > Arthropoda > Insecta > Phasmatodea > Phasmatidae > Clitarchus > Clitarchus hookeri. The sequence goes on along the minus strand of NQII01000797.1, from coordinate 134,248 downwards.
ATTATTAATAGAACAAATTTTATTTAAATAGTTTCTAGGGTTACGGGTAGCTGGAATTGCCGGCCGTGGGTTGGGAATGAAAAGGGGGGAGATTAACAAGGCTGCCGGCCATGCAAACAATGTATGACTGTCCATCTTTGAGATAACTGAAGACAATATACATTAGCCACAGCTGTGACTCCGAACTTTACAAGTTAGGACATGGCTTGACCTGTCCTCGCGAGAATGCTTTGTTGCTATGAGCCTGGAGCCTTGGTATGCGATGATGCCAATGGCATTCGAATATAAAGGATGAGAGAGTGCCATGACAGATAATCAGAGTTCGTCTGCCAAAAAGGTACATGCAACTTATTAAAGAAGAGGTACTGAACAAACTTGATGAGTCCGCATCAGTGTATGTGATGTACATAGGAATGAAACCAATAGGANTAAAGAAGAGGTACTGAACAAACTTGATGAGTCCGCATCAGTGTATGTGATGTACATAGGAATGAAACCAATAGGAAGTGTCAAAACAGGTATGCTGAACAAGGTGGTCTGAGTATATAGAAACTGAAAAGGGCTACTGCTGTTTGTTGCTCTTCGTCTGTCATGAAGATACCACCTCCACTGCATACTGTCCTCAGGAGACTCTTGCATAATGTATGTGACTTTCAATCCAATGGATCATAAAATAGAACGGAACAGCAATGAGATGTTTCATATGCATAACCATGCAGAGTACTATTTTAATTTAGCTACTTTAACCATTTACTTTATNTAAAGAAGAGGTACTGAACAAACTTGATGAGTCCGCATCAGTGTATGTGATGTACATAGGAATGAAACCAATAGGATGTGGCAAAACAGGTATGCTGAACAAGGTGGTCTGAGTATATAGAAACTGAAAAGGGCTACTGCTGTTTGTTGCTCTTTGTTTGTCATGAAGATACCACCTCCACTGCATACTGTCCTCAGGAGACTCTTGCATAATGTATGTGACTTTCAATCCAATGGATCATAAAATAGAACGGATCAGCAATGAGATGTTTCATATGCATAACCCTGCCAAGTACTATTTTAATTTAGCTACTTTAACCATTTACTTTATNTCAGCAATGAGATGTTTCATATGCATAACCCTGCCAAGTACTATTTTAATTTAGCTACTTTAACCATTTACTTTATACTTTCTCTACGGAATCCTATTTTCAAAGTGCAGACGTGACTATTGTATAACACAAAGTACATTTCAAGCCACCTGGGCTGTCCAAACAAGTTGAATAATGCAATGGTATCGAGCACTGGATATTATGTAATGATGACTGTGTGTGTCATTATTTCTGATACAGTGCGTGTTATTCCTGTACCCCAGACTGGCGGCTCATCAACCGACTGCACCATGGGAGGTCGGCTAAGAAGACCACGTCATCATCCATCATTTCGGTAAGTAAGTTGTTTATTTTTTTCGAATTCAACATCTTCATATTCCCAATGCAGTCCATGGAAAGTATTAATAAGTCATTTCTTTGTATTATTGCTTTTGTAGTCTAGCATGTGTTGTGAAAACTGAGATATAAATTTGCATGACTTAGTGCTGTCATCAGAGTAAGCAATGCAAATTTCATTTATTGTGAATCCTATCGGAGACATGAAGCCCTGCACATAAGCGAGCATGTCGGAGGCCGATGGACACCTGAGTTTATTTCAAAACTTATGTTTGTCTTTTCCCACTTTTTCTCTCGAATATTACGTGGCAAAGCGATAGTGGATTATGAGAGCATAGACTTGTGTGTTGACAGGTATGTTCTCTGTAGCCATCATTTCAATTCTCCAGTTGACAACANGATTATGAGAGCATAGACTTGTGTGTTGACAGGTATGTTCTCTGTAGCCATCATTTCAATTCTCCAGTTGACAACACCTGTGTTTATGAGATCATCTTGGTTACTGATGTCGAATACTAGGGGTGGTGCACTGTTCATGGAATAATTTGGTTCTAAAGTCGTCGAAGCTTTGTTACCATAAAACGGTCTTTGAAAATCTGCAAACATTCTNCCATAAAACGGTCTTTGAAAATCTGCAAACATTCGATATACCTACATATTAGATCCATTAATGAAGTAGGTGTTCGGGTCAACCTAGGGAAAACTTTCCGATTTCAAAAAACACTTTAGCATCCTTTATCTTGATGTGGTCTAGCATTGAGTGGTCTGCAACAACAGCATTTTGTTTTCCTATCTGAAATACTAGAAATATGTGTCTAGGTTTTTCCATAGAAAAACTCTATTTGACATTCCAATTTACATTTTGAGACTGCATGAGGCTCGGGTATGTTTCCAAGCTCCAGGATCTAAATGCTACATCAATATTCCTTCCTTTATCGACAAATTTCACTAGTATGATTCACCATTGAATTTTTACTTGCACATGTGGTAGAAGCCATTTTATGAAATGTATCGAGAGTGTCACAACTTCTGGTTTTTCAGCAGTATCTACAATAAATATAATTAGTTAGCATGTTTCTTTAGAGTATCACTAGCTCTTCTTTGGAATTCTCTATTATATGTTATCGGCTATCAAGACCTCGCTGTAAAGAGCTGCCTAAATCTCATCACTCACTTGCTATTATACGTTTGTAGTAGTCGGCGAATCCTAGCAATGTAGAGAGTGGAATGCATATTTTAATCTTCTACATTGACATGCTGGCCGTTTATAATATGGTTCGATCCCCAGTCCAGCCATTTGGGTTGTGGCAGTTGGTTTTGTGTAAAAGATATGTAGTTCTTCATCATGTCATTAATGCCTACATCTCTTGTCTGATCGAGCTTGATGACACCATTGAGTTTGAAGGATATTTTATTAATCCTGTGAAGTATTCCATTTCGAATTACCTTGGTATTTTCAGTAACATCATCTCGAGCCTTTGTAAGTGTACGATGGAATCTCAAATATGAGTTTCATGGTAGTGAATAGATGTCTGTTTTGCACCGGTATTCGAACCTTGGACAATAGCAGGTAAGGTCTAGGCAAGTTAGTCGAATTCTAACAATCATTGTGAGATAATTGGCCCACATTACAATTATTTTAAAAATAGGAAATGCCATTTTTATTTATATGACCTGATTGAAATCCATTTAATAAATGCAGACAGTCATAAACATGAACGTTATTCACCACTGCCAACAGTTGGCCAACTGTTAACTGATTGTTCTTTGCTACTTCTGAGTGTCCACCAAATTAGTGGCATATCAATATAACCATTAAAACAAACATGGGAAAGGACTCTTTAGTTGTGTGATCCTAATGTATGATTTCAATCAGAAACTATTAATAGTGCGAAAGTTTTACTGTAGGGAAATAAGACCATATGGAGTGTCGTGGTAATTATTACATAGTAAGATATATATTATATTATGTAATGAATTCCAAAAAATACATTTCAAAACTGTTGGCGCTTAACTTCCTGCAGTCACTATATTTACTACTTCATTTCGCACTATTTCAAAACTTCAACAACTCAAATGTAGGTTTATTACATCAACGTAAGATAAAAATTTATATTTATAAGTGAAGAAAAAACAAAATTTATTTTAGGTTTGCTATAGGTAGTTGGCCAGTGGTAGTCTCAATCAAAGCTAAAACAATCTGCTTACACAGTGGAGTAACTGGTAAAAAGGAATACCTAGTTACAAGACCTAGTTAAAACATGTTGGGTACAAAGCAGTTAGATTACGATCATTGCAAGTAATGTTTGCTGGCAGGACGAAAGCATTATCTTGGAAAAGACAATTTAAACATATCTTAATGGATGATAGTAGCTGCTCACATGAACAGACTGGCACAAATAAGAGTTCCAACAAGAAGAGGTGTGAAAACAATGCTCTCACTATATTTTGGGAATAAATTATATGGTCACCACAAACGTAAATGCAATAGTCAGAATTGTTTTACACCTGACTTGTAGGGGTTCCAGGGATGTTGATATAGGTTCCTGCCTTACCTGACTTGCCAGTTTAAGGTGAAAACTGGTGAAATTGTCCAGTACCATAACTCAGTGAGCATGAGTTAGTGAAAGTAGTGCGCTCGACGGCCCGTGGTTCCCTGGAGTCCTCTGTCGATATGTAGTGCNCAGTGAGCATGAGTTAGTGAAAGTAGTGCGCTCGACGGCCCGTGGTTCCCTGGAGTCCTCTGTCGATATGTAGTGCATATGAATGATGAACTTACCAATAATTTCACACGCCTAGTGGTTACAGTCTTTATGCTGGCGAGGCTGTAGGCCCCTTTGCATGCCTAACTTACATTTGTTATTGCTGCAATAGGGTGCAGCGCCCTAAGTACCTAAGGGGTAGAGCAAATAAAACCCTAGTAGTTATTCAAGATGTGTACTTACTTCTTTGATACATATGCACTTACGGTGACATGCGATAAGTTTATGCGGACCCGGCCCTGTGGTCTGCTAGTGACCATTGCTGTTCAATAAGGGTTTAAACCATGAAAATTAGGTGCAGTTACGTGGTACACGTTAAGTCCTATTAAAGATGACAGGAAGACATACGGCTGTCCCCTTGGCACGAATTAAGCCAAAGGTTCCAGTTACATGAAACTACTATTGAATTGAAAGTGATTGCAGCCTAAAATGGTTTTTTCCAGGGGGTCAGGGCAGAGCAAAACTCCCCTGCTGAACGTTGGGCCGAGTGTAGAAGTCAGACTGAAATTATGGCGTCGGCCTTCGCTAATGGTGGCCGAAGACGACACCAAAAATGATGTGAAAAATAATGTGAACCCTCTTAATGTAAAATAATTAGCTATAAAATACAATTTAATGGTGAACAACATGTAGATGACATTCCCGTGATTAATTAAGTGTTAATTAGGTTTGTCACTGTGGCATCATGGGGGATGTCACCGCACTAGAAGGATTAAGTGAAATCTATAAGTCCATGATAGGTAGTCTGCTGTGAAGAAAACACATAAATACTCTTTTAAACATTGAAAATAATCAATATACTAAAATTGACTGGAATAACGGTAAAAAGAAAGTGCATTTCAGTTACCGGTTTGTTTCGCCGATATGCAAGTCCAAGTGGACGAGTTCATCCCTGAAAAGTGGTGTGTGTAGCCACACTCGTTTGAGGTTTTAATAAAGAAACAAATAAAATTAATTTGGTTATCGAATTTTTGACACTTTATATTGCTTCGGGATTTTATTCCCCACTGTTTAACCATACTTGGAATCACGTAGCACTGATATCCCAGCCAGCAGGCCGATCTACGTCATGCATGTAGGAAGGGTGCCGACCATCGTGGCACGAGCTGCACCGACGTTTCCTCCAATTGCCGGAGTGCCTGACGGCTTTGGGTTTCCGGGGGAACCATGTCGGGCCGCTTGTTATTTTACCCCAAGAGTTATCTCTTGAGGTAAATAAAGCAAGACGGTCACTTGAGTCATGTAGTACATGACGACGAGGTGGGTGTGTTCAGTTCTCGCCCACCCATACTGACATACACGTGGCCGAGTGTTCACTTCGGCCCGGTGTCGCCTAGGTGGTGTAAGTGACTGCGGAGGTGCAAGTGGTCACGAGAGCACACTTGGACGCATGGCTCACGTCACACCTATACAAAGATAGTGAAACACCGGTACGCATGGAAACCTCTACGCAATTACTACTTCACCTCCATACTTATCAACTCAAGAATTATATATATATCCAAAATTATAAAGTTTTTCTGCCTGTAATAGAGTGCAATAATCCAACAAGAGAATGAAATTTTGTGAAATATAGCTCTTAGATAAAATTTAAAATTACTCAGTTTTTCTTTGTAAATTTCTTTAATTCCTTGAGATTTGCACTTTTTCCCTGGCTTAATTATTTTAGGCACCCTGGCTATTTGCTGGTTAATTATAACTTCAGCGTAAAATCTACGTTTGCCCTGATGTAACATATTTTATTTAAATAATTTAAGTAAATTTTTATTGTTAATGGAAATAACTATGACTGTTCTGTATCCACAAAAAAAACTGTTAATCTAAAGAAAAGTTGTATTCATTGAGGTTAATAAAACGATTACCCACAAATTATCAATATATCCGTCTGTGTTGCATCTTTTGAATTGCATAATTCAGATGCATATGTAAAATGTATAAAAATATACGTGAAATTATTTTTTAAGAATTGACTTATTTTGCACAGCAAAAAGAGCCCCATGATCCACCTTGTATCTAACATTATGCCATATACTGCATTCAGGAGCAAATCTAAACTTTCGTATTGTTTAATNAAAAAAACTGTTAATCTAAAGAAAAGTTGTATTCATTGAGGTTAATAAAACGATTACCCACAAATTATCAATATATATCCGTCTGTGTCGCATCTTTTGAATTGCATAATTCAGATGCATATGTAAAATGTATAAAAATATACGTGAAATAATTTTTTAAGAATTGACTTATTTTGCACAGCAAAAAGAGCCACATGATCCACCTTGTATCTAACATTATGCCATATACTGCATTCAGGAGCAAATCTAAACTTTCGTATTGTTTAATNACATGATCCACCTTGTATCTAACATTATGCCATATACTGCATTCAGGAGCAAATCTAAACTTTCGTATTGTTTAATTGTGGAAGGGGGAGGGGGATCATCCAGTGTGTTCAGATGCAGGTCTAATCTTTCGGTTCGTGGCATGGGAAAAGGGCACTATGTCGTCATAACTTTAGTAAATAATATTAAATCAGTTAAATAAAAACAGCATTTTAAACAATTAAGACTTCAATTTAAAAACATTCATAAAACACTTTCTTGTCAAAGTGAGGTTTTTTTAGGCAGGTCATGTCCCCTGTGATTCACCTCCCCTCTGGATCTGCCCTTGTCTGTATTTACACTCATCCTGCAAGGAGGCATGATTAACACAATTATGGCTAGACACTGGTAAATATATATTCCTGCTGTTATGTGGAAAGTGAATTAGTATTTTTAATTTACAGATATCACTGGTAAAAACTACAATTGAGTAAGTGATACAAAATATTGGACAAAATTTTTTTTATTTCAACAGGAAATTATATATATTATATTACAACACAATTACATAAATGTCAAAATGGTCACAAAAACTTTACTGCTTTTAATCTTGTCTTCAGCCGTCTAATTTTCTAGTCCACTTTCCGAATATGTTGATGGAATCGCAACCATGTGCTTCCATCGTCCCGTGTTCACACCTGGAACAATTACCATATAAGTGCACACATTGTACAAAATAAAATTCTAGGCTACACTGTTTATACAGTTCCCCTGCTATAGTCTATTCACNTATAAGTGCACACATTGTACAAAATAAAATTCTAGGCTACACTGTTTATACAGTTCCCCTGCTATAGTCTATTCACTGTTGCTGACTCCATGTGCGACATCTTTGGTTGTTTCCTAAAATATACCGTGTATTACAAGTGTTTTATTCTTGAGTTTATAAAAGTACCTTATATTTGGTTAAATATAACTTTAACTTCTATGCTGTGTAAAAATTATATTTAATTTGTAATTAACGTGGATAAAACAGAGATAAAATAAGTGTGTTGGTAATGCATATAAAGAAATAGTTCTTGTGAATAATGTTATTTCACTTAGTGTTGCCGAATGTGGTAGTGTCCTTTTGGTGTAATTTTTGCACGAAGAAGAGGAATATCCTGGAAGTATAACTTCAGCATGGCTTCTTAAAACTTCGAAGTAATTATGCATGGGCTATATATGTGCTTATTCTTATCAAGTAAATACAAGTTCATAACCCCTGTCATATGGAACAATACCAAGTTAAGTAACTTGCAACCAAACTCTTCCATGATAAAAAATGGCATAAGAGGCCATTATAAACCATTGCTAACCATTATTAATTAAATGGACTTCCTGCTGGAGAGACCAGGAAGCAGTATGTGCTGGTAATATTATTGCATCTTAGTGTGGGAATTGAAGGGCTTGTGTATTACTGTAGCCTAGCCATGTCAACTGCAGAAGACCTAACCAAACTAAACCTAATATCACAATAGGTTGCTGTTATAGTTTTTACTTTGTGTTTAATTACTGTGATCCTAAGTAAATTATGTTTAAGTGTAGCTCCCTCACACAGAAAAACATTGTTCAAGCATAGTACAAAATTACACACAGAGCCAGAGTCTTAGTGCCAGCAGGGGAGTAAATCCCCTAAACAATTATTCAGTAGGAGTATCAAAGGGTGAGTGTGTGTGCTGTCACACAATAAATCATACATTGTAATAAGGATAATAAGGACTTGCAGTATTAAATAATCATTATTTTTCTCATAATACACTAATTGTATAAAAAAGGTTAACACAAAGGGTGTTACATGGGTCGTGTAGCACCGGAATAAATTTTATTCTCAAGTTAAATAGTGCATCAGTGCATACATCCCCTGTGATTCTCCTGCACTGAAATTATATTAAGTTTGGTTATGTACTCTTGCATTTACCATTGTTATACATCAACATTTAATAACTGTAATTTATTGCCGTTAGTCAATGTACTTTTTCTGACCCACGATAGCTGTCACACTCCCCACGTGTGTTGGAAAGTGAGGTTAGGTCTTCTTGAATTTTCCACAGTTATGTGGCCCATTTTACATATTTATTTCATACATTTTATGTGCTTTACCCGACAATTTATCTGATCTTCAGAGCCCTCCGCACTATTGCGATTCATAGTATGTACTTCTAATATAGTGCCAACCCCATTAAATTCATATTCGGGGTGATTAGTAATGCCAATACAAAACATTTTATGGGTATTTTTTTCGGAAAAGAGGCAATTCTTAACAATTTGCCACGCTCAGTTAATACCATTTCATATTATATTGCATGTTGTTGGTAGCACATGTCGTCCCTTTTTTTTTAAATTCTGTATAAATCGTTATAAGGTTTCTTTTGGGGCTATAGTTAATTCAAACGTACCTTTAAGACAACGAGTTAAACCAATTTGTAGACAAAAAGGCAGTCACATTTGCGATTATTTTGTTACCTGCGCTACAAAACTTTTTAATAAGCACTTATAACGAGATGGAGATGGTAAAAACGCCGTTTATAGATTTTCAGCACACGCACCCAGCCACGGTTCTTCAGCCTACTGTCTTCAAGGAATTGGTGCATTGAAACATCATGACATCGGTAATTTTGAATGGACAATCTATAGTTTTGTTGCATAATAGCGTCACAAGTTTTTAAAAACATTTAAAATGCATTAAAACTATTAAAATTCACAATCAATCTACCACTGCTTATTTATGGCTGAACCAATCTGTATGCCGTTTTTACTAGTACAAAANATTAAAATTCACAATCAATCTACCACTGCTTATTTATGGCTGAACCAATCTGTATGCCGTTTTTACTAGTACAAAATTTCACCACCAGGTGTAAGCAACTTTGCGCTAATCCGCAAATAACAGTGTATAACTTAAATACAGCATACTACACCACAAAATACTTAATTTAACTACGAAGCTCGAATGGAATTCAACCAAACTTCTCAATATGCTTGCAAATACTTCCAGTTATGATACACTTGCGGCTGCCATGAATAAAACCTATATATTTCATAATTATATTACTTTTCAGAATATGTAATTTCATATGTGGGCGGACCTTCGTGAGAACATTTATAATAATTTTTAATGGGCAAACATACTTTTCCACTGTCTTAAACAAAATCCAAAACGTCGAAATTTACTACCGAATAAACATTGGTGTAACGACGCCTTTTTTATGTTAAGACATCGTCTGAGACCATGCAAAAAGTCGTATTTTTGGGAAATGAGTAATAATTAATTACATTTATAAAATATAGACTTATTTAATTCCCAAATATATGTTTCTAGCCTATTTTCATCAATTTATACGGGTAGATAGGTAACAAACATCTCCCATAAGTCCCGAAATCGCATTATAAAATAAATTTTAAAACAAATTACTTATCTCTAGTATGCAGTGAGGTCTTAATTTTTGCCAAGTGGCATGAGTACTAGTTTATTATCCTGGATACAGGAAGTGTAAAATGTTACACTGAACGAAATGACTGAGTTCCTTGGAGGCCAACTGGTTTAAGTCCAATGTCGCCCCACAGAGCCCAGCACGAGCCATGTCACGAACAGCCTATGTCTCATTGCCATGTCTAGAATCCTTTGTCTATGAGTAACCTTACATGTTGTGTGTGAAACTTTAAACACATATATTTGAATGCCTACCAATGGTGAATGCTTAATGTTTAGTCAGTATGTTCAAGTTATAAGAATATGGAAGAGACTGCACGAGTTCAAAGGGCAGAAAAGTGAAGGCGAGAATGAGAAAACTATAAGCATNTTATAAGAATATGGAAGAGACTGCACGAGTTCAAAGGGCAGAAAAGTGAAGGCGAGAATGAGAAAACTATAAGCATTACATCGCAAAAGTGAATAGGAATATTTGACACGCGTAAACAGGCTGCTCATGTAAGCTAATACGAGGGTTATTCAGGAAGTAAGGTCCGAATCGCCGTAGCTAATCGAATGCCACACGAACATTTTAATGGGCATGCGCACCGACTCCCAGCATGCCTTGCTCGTCAAAAGACGCCATTTGCATTGGTATTGTTGCAGTGTGCTGTTNTTATAAGAATATGGAAGAGACTGCACGAGTTCAAAGGGCAGAAAAGTGAAGGCGAGAATGAGAAAACTATAAGCATCACATCGCAAAAGTGAATAGGAATATTTGACACGCGTAAAAAGGCTGCTCATGTAAGCTAATACGAGGGTTATTCGGGAAGTAAGGTCCGAATCGCCGTAGCTAATCAAATGCCACACGAACATTTTAATGGACATGCGCACCGACTCCCAGCATGCCTTGCTCGTCAAAAGACGCCATTTGCATTGGTATTGTTGCAGTGTGCTGTTTACAGTGCCAGTTCAAAATGTTTAAAACAATTTTCAGCCCACCGACTGTGAAATACTGTCAGTGATTCTGTTTTTGACAGCAAAGAACGTTTCAACAGTGGAAGTTCATTGACAGATAAGTCAGGTGTATGGCCCCAATGCGATGAGTGACAGCAAAGTGTGTAAGTGGGTGAGAGCTTTGAAGGACGGATGGGGAAATGTCCATGATGAACCGCGATCAGGCCGACCATCAGTGATCACAGAATATTTGGTCAAAGCCGTGGATGAAAAGATTCGTGAAGACCGGCGATTCACAATTTCAACTGTAGCATTGGAATTTCCGAATGTGGGTAGAACAACTTAGCACAAAATTGTCTCTGAAAATTTGCANAGTCCCAATTTCAACTGTAGCATTGGAATTTCCGAATGTGGGTAGAACAACTTAGCACAAAATTGTCTCTGAAAATTTGCAATTTCACAAATTGTGCGCACGTTGTGTTCCCAGGCTGCTTACTGAGAAAGACCAAATGAAATGAATGGCTTGTGCTCTTGATTTTTTGGACCGGTATCTTAAGGAAGATGATCAATTTTTAGAGAAGATTGTCACAGGGGACGAGACGTGGGTTTCTCACATGACCCCTGAGTCTAAACATCAGTCAATGGAATGGCGTTACCGGACATCACCAGTCAAAGTCAAGGCCAAGCGAACAATCTCAATATGCAAGGTTATGACATCCGTGTTTTGGGATAGACATGGAGTCTTGTTAGTCGAGTTTATACAGCAAGGGACAACAATCAATGCAGCCGCTTACTGCGCTGCCCTGACTAAACTTCGATGTGCAATACGAAATAAGCGACGTGGCCTTCTGTCGTCTGGAGTTTTGTAGTTGCATGACAATGCCAGACCCCATTCTGCCATTCACACCCAAAATCTGGTAAGATCTTTTGGATGGGAACAGATTGACCACCAACTGTACAGTCCAGATTTGGCAAAGAGCGATTTTCACTTGTTCTGCTATTTTAAGGTATTCTTGCCAATTGGTATCATACAATACATGAAGGGTGTAGAAAATAAAGCCTTACATTCGCCAGAAAAGGATAGGTAAAGATATAATAACTTAGAATTATAATATAGGTCCAAGGCCGAGCAAGCGCCAGCCGGTAGGAGAGGTGATCAGAGGAAGAAAGGAACAGGAAGATAGACATCCCTCACTTCTTGAAAATGCGAGAAGAAGGACCTAGAATACTCTTAGAGAGACCACCTACCAACCATGACATGTAGGCCTATTGCGGGGGGGGGGG
>NQII01000797.1:55445-121987 GCA_002778355.1 Clitarchus hookeri | reverse complement strand
TACAATGTGCCGCTAGCTATCACTCGCCCCCGCAGGCCACAGGTAGTGGCTGTCACCCACGCCCTCAGACCCACGAGGAGAGGAAATGCACGTCCCTTGGGTTGACAGCGACCAGCTGGCGAACGCAAGGCCCACCAGACTAACACAAATTACCAAACAAAACATAACACTCAGAGTACACACAAAATAGAAAGATACGGGGCACTGCAATCCACCCACCATCCTACCAATTGAACTTAAGCAAAGAAAACAAGGAAATGTCCGAAGACCACGTTAATCATGAGACATGGGTACCCTGTTTGGTTGAGCGGCAGAAACGTCGCCAGCACATTAGCGAGCCAAAGAGAATGCGGGTAGGCATAGACCGCAAAAGAGCCCCACTGACACCAAGCTCCCTGAGAGAAGAGAGTGGCTGGGGAAACCACACCCCCTTCCACGAGACAGTGATCGGGAGTACAGTCACCCCAGCCACCCCAAACTCTTCCTTCACCGTCTTTATCAAGTACTGGTTCGTCTCATAGCGGTCACGCTTCTTGTCAAACGACCACTTTAACCCTCGGTACTGGACGACCTGACCATCCAGGATATAAGCGGATTCCTGACCTGGTTTAAAGACGACCAAGTCAGGTTTCTGCAGTCCATCAGCGGTCCTATATCTTGGTTCTGTACGATTTGTGCAAGGAAGTACGTGTTAAGGATAATGAGGACTTTGTGAATAAAAACAAAGCAGGGGTATTTGTACTTTTGGGATGAAACAATCGCATCTAGGGGATCAGGAAATTTCTTCATGTTTCGTGGCCTACTTCAACCATGTGGTCTCTACTGAACTAACAGTAAAACACATTTTGGTATATNAATTTCTTCATGTTTCGTGGCCTACTTCAACCATGTGGTCTCTACTGAACTAACAGTAAAACACATTTTGGTATATCCTGGTTCTTGCACCATACACAATTGCAACATAAACATAGCCCTTACACTTCTGCGGTAGTTCCAGTTCAACAATAGCATTGATGGTGATTTCGAGTGTGTTGAAACCAGTAGTAAGAAGGGAAAAATTTACATACCCAAGGATTTGTGCGATATCATGGCACAATCCCGACGAAAAAATAAGTATTTAGTTAACGAAATGCAATGTTCTGATATTGTGACAGTGAAAAACCTTCGAAAATGCAAAAAAAAAATTAAAGAAGTATTTCTCTGTAGATTAAGTTAACAGGTTGATAATGTGCCATAATAAGTATGATAACCAGCGTGGACTTTCTATTCCCTATACAGAAATGCTGAACGATTTGGTAGAATTCTAGTAGCTCTACTTGAGTAGAGGATGTATCTCTGGAAGCAGGGCTTGTCGACCATCGTCAGAGCTGTCTCAGGAACCACTAGAATCAGCTTACCCTAACAGAAGACTTGTCAATCCTGCCAAAAAGAAAGACATGATGGATTTATTGCAAATTATACTCCCTGCCCCCATCCGTTCTTTGTGGGTTTATGGGTAGCAACTGACCGCAGCACAGTTTCAAACGACAATGATGCGCATTCTATAGACTAGGAAGAAATCATATCACAGGTTGTTGAATAGAACAATTGACATCCAGTCTTCAACCAGTTTTGTTTCACTGATTTGTTATGCATTCTTCAATATATGTGTATTCTGATTTTGTATAATTACAAAAAACAGTAATTATATGCCATGTATTTGTATATTTTCATGTTTCATGATGCCCTTTGCATTGGATCTGAAAACATCATAGCAAAGGATGTTGATTAAGACGACCATTTTTTCACTAATATAAAATGTATTCTTCAATATTTTTGTTTTCTATTTTTGTATACTAACAATACAAACTACTTATGCAGATGTATTTTCTTATTTTCATATTTATTTCTACTTCCTTTTTCATATTTGGTTACGTGGGAGCCAAAAGTGCTGTTTTTGGATGCACAGATGTACGAACTTGTATGTTGTGAGGCTGTTACATAATTTTGATAGTTAATATTTGAGTTTAAATTAAAATTTGATAATTCAAAGTAATTTTTTCATTGCATTAGGTATTTAATAAATTATCCCTTGAATTTATAGAGAACTACGAACTTTAATTTGTCTCTCCCGAATACATAACATTTTGGACTTACACCACTTGGCAACTAACTCACGTCAATGCCCCTTTCAACATCATTATCTAATGACCAATTACAATTTTCTGCTGAAATTAAACACGATTTACATACACAAACAAAACATCACACCAGAGAAGAATGTCCACCATATTTGATGTATGTGCTCTGATTAGTCCAATAATCGAATTATATTCTTGTGTTTAGGATAACCACTGGTTACAAGCACATTAAACCTTCGTTATTCTTAACCATTTGTCACTATCAAACACTTAATTTTTTATCAGGCCTTAATAGGAACAACGTGAGCCATTGTGAAACCGACCCTAAGTACACACAAATCTTATAGTGAAACAAAATTTAAAAAACAGGTTATTAGTATGATTCAACCGAAGCTAGCCTAATGTAATTTAAAAGGNATTATAGTGAAACAAAATTTAAAAAACAGGTTATTAGTATGATTCAACCGAAGCTAGCCTAATGTAATTTAAAAGGCGACCGTGTGGCTGGGGAGTCTTTGTCTCAATTTGGAACTGCTTGGCAGTTTTCGGCTGGTGTGGGGTAGGTGCTCAGCAGTCTTCGGCTAGACTGAAATGTGCTTGGAAGTATTCGACACGGGATTGCCGAATGTACCAGAAAGTGCTCAGCAGTTATGAACAATAATCCTTCAAACATATATGTCTTACTGGGAGCCAGTAGCCATATTGATTTTATAGGCACAGGGTCAGGGTATGTCAAATAGTAAATGTTTTGTTTTTTCTATGTTTTTTTTAAATTCATAGTTTACAATATGAATTTAACTGTTTGGAGCATCAAGCTTTATTATTCCTCAATTTCATTCGCCAGTTTCATTCCTTAGTGCTATTCCTTAATTTCTTCCTAAATTTATGGTACACTAGCTATAGTTTCCATCATTTTGTACTAGAGTGAGCTGGTAACTTGTGTTTTCATCATTTTCTCCTAGAGTGCACTGATTGGGAAAATATTCAATGATGGTCACATTGCTTGCTCATCATTAGCTGTTGGTCACGTTGGCATATTCGCGCATCGCCTCAGTTCTTTGTCTAATGTGAAAGGCGATAGATTGTTTTCTCTCTCCTGACCTTATCAAGCTGGTTCCACAATACTGCGATGCATTGTGATACGATGTATTGCAATGAGCTATAGCCAATCAGAATTAAGCAGCAGTCTGTCGCAGTGAGTCGGCGACCAGTGTGTTGATGNTGTATTGCAATGAGCTATAGCCAATCAGAATTAAGCAGCAGTCTGTCGCAGTGAGTCGGCGACCAGTGTGTTGATGTAATTCTTGTATTGCGATTGTCAGCGATAGAGAAGAAGAAGAAGAAAAAAAGCATTTATTTACAAAGGAGAATAAAAACAACTATTTGTTTATGTATTGAAAACGATGATCGAATTTATGCCGAAGTCTTTGTATTGTTTTGTTTGTTGCGTGGATGTAAAAATAGAAGTTAAGGCTTCTTCTACATATGTACAAAATCATAAAAATGTCTTTAACATCTAAATAATTCTCCTTCTAATGTAGTCTATTGTTATCACTGTATGTCGCTGTGTAGTTGTCATCGTACATCACATTCATATTGTCTTGTTAATCTTCTACCCACTTAAAACATCCAGTGCCAATGTTTTCCGCATGTCTTTTGTTAGATTTGCCAGGTGGGAAAATTTAATTTTCACTCTTCAAATATATAGCAGCACCATCTCAGATAGCATCCATCACCAACAGATCATTCAATTGTGAAACAGTAATTAAAGTTCGTCGCCGCCCATCGCATCGCAACACATTGCATCACAATGCATCGCTGTATTGTGGAACCAGCTTTAGGATTCCGTCTGGGAATTTTTTTATGTTAGAATCATCCATAAAATTTTGTAGGGTATTATCGAGCATACTCGTAATTATGCATGTATTGCACAACATATTGTAGAGGTTTCTTATAGATTTACAGTATCAGAACTATTAATGATGTTATTCTTTTGTTTTTCCTGCAAATATCAAGATTAAGTGTGCAATTAGTTTGTGCCTGCAACCATCATCCCGACTTGGTCTTAGGTTGGTACATCGCTGGCTCCAGCTGAGATGTCTGCATCATCAGCGTTGCCTTTTGCTGTACCATCGACAGCATCTTCAACTGCATTGGTGCCATGTATTGGATTCTTACATTGTCACCCATGTCGCTTCTGCAATAAAACTTTCTGTTCAACCATGATGCTCAAAAAAATGAAAATTATAGATGCGTGAAGAATGTTTGTGTTCTGACATATAAGTGCAGAAAAAGTGGTATGACTTTTCCAGGAGCGATAGCTTGCACAGACATACGAAAACCTGTATAGCTGTAGGATATTCGCGTGCCAAAATCTATCTTCTACAGTCTCCTTCGCTGCAGCATACAAGTATACTTCCCACAACACCAAGGGTTCAAGACGGTCATTCACCATCATGCCAGCGACCATCATGCCCAAGAATTATTGCAAGGCCTGGGATGGTCAATGGCAATGGTTTCGTGGAGGCTGAAATAGCTTACTGGCACAATGTCAAGACACATATCACTCAAAAAAATGATGGTTCATCACAAGAAATTTGTAATTCTTTGGTTCACATGAAGAAAAATACTGTTGGTCAGTACACCAAAGAAGTATGAGACCAAGGTACAAAAACTCAACATTTGGCTGGAGTGCGACTATTCGAATCCTTTCGACAAAGGTACAAAAAAGGGCATTCAAGACAGTGAATGTACCAGTGTATGGGACTGATGAAAATGAAAAGGTCATAAANCAAAGGTACAAAAAAGGGCATTCAAGACAGTGAATGTACCAGTGTATGGGACTGATGAAAATGAAAAGGTCATAAAGTTGTGTAAAGAAAAATTATGTGAAAAGGACGAAACAGACAAAGAGTGCGGTTTGGGGTGGACACTGTCTAAAGTCAATCATCTCCAGCTCCGAATTAACAAGCTGGAGCCACTATGTGCCTCATCTTATATCGAGCTGCTCGCAGTGATCAAGAACAGGAAGGCTGTGATTAACACACAAAACCCCAGCGACCACATGTGCTTCAAGTGGGAGATTTTGGCAAGTTTTGTGGAAGGGTAAAACTGTCAGCAAAAATCGACAGGAGATACTGTGATCTGGAATCGAAATTTGATTTTTCCGGACTGTAATTCCCGACACTGTTGTGTCAAAACAAAATGTTTGAGAAGAAAATCCCTACAGCATCAGTCAACATGTACTCGTTCAACTCCGAGGAGAAGGTCATGCCGGTATGAATGGCAGAAGAAGAAAGGTATGAACATTTTGACCTATTACTGCTGACAACTGAAGGTGGGAACGCATATTATAACTACATTAAGAATAATGAGCATTTTGTGGGATCCCAGTTGATGGTCAATGGTCACAAGATCTACATATGCAAGTGAAACTTCACCTATTTGGACGACCAGTCGAGGAAATCTGGGCTGAGAGGCCAGCAGTGTTAACAAAAAAAAAAAACAAGAAAATCTGCAAAGAAAAATTTCCATTGAGAATTTGAGATACTGCAAACAGGCGAAGATGGTAGGCTACCAGTGTTGAACTTAGATAATTAACACTACAGCAGTAATAAATTACTGATGGTAGAGAATTTCGAACTGATACACTACTGATAGTAGTGTATGTTCGCAGGTGTGAATATCAAGGACATTCACACCTGTGAACTGGATCCCAGTCGCTCATATACATATGCCTACCAGAGGCACAGTGTTCATAGCTATTATATATATGNACCTGTGAACTGGATCCCAGTCGCTCATATACATATGCCTACCAGAGGCACAGTGTTCATAGCTATTATATATATGTATATATTGATAGTAAATTAATTCCAGAATCGCTCACCTCGTCATTATAAAAATAACAAGTATTCTATAGGGGCCTGGATGCAACGAATAACTTAATGGAAGCGATCGTGNCACCTCGTCATTATAAAAATAACAAGTATTCTATAGGGGCCTGGATGCAACGAATAACTTAATGGAAGCGATCGTGGACATAGTCAAGAAAGTAAAATATATTTGCACCACTTCAAAGCCGATTATACATCTTACACCAAAAGAAAGGCGAGTCACACGTGATCGACGCGATGCTGCTATTGTGCTGCTCTATTCATGCACGAAAATCATAAGTTGAGGGACCATGTTCACTTTGCTAGGTATTACATCGTGCCTACTTGCACCAGCTGCAATATGCTACGCCGCCACCCGATAAATCTGGTTGTGTTTTTGCACAACCTGAGCTACANCCTACTTGCACCAGCTGCAATATGCTACGCCGCCACCCGATAAATCTGGTTGTGTTTTTGCACAACCTGAGCTACAGCGATAATTTCATCATCAGGCAGCTGGGCTATGATACCGAAAACATCATCATTCCACATGTGTGAGAAAATTATCACATTTTCAAAGCAGCTGAGCAATCATTTTTCCATCCTGTTCATAGATAAATTACGGTGCATGGCTCACTGTCTGGCCTCCCTGGCCATGCCCCTCCCTCGAAATAAGTTTAAAAACACACCAAGTTCTTCACTNGCATGGCTCACTGTCTGGCCTCCCTGGCCATGCCCCTCCCTCGAAATAAGTTTAAAAACACACCAAGTTCTTCACTGCCAGTCAACTACCTTCGTCACATGTAGAGGTGTGTTCCCATACGATTACATCGATAGCTGAGAGAATCTGGAAGTGCAGTGGCTGCTTCTCCGAGAAGCATTCTACAACAGGTTGAAGGACTTTGGTATCAGCGATGAGGAATACGCCCATGCCCAGGCTGTCTGACGAGAGTTTGGTTGCATGATGCTGGGAAAGTATTCTGGCATGTACCTAATGATGGACTTCCTTCTCCTAGAAGATGTCTTTGGAAACTTCAGAAATTCGTGCAATTCGATGTATTGGCTGGTCTGTGCACATTATGTCAGTGTGCCAGGATTTTTATTCGATGCAAAGCTGAAAATTATGGAGGTCGAGCTGGAGCATCTCACACACTATGATGTGCCTAAGTTCATAAGGAAGGGATACATGGTGGTGTGGCCCAGTGCACGAAGTGCCATGCAGTGGCGAACACAATCTATGTGCTCGAAACATACAATCCCAGCAAGTCCACCTTGTTCCTACAGTTTCTGGACACAACACTTGTAATAATGGGTTATTTCGCTGCTATTGCCACCATGCAACTTCAAGTGGGGAGACAAAAACATCGACATCATATCCGAGTTGGATGATGGGACAACAGGTTACATCTTGAAGGTGAATGTCAAGTATCCTGGGGGCATCGGGGGCTGAGTGGTTAGCCTGCTCACCTCCCACAAAGGCGAACCAGTTTCAATACCCGGACAGGTCACTCCCGGATTTTCGCAAGTGGGAATCATGCCGGACGATACNACAAAGGCGAACCAGTTTCAATACCCGGACAGGTCACTCCCGGATTTTCGCAAGTGGGAATCATGCCGGACGATACTGCTGGTTGGTGGGTTTTCTCGGGATCTCCCATTTCCCCCACCCCTTCATTCGAAGGTTGCTTCATTTCCACATCATTTCTTCGTCATCGGCTCTAAAGACCTCGTTGTTAAGAGCTGCTCAAATCTCTCAACTCAACTAAACTCGAGTATCCTGCAACCCTGCACGAGGAACANGACCTCGTTGTTAAGAGCTGCTCAAATCTCTCAACTCAACTAAACTCGAGTATCCTGCAACCCTGCACGAGGAACATCATAGTTTGTAGTTTTTTCCAGTCAAACAGTGTCCGCAGGGCTCGAAACACCCAAAGCTGATGACAATCCTGGAACACAACATCCACTACATCGTGCATTATCGCATCCACAAGCAAGCACTGGAACATGGCCTGACGCTCACGAAAATTAACTGCATGCTCCAGTAAGAGCAGACTGCATGGCTAAACCATTAAATTGATTTAAATACTACAAACCGACAGGAAGCCACCAACTATTTCGAAAAGGAATTTATTAAATGAGCAAACAATGCAACTTTTAGCAAATTGATGCAAAATAAAAGAAAATAACAAGAAACGGAATTAGTGTGAATGAGAAACAGCCTAAGAAACTGGTAGCAAAGCCAACTTTTCTGTACCAAACTATTAACGAAAAAATTCTTTCCCTGATTCGACTGCAGCACGAATCAGTATTGATCGACAATATCATATATGCAGTATTCACGGTGCTCGACATGTCCAAAACTCTGATGTTCAGATTCCATTACGACATGATGAATGCTCTGTACGAGATGGCCTTTAGCTGTTATATATGGATATGCACTTGTTCCTGTACCAATTTTAAACCCAGGACTCCTATGACGACACAGTTACGGACAAAAGTTCTTTGACGAGTTCAACACCAGCAGATACCCCATGGCTCACAATTGCTTCTCACCTGCCAACAAGAAGATGGCGGGCAAGTTCATGGACGAGAGCGATGGAATAATCATCGTTGAATTTGTAGGGCTCAGAACGAAGTTATACTCGTACACGTATGGCAGAAAGGTCACTAAAAGGGCTGAGGTAATTTAGAAGTGTGTGTTACAAAATAAAATCNATACTCGTACACGTATGGCAGAAAGGTCACTAAAAGGGCTGAGGTAATTTAGAAGTGTGTGTTACAAAATAAAATCGAATTTTCAGATTATGTAGTCGTACTAAACCAGCTGCGAACAATGTATGGGATCATTGACACAGTACGATCACATCAGCATGTGCTCTATGCAGATCCTTTAAATAAATGAGTTCTGTGNCGTATGGGATCATTGACACAGTACGATCACATCAGCATGTGCTCTATGCAGATCCTTTAAATAAATGAGTTCTGTGTTGTTCCTACGAAAAGCAAATCATATGTATGTGAAGATGGTGTACATACTTTGCATTATGGCTATGTAGGATAGGTTTTATTAGCGATGTAAATATGAAACTCCAGACTGAATCATTTATGTAAAGAGAGCTTACGGCTGACT
The DNA here is from genome assembly GCA_002778355.1 of Clitarchus hookeri. Lineage (NCBI taxonomy): Eukaryota > Metazoa > Arthropoda > Insecta > Phasmatodea > Phasmatidae > Clitarchus > Clitarchus hookeri. Next base: position 112,862 of record NQII01000797.1, on the reverse strand, counting down.
GTAAAGAATATGGAGTCAGTCAACATCTCGCCCACTGTACCGATATTGCTGTAAAACTTGCTACACTGCACACCGACATGAGAAGAGTAAATGGAGAACACAAATCTCATGCAAAATCTGAGAAACACGAATTTCTAATGTATAAAAATCATGAAAAATAAAATTAAAATTTACAAATTTGTTTGTTTTATTTCCTATAATATTCTTTTCTCCTCTTCCAGCATCCTTTCATGTCATGGTGTAGGCATTTGACAAGTATCTGTCAAAATTCTCCGAATACCGGGAAAAATGCCAGAGTTTTTCTATTTCCGAAAGAGAAATACATTTTTTTATATTTTCGGGTTCTAAGCTCAGTTCCCTACACCATACCTCGCCTTTGGCGATTGCTTAAATTTATATATTAGGTGCAGGCAGGACTGTAAAAGAAAGAAAATCATGTACAAAGTTGGTTAAAAATGATTCGAAACTCGAGTTGTTATTAGAAATGTGGACCCTATATATAAGTATAACACATTTATTCTTCGTCCAAAATTTGTCCAACAGCCTGCGCTATTTATTTCGTAAGCCATATGTTTATATGGGACTTATTCCAGTATTTTTCACTAGTATCACTTAGGAATATCTTGCACGTAGGCTAGTAGAATGATTAGGTATATTTGGGCACAAAGTGCCAGGCACAGACCAACCGCCATATTGTAATATCACCTGACATCCATATTGAATCTGAGTAACTTTGATCTAGATCTCGTGCCCATGTCCTTTACCCCGTGCCTGTAACATTGGACGACCTTCAACACAAAATCGCANACTTTGATCTAGATCTCGTGCCCATGTCCTTTACCCCGTGCCTGTAACATTGGACGACCTTCAACACAAAATCGCACAATAAAATAATTGTAACATTTAAAAAATTCCAAAAAATGTTTTAAAAATAAAGTTTTGAAATTTTTTTTAAAACAATTTAAAAACTTGAAGGGGATGAAAAAAAATAATATGAACACCAAGCATATACACAATATTTATTTATTAATAAGGAGTTGGGCCACCATTTGTTTTTNACTTTGATCTAGATCTCGTGCCCATGTCCTTTACCCCGTGCCTGTAACATTGGACGACCTTCAACACAAAATCGCAAAATAAAATAATTGTAACATTTAAAAAATTCCAAAAAATGTTTTAAAAATAAAGTTTTGAAATTTTTTTAAAAACAATTTAAAAACTTGAAGGGGATGNTGTTTTAAAAATAAAGTTTTGAAATTTTTTTAAAAACAATTTAAAAACTTGAAGGGGATGAAAAAAATAATATGAACACCAAGCATATACACAATATTTATTTATTAATAAGGAGTTGGGCCACCATTTGTTTTTAGAACAGCTACAATTCTTAGCGGAATAGATTCGTAGAGTGTCTGAATAGTTTCCAACTGAATGTTGTCCCATTCTTGTACCAAAACATCCACCAATTACTTCAATGATGTTGGAGATGGAAATCTGCTGCTCACTCTCTGCTCTAAAACTCCCCATGACTGTTCAATTATGTTGAGGTCTGGCCAGGGAAGATGTTTGATGATATTCTGATGCTCCTTAAACCAAGACTGAACTTTTTTGGCTGTGTGTGTGGGCGCATTATCATCTTGGAATATGGCAGTGTTTGGCAGCAATATGCTAGTGATAGTAAGAATTTCATCATTGAGAATGTCGAGATATTCATTCGCATTATACCGGCCAGTGATGTGAATGACAGGACCAGCTGAATACCACGATATAGCCGCCCAAATCATAACGGAACTTCCCCCATGCTTCACTGTAGGAAGCAGGCAGTCCGGATCATAGGCTTATTTTGGAATTCTCCATACATAAACCCGGCCGTTTGTAGGAAACAATGTAAACGATGATTCATAGGACCATACCACATTCTTCCAATCATCAAGTGTCCAGGTTTTATGATCGTGGCCCACTTCTTTCGCAGCTTAGCGTTGGCTTCCGTTATAAAGGATTTCGCAATTGCAGCCCTTCCATGAATGTTAGCTTTATGGAGCTCCCGCCGTACTGTTTTTGTCGAAACATTATTACTCAAGTGAATGTTGAGTTCTGCTGTGACTTTTGCTGCGGCAGTTTTATGTTGTCTGGCCACAATTATTTTTAATGTTCGTCGGTCTCTGTCAGTTAACTTTGGGTTTCACCCACTATTCCTCTTCGCCGATGATGTTTTACCATGTTTTGTGTATGCTGTCATTACCGTGGATACTGTTGCTCGTGAAAAGTTTAACCATTTGGCTGTTTTCGTCACAGACGCTCTCGCTAACCGAGCCCCAACGATTTGCCCTCTTTCGAAGTCTGGAAGATCACACATTTCACCGATGGCTTGTTTTAACCGTCGCGGAACAAAGCGTGTAATACACTGAAATATAACCTACNAAAGGATTTCGCAATTGCAGCCCTTCCATGAATGTTAGCTTTGTGGAGCTCCCGCCGTACTGTTTTTGTCGAAACATTATTACTCAAGTGAATGTTGAGTTCTGCTGTGACTTTTGCTGCGGCAGTTTTATGTTGTCTGGCCACAATTCTTTTTAATGTTCGTCGGTCTCTGTCAGTTAACTTTGGGTTTCACCCACTATTCCTCTTCGCCGATGATGTTTTACCATGTTTTGTGTATGCTGTCATTACCGTGGATACTGTNGATGTTTTACCATGTTTTGTGTATGCTGTCATTACCGTGGATACTGTTGCTCGTGAAAAGTTTAACCATTTGGCTGTTTTCATCACAGACGCTCTCGCTAACCGAGCCCCAACGATTTGCCCTCTTTCGAAGTCTGGGAGATCACACATTTCACCGATGGCTTGTTTTAACCGTCGCGGAACAAAGCGTGTAATACACTGAAATATAACCTACNGAGATCACACATTTCACCGATGGCTTGTTTTAACCGTCGCGGAACAAAGCGTGTAATACACTGAAATATAACCTACATGACTTGGCACGTAAACTGTGCAATACATATGCGTCGCATTATTTACACGGAAGCAGTCTTGCCAACATGCAACAAAATGTACTATATTGCATGGTGTTCATATTATTTTGTCCATCCCCTGTATATACATGAGGTTCGAGGTTCGATTGCAGGCGGAGCGACTAAGCTCTCAGCATGAATACCATCAGACTACTGAAACTCGCCAATTTTTATAGATTGATTAGTCAGCAACCCTCCACCCCCTTCACCGCCACCTATTCAGTAATATTTACTCCAAAATCTGCTTATCAGCTACAGACCAAACTCCCCTGCCCCCACCCATAAAATGTATTTATTCTGAATTTATTTTACTATTTCGAAAAAAAAATCCATATTTTTGCAAGTCTTCGATACACAAGTCATACAAAGAGGGTCAAGGTCGTTAAAAGTATTTCGTATATATCAAACTTCCAACATATTTCGTACACTAATGTCGCAACCCCGTCCCCTTTTTCCCGACTCATCATTATAATTCTACTAATTTACTAGTACCCCTAAGTGACACTTTAGGGGAAACTGCTGGAATAAATCCCATATAAATACATGGTCTATGAAACAAAGAGTGTAGGCTGTTGGACAAGTTTTTGTATGACGAATAAAGATGTTATACTTGTATCTTGGGTCCACAATTCTATACCGACCCGAGTTATTAATTATTTTGAACGAACTTTGTAAATTATTTCTGTCTCTTTAAGTGTTTATCCACACAATTTATATCAATTTAAACAGTCTAGAAAGGTGAGGTATGGTGTAGGGAACTGAGTTTGAAACCTGAAACTATAAAAAATATTCATTATTTTTCAGACTTAGAAAAAGTCTGGTAATTTTTCCCGCTGTTTGAAGAATGTTGACAAATCATTGTGAAGTGTCAACACCATCAAATGGAGATTGCTGGAAGAGGAGAAAGGTATGGTATAACAATAAAAAAAACAACTTTGTAAATATAAATCTATTTTTCATATATCTCATATATTATAAATATGCATTTATTAAATCTTGCATAAGATGTGTGTTCTCCATTCAATCTTCTCATGTTGGCAATAAGTGTAGCTAAAGTCTTGCACCAATATCGATACTGTGGGCGAGATGTTGGCGAAGGCGCTTGTCCAGTCTTCATATTCCTCAAAGCCAGCCATAAGACCTCTTTACATACATGATTCAGTCTGGAGTTTCATATTTACATTGCTAAAAAAACATATCCTACATAGCCATAATGCAAAGCAACCATCTTCACATACGATTTGCTTGTCTTCGGGGCAACACAGAGCTAATTTATTCACATTCTCTGTATAGAGTACATGCTGATGTAATTATTTTGTGTTGATGATCACATACATTGTTCGCAGCTCATCTAATGTGNCTCTGTATAGAGTACATGCTGATGTAATTATTTTGTGTTGATGATCACATACATTGTTCGCAGCTCATCTAATGTGGCTACATAATTTGAAAATTCGATTTTATTTTGTACCACGCACTTATGAATTCCCTTAGCCTTTTCAGTGAACTCGCCATACTTGTAAGAGTCATACTTCGCCCTGAGCCCTNCACGCACTTATGAATTCCCTTAGCCTTTTCAGTGAACTCGCCATACTTGTAAGAGTCATACTTCGCCCTGAGCCCTAAGAATTCATACATGATCTTTCTATTGCACTCATCATTGAACTTGCCCACCATCTCTTTGTTGGCAGACTAGAAGTACTTGTGAGCCATGGGGTACCTGCTGGTGTCGAACTCGTCAAATAACTGTGTCCACAACCATGTTGTCGTAGAAATCCTGGGTTTGAACCTCGTACAGGAATGAGTCCTTATACATAAATAAAAGCTCCAGGTCTTCTCCGAAACCAGTCAATCATGTCATAATGGAATCTGTACATAAGAGTTTTGGACATGTCGAGTACTGCGAACATTGCTTAGGACTGGATAACAATTGAACTGCAACCGAGTTTTTTNTAAGAGTTTTGGACATGTCGAGTACTGCGAACATTGCTTAGGACTGGATAACAATTGAACTGCAACCGAGTTTTTTCCCAGGAACTGCAGGTATTTATATACCCAGACAAATAAATGCAATATATATTCATGAGGACTTAAATTCACGATACCTTCCCGGTACCACGTAATAACCATTTTCGCCTTGATGGTGGTGTGGCATGGTATGGACTCCACAAGGTGCTGGAATCGGTTATACTGATNGTAATAACCATTTTCGCCTTGATGGTGGTGTGGCATGGTATGGACTCCACAAGGTGCTGGAATCGGTTATACTGATTCACACTTGCTCCACATCCTCCCACAATGCACAAAGATTGGTTTGAGCATGATCCATGGCACATGCATCCCTCTCGATGGCATCCCAGATGTGTAAAATAAGATTGTGGTCGGCTTACATATGTGGCCAATCAAGCAACCTCAAGTTGTACACTAAAACACTCAGTCACAACTCTGGAGTGGCAGGACAAAGCACTGTCTTGCTGTAGGCACAGGTCTCCTGCAGGGTGCTGTAGGTGCATTAATGGGTGCACATGATCTGCCAGTAGGTCCCTGTATTTTTCGCTAGTGAGGAATGATGGCATGTGTACCAGGTGACACATTTCATCTCACACAATATGTCCCCTTATGAGGATTTCAACACCTGTGGCCATAACAGTGCCTTGTTAACATGAGGGATTCACTGCTTTGTGATCTTGGCGACATAAGAATTAGGAAAATGTATATCCAGGGGCAGGATGTTGAGGGTTCGAAGCCTCGCAGCTATCTGCCATCTTTAATTGGGCCAATGTAGCCATCTTGTATGACCTTAAATTTTGTCCGCCATCTAGTTTCTGTTCACCATCTTGTTTCGGTCATCTACCTTGTTTCTGCCCACCATTTTGTTTCCATTCACCATCTTGTTTCCATCTAGCATTTTTTTTCCACCTGCCATTTTCTTTCTAGAATTCTCCAGTTTATTGGAGCTATCTTTGTACCTTATGGTCTGCNCATTTTTTTTCCACCTGCCATTTTCTTTCTAGAATTCTCCAGTTTATTGGAGCTATCTTTGTACCTTATGGTCTGCCATACAATCTTATTGGTTCATGCTTTATCATTCCTTCTTGCCTCTCTCTGTCTTGCCTCTTTCTCTTTATACCTTCATTCGACTGTCATATTGGATGTTGAGACTGCTGCATGCTACATTTTGCATATGTTGTCTGCTGATTACACACCTTTGGCATCCATCTTGTTTCGTCCAATTGCTTACCTTCGCTCGACTGCTATAGTTCCCCATTGACCAACAGGAGAATTAATATCTTTATTTTGCGAGCTGAAAAATGCTGTGTAGTAGTGTGGGATTGCACTGGCGAATCTTGGGCATGAAATCTTAGACTACTGGGCTAGCTAAACCTGTAGTGAAGTACAATGTGCTATGCACATTGCAGTACGCCTCTTCAGTAATCATTCGGAAAATAATATGTTAAATATTTAAATTTATTACAAGTATTATTGACCACAATCTTGACTTTTAGAGTTGTCTCCTAAGTGGATTGATAATGAATGTTTTCATATCTATTATACTCAAAATGTTTTTTAATGTGAGGTATGTTTGAGGAGGAAGAGAAGGAGTAGAAGAAAGAGGAGGAGAAAGAGGAGAAAGAAGAGTAACCACCATTTTGGCTTATAGAATTGTCTTCCAGGTGGATTGATCATGACTTATTTTTCATATATATTATATTCAAAATGTTTGTGTGCGAGGTATGTCTGAGGGAAAGGAAAAACTTTTATGTCTGTATAAGTTTATTCGCAGCAAATAATTTGTAATACCAATTAAAAGTGTAGGAAAAATTTCAAGGTAATACAAACCATAAAGTCGCCCATTTAAATATAATATTTACTTGCATGTACCTACTTACAAAAAACTAAGAAAATTCATATGAAAAATTAAGATGTGAAGCAAGTAATAAGTATTTAAATATATGAACCAAGCAATTATTTAGAAAAAATATGTTAGTTAAACATTTTACGAACTTTGAANTAATAAGTATTTAAATATATGAACCAAGCAATTATTTAGAAAAAATATGTTAGTTAAACATTTTACGAACTTTGAAATACAGGATGTCCCAGGCCTACTGTACCAGCTCTCTCCCACGAGCACTGACCAGGCTTTGACTGTCAGAGGTCCTACCAGCTGGGAGCGCAGGGCTTCGCTCGGTCATGTTTTTAACGTGTCGGCGACCTGTGAAGGAGTCAGTCGTGGGTGTCATCTGAGTATGCGATGGCTCGGAAGTTAGTGGCGCCGTCTATGGTGGCGGATTTACGAATTAGGCTATGTGATGTGTTTGTGCCTGTGTTATGGATGACTCAACTAGTCGCGCAGCCACGCAGGACAAGAGATTTCGATAGCACCAGCAATGAATTTAAGCTGAGTATTCATGTTTATTTTATTGTTATGTATTTTAGTCATAGGATTAATTTTTATAGTCTCTAAGTTACAGTACTGGTTTGTGCAGCCCTGCCCTCACCTCTTGGCACAGATAAGACATAACTTAAGTGCGAGTTTCCCCAGTAATTGCAAGGAAGTAGCTACTAAATCTCTGAGTTATAATTTTGAATGTTCCTAGTGTCAGGAATGTCCGCAAGATTTCTCTTATTACTGTTTATTCAGAAAAAGTNGAGTTATAATTTTGAATGTTCCTAGTGTCAGGAATGTCCGCAAGATTTCTCTTATTACTGTTTATTCAGAAAAAGTTATTTTTAAGTTATTGAGTTTTCATGATGTTAAATGCCATGTAGGTACATCTGTAGTTGGTAGTGTGTAAAATCTTGACACGNGTAGGTACATCTGTAGTTGGTAGTGTGTAAAATCTTGACACGCGTATTTGTAATAATTATAGTAAGAGATCGTCCCTCGGAATTTATCACTTTTATCACTCTAGTATTAACAAAATTTATAAACTGCTATAAAAATATAAGATTCCTAGAATTGCCTCTCAGTACCAAGTAAAGTTATTCAATAGCTAATTTATACGCTGTGGTGAGCTCAGATATTTGGGTTTCAACCCCGGGATTATAGAGTAGGGAGAGTAGAGGAAGATTTAAAGGAAGAAAGGTGAATACGAGAGCTGCTACAGAGCCTGCTCCCTCCCTGCTTCATTACCATATGGTTACGGATTTGCCCTTGACATTCGCAGGTCTCATTTCTATAGTCCGATGTACTTTGTGACTGTAATTTGATACCAGGAGAGGAAATATGACGAACCTTGCGAAGAAAATGTCTTGCAAATTTCATCTTTCATGGTGCGATTAAAGCATTCTGCCATGTTCGCCTTTATACCGCTATGTGTCGATTATTGTTTTATGCTATGTTTTGTCATCGGGGCACATAATGTAGGATTAAAGATGTCTCTTCCGAGGTCCCTACTTAAATTCTTGAGTGGTCCTGATCTCACTAAACAGATTTATTTGCATTTGACACATCTATAGAATTTTTAGTCATATAGGGCACTGCCCAATCATACTTGCTGAAACAGTCAATGTTGGTCAACAAAAATTCGAATATTTTATTTGCACATGCATTAGATATCATTTCAACCAGATATGCTTGATACAAGTCTCGCAAACCAAACACTAGCACTTTGAAGTGAGGATAAAATCGCCTTGCGAATTTGTGTAACTCACCGGCAATATCTGCATGACTCAGTCTATGTATGTCTCCACGCAGTTCTTTAATAATAGTGGATATTTCATTAGCATATGAATTATTTCCCGCTTGCTAAGAAGCAATTAGTATATGNACAGTTCTTTAATAATAGTGGATATTTCATTAGCATATGAATTATTTCCCGCTTGCTAAGAAGCAATTAGTATATGCAGTTTGTCATCAATTTCATCAACATCGTTCCAGTAAATGTATTCTATATGTCATCCATATTGATTTTTTTTGCTTAGATCTAGACCAGAGCCAACAGCATCTCCAACATCGGGAAACAACTGCGAAATAATGACAAACCTCGGGTGTGTTTCATCCATATATTCTTTGCAGCCGTTTCACTACCCTTCATGTGTGTGCTAGTAATTTTAAACATGCATTTATACTGTTGCAGTGTACTTCGAGAATGTCCAGTAGGGTTTGGTATAACCAGTATTTCATACACATGTGTATCATACAATTTCCAACTTGTACATCATCATTGAACACGAAAAAAAATTGTTTATTCCCAAAAACCACTTTTTATCTAGTTTTTTATATACTGTATGTCCTGTAATTAAACATAGATGCGTAAGATCTCAAATAATTACAAAGGGATGGGGTTCAATCACCCATCTGTTCTTTTATTTGTTTATACACAGGCAGCAGAAGGTCATCTTCATCTTTTTGTCTCTATAGTACATTTAAGTTTCTTCCGAGTTGTGGGTTCGATGTCCAGTTTGGTCTCCACTACCACAGTGAATGGTGGTGGTGCAGGTTTCATATTGTCGAGTCACTCGGTAAAAGGTTCAAATTCTTCTTCATTAGCCATGTCATGTTCCATTCTGACACATTGGCCAGTAAGTACTNGTGCAGGTTTCATATTGTCGAGTCACTCGGTAAAAGGTTCAAATTCTTCTTCATTAGCCATGTCATGTTCCATTCTGACACATTGGCCAGTAAGTACTTAGAGCGAATAGTCTTAATCACTTTGTGTAAGTCACTGACAGCAATGCCATCATAATGAATGCAAAATCGTTTTGATCCAGGTTTATATAATCTTCTTGCGAGGTAGCGAGTTCGAAATACAGCTCAACAAATTGTATACATTATTAATGATGTTTTCTAGCATAATCAGACGATGTATTATCTCATCCAGATAATCGTCATTGCATCTTTAATATGTCTTCTATCCTTTCAATCTGTCGATAAAAGTTTCCATGTCTGTATAAATGACCCTAAGTTACTAGTTCTTTCCAGCACACTTTGTATTAAAGTAATCAAGCCGGCAAAGGAATCAACATGATACTTGTTAACATCATCTTTTTTTNTTCCAGCACACTTTGTATTAAAGTAATCAAGCCGGCAAAGGAATCAACATGATACTTGTTAACATCATCTTTTTTTTTCCCTTTTGATTGCCGACATGTTTTAGTCGCTTCCTCTCAGCGCTGCAAATCCCATCATTGGTAGGAGAGAAACAGCTTTCTGCCTTACATTTCAGACCATTATAGCCAAATTTTGAAATGACATAGCTCATCCCTCAGTGATGACAAACTGATCAAATCCTCGTCTGTTCTTCCATTTAAGTAGGGAGAAAGCACACCAACAACATGNTTCCAGCACACTTTGTATTAAAGTAATCAAGCCGGCAAAGGAATCAACATGATACTTGTTAACATCATCTTTTTTTCCCCTTTTGATTGCCGACATGTTTTAGTCGCTTCCTCTCAGCGCTGCAAATCCCATCATTGGTAGGAGAGAAACAGCTTTCTGCCTTACATTTCAGACCATTATAGCCAAATTTTGAAATAACATAGCTCATTCCTCAGTGATGACAAACTGATCAAATCCTCGTCTGTTCTTCCATTTAAGTAGGGAGAAAGCACACCAACAACATGNCCCTCAGTGATGACAAACTGATCAAATCCTCGTCTGTTCTTCCATTTAAGTAGGGAGAAAGCACACCAACAACATGCACACACCACCTTTAATTTTTCCAATTTAATGTCTGTATTAACATTACAGGAAAAAAAACATGGTGGAGATTCAAATCGTCCATGCGAAAAAAAAACCAACATGTTTTCATTGGCACATAGTGATTTCTTTGGTAGGTGTAGTTTGGCAAAGGTAAATCAATTCCACTGCTACATGTCTGCCCATGCATAAATATTCTTGAATGCATGAGTGTTTCACACATGACACATAATCGAAAACAAATATGAAGATTGGCAAAGCTTCATTTGAAGGCACAACAGCTTTATTGTCACTGCATGGAAAATAACCTAGTCAATCCACATAATGTTGAATTTTGGCTAGGCATTGATACTTTGGCTGTTGAAATGATTTCGAGTATAAGTGCTTGTTCTCAAACTAAAGACCACTGGGTTTCTCCAACAAACTAAGGATAATGCATGTTTTCTCGCAATTGGAAGGACCAGTTATGATGCAGCGCACTATATTTGGAAATAGGTTTCCATGTCGTGATTCGTGGGAGATGGCTTCATCCTCAANGTTTCCATGTCGTGATTCGTGGGAGATGGCTTCATCCTCAATAGTAATGTGTATGGGTAGAGTAACATCTTGCTTGACAATATGTATGTTACCACTACTTTCTTGCGGAGATTGCAGTGGTAATTGAAGTGGTAATTTTAGTGTGTGCTGCGATTGCGGAGGAGATAGAGCAATTGTGGGGCGATTGCGGAGTGTATCGTCCTGATTGCGGAGTGTATTGTGCTGATTGTGGAGCAAGCAAAGCAATTGCGAAGCAATTGCGGAGTGTGCAGTACTGATGCAGATAAGGTGGAGTGATTGCAGAGAGTCCAGAGATGGAAAGTTAGGAGATGATTGTATTTGCACAAATTCAGAGCCGCAAGTTTTAGAATTTCTCTTTGATGTATCACTCTGAGTTAACTGACTCTGGAAAACTTTGCAACTAAATATTATACTTGTGTTCATCCTGCTGGTAGTTGTTTCATATCGATGCAAATTGTGCAAGGCTGTAAATGCTTTACCGCAGAAGCGACAATGAACATGCATCATTAGTACTTTACATCCATACTGTTCGATGTCTAGAATGATACTGACTCAAAAATTATACAAATACCCAGTTATATATAAATAGGAATCAATATGTTGTGGTATGTCATAAAGGTAAGGTCAAGAGTGGTCGTGGACTAGTGAACACTCCTATAAATAACCTTCCATTCGAACTGTGTATTCCCAGATACAAGTTCTGTGGACCTGTAACAAAGCTTGCAAAATGTTTGGCAAGTGATGATATAGGTGTGAACGATTTTGATAATGTGCGCAAGGAACACAATATAGCATACACAGCCAGTAACAAGTTGGAAGACAGGCATGCAGCCGATGCCATTTTTGCTGGCAAAGCCAAAAAATAGTTAAATAACCCCAAACAAAGATTGGTGAATGTGTAACTGCCCGGGGTAACTCAAAAATATTTAACACGAAAATCAAATGTGGAATGGGCCTGCAGTTCAACCAGAATAAAAATAAAAGGAAGACTGAGAGGAAAGGATGCAGGGTAAAAAAGCAGGGTGGATTACTACAGCTTCTCCTATCAGGTCTTGTATTGCAGTGCTGGGTGGTTTGATCAGTGGAGTTTGCAGAATAGCACATGCAGTAAATGCTTCGAAAAATCAAGGAAAACAGTTGGCTGAAACTCTGCGACACAATAAGCAAATGGAAGCTATTGCACAAGAAGCAAAAACAGCAAAGGACTATACATAAGGCCATACCTCACAGGAGGTGGAAAAAGAACCAGACGATCGAAAGTTATGAAGCGATCTTAAAGACATTACCTTACCGACCACTTTCCAGCATATACATGAAGAAAAATGCATGAAAATTACAGAGACAGTATTTATGTGAAGTGTACATGCATGACGACCTTCTGCAAAAATCTAAGCGAAATAAATACCAAATCATAAATTTAGACATTAGTAGTAGTCCTGGGATACATTGGATAGCTTCCAGGAAATGTGAAAACAGTGTCGACTACTACGANATTTAGACATTAGTAGTAGTCCTGGGATACATTGGATAGCTTCCAGGAAATGTGAAAACAGTGTCGACTACTACGACAGTTTGGAAACCTACATCCCCTGATGGAAGTGTGCAAGTAATTTCACAACATGGAACTAAGTTACAATTACTTTACAGAGCAGTTACCAAGTCAGTGCAACTGTGGTCATTTGGGTCATTGCTTACTGGCTAAGAGTTTATAAAATAGCAGAAACATACATGCACTGTTGTTTGTACGACAAGACTCATAACAGTACATTCAGTAAAATTCTTGATTCTCGTGTCATAACATGAGCACACTGGCCAAGGGAAATTTACACATGAAAGCATAACCTCCACTTTTTCTATCCCTTAACGCTTTGTCACAATGATTTAATTATTTCATGCTAAAAAATAAATGATTAAATCAATATTTCTAAAATAAAAACTTTTTATAAATATCTGAATTCCACTGGATGATTAAATCTATGTTTCTGGGACACTTACAATGACAGCGATAACTACTTCAAAGCCTTAATAATATTTACTTGCTTTCATTTCGTAAATTAATTTCACAGTATTCAGTTTGCTCAGTGTATCATATAGTAATCATCAAATTCCTCTGGCACTAACACAGAAGACAAACATGAAAATTACATCTAGCAGATACTCCTTTAATGCCAGTTCGGGTAAATGTACCTAAACATATTGTCGCTGTACTAGTGCTTTTAACAGGTGAGTTTTATTAATTAATCTTAAGTGTTATTATTAGCAGTAGTGATTCTCACAAGGCTCATAGTCCTTGTGGTAGAATGAAAAATCGAAGACGATGTTGCAAATCGTGATACAAGCATGATGCTTGGCATGCGTCTTTAATGGACGTTATGATACAATATTGGAAGGGGACACTAACACATTTTCTCTTGGGGTGGGAAAAAGGAGCAGGGGATAAAAAATATATTAAGTTATGTTGCTACTAGGCCACCTGAGTTATTCAGGTTGATGGCTAGTAGGGTACTTTACTTGGTGCAGACTAAGGGCACCTGTCGTTGTTGAGTAAGGGGTAAACAAATACACATATTCTCCATTAGTTAACATACAAGTCTTTTATTTGCCTGAAGGTAACATAGATATTTATACACACACTGGCGAGACTGAGCCTCCCTACAAGTCGCAGGCCGGAAGGGCTGGTGGGCGGAATGCTATGCGTCAGGGGATAGGTTGCTTGAATGGAGACGTTTTTACTTAACTGTGACTGTGGCTTTTGGTGAGTTGTCTTCGTTGGTAGTTGAGGTCTGGTGAGTGGGGTGGCCTTTAAACAGGCCCTTGGACTGGCTCTCGTTGGCATGCTGTACTCAGCTGGCTTCTTCCTTCGGCTTCGACTGACTCCCTAACATGTCCTGCTGGACTACTCCCTCTCGCTCGATGTGGCGCTTCTCGTTGAAGGTCACCACTCGTCTTCGCCTTTGGTTGAAGTAACTGGGTCAGCTCGGCTTCCCTTCTCGGAANGCTTCTCGTTGAAGGTCACCACTCGTCTTCGCCTTTGGTTGAAGTAACTGGGTCAGCTCGGCTTCCCTTCTCGGAAATCCGGGATTGGTTTCGTGGGACTTGTGATGTCTTTTTGAACTTGGCTGGCATTCCTCATCGGACACCTCGCGTCCCCTCTCCTACGTCGCCATCTGCCACGACATGTCTCGCGCTCCCGACTTCTCCGCCACAGAAACTGCCACTCCTTTTTCGGGAATGAACTCATAAGTTCTTGGCACTTTTACTTGGTTTGTCTCGAAAATTTACACATGAAGTTTCGGTTGTTCCTGGGTTGTTTCCCCGGTGATGTCACAATTGACTCACTGACTGACTGTCTGATTTGCACTCGATCTCGCACTTCGCATCCCGACTTGGTGATACTACTGTTCTGCTCCCATCACACGACTGACTACTCTCGCATCTCGACATAGCTCCTGTCTGTCGCCTCTCGGCGCGGGTTACAACTGACTCTGAACAACTGACCTGTCCCTGGCCAGGATCCGAACCCAGNCTGTCTGTCGCCTCTCGGCGCGGGTTACAACTGACTCTGAACAACTGACCTGTCCCTGGCCAGGATCCGAACCCAGTCTTGACTTACTCACCCGACTGCCGCTTCTCTGTGTGCGATAAGACTGCCTGACTTATTCTCACTCACGCTCTGGTCCAGCACCTCTTGACGGCGCGGATTCAACTGACTCTCTGCCTCGGCTGGCTCCTGAATTTAACTCGTGTCCCGCTATATTCAAGTTACATTTGTCAGCAGTTTCTGGCGAGAGAAACGGGGACTTCCCCTGTTTAACTCACGTGTTTTGTGTTTTGTCAGCAGCTTGTGTGCTGCCACTAGGGTCGAGGGAGGATGCAGTTACTGTGGCAGGGATTCCTACGAAGCTGGGTCTGCACTTATTCTCATCTGGACTTACCCTGGGTCCTTCGCCATGTGGCTGCCTATCAGCTATTTCTCTTGCGTGGCACAAGGGTCATCCCAGANTGGACTTACCCTGGGTCCTTCGCCATGTGGCTGCCTATCAGCTATTTCTCTTGCGTGGCACAAGGGTCATCCCAGAGCAAATATTCTCGGGACTTACCCTGTTTTCTTCGGCTTCGGTTCTTCCCCGAGTGTCCTTATGCATTCGAACTGCCCCAAGGGTGAATCCCTGTATTGGAAGTTACGTTGTCAGCCACCCGCCCTGGCTAGCTTCCTTCTCCTGGATAGATATACAGGGTGTGGTATTATCGCTATGCCTATCACATGCGCACACCATGCGTCAGTTATTATTATTTCTCTGAATTGGATATTGAAAATCATGATAAAAGCATACCACTTGGCAGGTGTGATTTATAGACCTCTGGAAACTTTTATAGAATAAGACCCCATCCAAATTTCCCTTTGCACAGAGGAGGGGGAGAATAATCGAAAAAACAAATTAATTTCTGATAAAAACCCAGTGATTTAATAATTATGGAATATTTTATGTATTAAGTTTTGTGTTGGTTTTTGTGTTTCTACATTTCGAAACTCTGAAATATATTTGGGTAGAGAAAGTTCCAAATCTCAAAAATGTGTGTAATATAAGTGTTTTTTTTTAAATATTTTAACCCTAATGTTATAGTTGTTTTCAAGTCGCATGGTTGTTGCTATGAAAAAATTTTATTTTGTATTTTCAGATTGGTGTAATTCTACACTCATATCTTCCAGTGTGAATTTCACTTCTAGAGATGGGTCCTAAATGACTTCGCATATCTTCTATGGTTCCACATCCAATTCCCGAGATCGACAGGATAGATTGCTGCCTGTGCAAGAAAGGTGGTTATGACTTGCTCAGCCCTTCTCGCAACAAAGACATCTCTTAACACAATAATGGCTATAAAACTCTTGCAGATAATCTTCAGGAACTATCTTCACTTGGACAGCTTCCTCATGATATTCAATTACGAGCACCTGATGATGGTAAAGGTGTTGAAACTACATTGATATCAAATTATGCTAGGTGGCCTATGTCATGTTTTAATAGATTTAATACCAAAAATGTCATGCATGCAAGGGAATACTGTAGTAAAAATCTCACCTTATCAATCTCTTTGCTGTGTGGTTCAGTCACAGACAGTGGGACAAACTTTTAAGAATTTTTTACACTCGATATAGATGAACATGTTAGTGACATAGCAAAGATGTTAGGTGATGGCAGTCTTTTGGCTACATTAGGATCAGGTGATTTGATTGCACAGGAGGCAAAATATCATATTCGTTGCTTGACAGAATTATACAATCGTCATAGAAAGCTAAAAATTACATAAATCAGACCATATTGATGATAACAACACTTGTGAANACAGAATTATACAATCGTCATAGAAAGCTAAAAATTACATAAATCAGACCATATTGATGATAACAACACTTGTGAAGCATTTGCTTTCGCACATATTGCATCTTACATGTCCTCAGAGATTTTCCAGGAAGAACTTGAAATTGCATTCAAGGTGTGTTTCTTCACAAGAATGTACACACCAGGTTAGAGGAAATAGCAGGGTTTGAAACAGTACCTGAAGTTCATATAATCTGGTTGCGAGAGAGAATACTCTCTCAATTCCCTCAGTTGCGAACATACAAGTCGGTGAAGGAATATGTAATTAATTGTAATACTGCAAATGTATTCAAAGACACGCCTTTTGAGAATGCAGTTGAGGATGTGATTTATTTCGAATGTTTCATAAAGCNGGAGAGAGATTGTAAGACACTAAACATGTTGGGAATCACCATTGCCTATCTTCATGGCTTTATCCACCTGTAGCAAGAGTAGGAGCAAGGAGACTGTAGATAAAGTGCATCGCCTTGGGCTCTCAATATCCACAAATCGCCTGATGGAGGTAACATCAGCTCTGGCTCAAAAAGTGGTTGAACAATCAAAACAAGATGGAGTTTTTTGTCCATTGAGTTTCCATAGAGGAGTATTTACAGTAGTTGCCTACGATAATATTGACCATAATCCGAGCAGTGCTACCTCACAAGAAAATTTTCATGACACTAAAATGTCTCTGTTTCAACTTTCTAGAAATATTCATGATGGAGAAGCAAGACCCGAACTGTTTTCTCTTGCAGATATGAATCAGTCATGAAGAAATATACCAGATCTACCAGAGACCTGCAGGATTGTTAATGCTATTATTCTCCCGAATAGTAGCCTATACGTACATCAAATGCTAGGCTGAAATTGGGCAGTCACTTATTCCAGAACCTTGCAAGCTGTGGCTGCTAGAATGATGTGATTTGTTGCAACACACTCATAGCAGTAGTGCTACTGTTAAACAAACTGTTCCCCTGGACCTCATCTGGGCTACTTTCCATGCTAGCCTTCGTTCGGAGGTCCTTAGCACTACTTTGTGATGTTTATTGCATCTTTTTTCTGAAAGTTCTACTTCAATAACTTTGGTTAGGCATGTAATGGATGTAGTTAAAAGAGCAACAACAGCCTGTTGTTGTTATGGACCGGCCTCTCTTCGCCTTGGCGAAGCTTGTTCAGTTCCATTTATGTCGAAGACAAGTGTGTTGTACTGTTTACCCCTTTTCATATAGAACAGATGTTTCTAAGAGTTCTTGGAGACTTTTTTGACGGGAGCAATTGAGTAGATATAATTTCAAACACTGGTATATGCATTGAGTCTGAAACATTGTCTGTCTTGAGTGTCAAACATTTTGTGAATGCTAGAATAGTTCATCAAGTTACTACTGGTGTCCTTCAGTCACTATTGATGGGTGCATTTCTTGCCTCATGTGAGGCAGTAACTATCGAGAATTGGGTTTGAATGCAAGCCAACTCTTCACAAACATTTATATTTTGGCTGCAAGTTATGAACCTAGAAATCCTTGTGTTAGCATTTGTCAGATCTATTATGCGAAGAAATTATCAGCTGTTTAAAGAATGCCTTAAAAAGGCGATTTCATGGTTTTTTCTTTTCGATCACACAAACTATGCTTATTGAGTTAATGTACACATAAAGGATATATAAGAACCGGCAAATAATTGTCTGGAGGTTGAGCATCAGTTCAACAAAGGTAATTTCGTTGTCAAGAAGACAAAAAAACCTTTCTCAGCTCTTGCTATTGATCAAGCTAATGAGCAGCGAAACGCTAAAATCAAGGGCAGTGGTGGAGCAGTAAGCCTATTGCTGAATCCTCCCACCCTTCCCCCTTAAGGGAAATTTGGCTGGGATCCCCATCTGAGGTTGTTTCCTGATGTCCATAAAACACACCCGCCAAGTGGTACGCTTGTAACATAGTTTTATTATCCAATTCAGAGCAATAATAGTAAATTAACGTAATCCCCCCCTTCCTCCCAGTCAATTATCACTCTTTCACAACCGAAAGATAAAAATTTTGTTGGGGTCCCCTTCTTAAATTGTTTCCTGAGGTCCATAAAATACGCCTGCCAAATGGCATCTTCTATCACAATTTGCAGGATCATTATGGCTACCACCTGGACTAACTGGCAAAACCAAATATTGTAAAATGATTATACAGAGCAATAAGAAAGGTACCTAGGAAATAGTAANCCTGGACTAACTGGCAAAACCAAATATTGTAAAATGATTATACAGAGCAATAAGAAAGGTACCTAGGAAATAGTAATATTTGTCAATTAATATTTTCCAAGTAATAATTGTAATGGTTATTATCAATCAGTAGATTAAGTAATTGTTAAGAATCACTGCATTTCCGAACAATGGAAANTAATAATTGTAATGGTTATTATCAATCAGTAGATTAAGTAATTGTTAAGAATCACTGCATTTCCGAACAATGGAAAAACAATACCGGCAAATTGTGTATATTACCATTATTAACGAATGTGTTTAGACCTCAAAAATACAACTAAGGGCTACAATCCAAGCCATTTTTATATGTATAGCATATTTAAAGTTATTTAAGGTAATTTTCTATATGTCTACAGATATAGTTTCTAATTATCAAATAAGTCTTAATTTTGTCATATGTATATAACTGAATGTATGCATAAATTGAAAGGCAAATTGTAATGTAGGCAATAGTGTACATAAGCATTTAACAAAGTAAAATAGAAAAATTTATATCAAATGCTATAAATAAGCTTATGCTGTAACACTCAGGAATTTTGAAGTAATTGGACTAAATTATATAATGTATTACCAATAAATTTTGGTAATCTGCCTTTTTATGTAATTTTAAAAAAATATTGAAATTTTTTTTTACTTTTAATGTTTCCTATACTGTTACAGAATTTTTCGATTTTGATTTCAACCATTTATAAGCTTAAGTTTCTCTGTTGTATTATTTTAGTGTATTATTATTCTATTGTATTACTATGTAAAATAATTGTATGACAAGACTAATAGCTCTACAATCACTAAAATTCTTGATTCTCGAGTCATAACATAATCACTGACTAAGGGAAATTTGCACATAAAATAATAACTGCCCTCAGTGAGTTTCTATCACTTAACAATGTTTTAATAATTTCATGCTAAAAAATGAATAACAAAACCAATATTTCTGAAATGAACAGTTCTTAGAAACTTCTGATTTCCACTGGATTAAGAAAAATATGTTTTTCGGGCACTTCCACATGACAACATTTACTACTTCATAAACCTAAATATTACTTACTAGCTTTCCTATCGTAAATTATGTTCACAAGCTTCGGTTTGTTCAGTGTGTCATATGAGAAGCACTAACATTACTTGTACCACTGTACAGCGAACGTAAGTATAATTAATAAAACTTACCTGTTCAGATACACGAGTACAGCAGCAATATATTTACATTTTATCCTAAATGCTTTACATGAGTAACGCAAAGATATACTTTTCAAGTTGGTCTCCTTTGTTAATGCCATATTAATCTCATGAGAATGTCCATCCAACTTTGTGGTTTGAAGCCAGAATGCCGCAATATTTTTAATATTGAAATTACAAGACAGAACACCATAGTCCATTAAATATTTCACCTTTACTATTTCCAAGTACTCAATTAACAGGTTGCTTGAAATCATCTAAGAACTACATGATNCATTAAATATTTCACCTTTACTATTTCCAAGTACTCAATTAACAGGTTGCTTGAAATCATCTAAGAACTACATGATCTCGTGCACTTATACAAGCTCAAAAATTCCCACTGTTTGTATATAAACACAATTATTAAAAAAAAAACAGCATTTAAATCCCTATTGTAGACAACTTCCTTGCCGTTTGTTAACGCGGTTTTTTTCCCTCCATTTTAACCAATTTATTGCTGTGCTCTGGCGAAAGTAAACCGGCCAATAAGACAATAGAGGTTAAGCATTTATTTGAAAATCGGAGGCAGTTAGCAATTAGGGGCAGCTAAGATATTTTGAAATATAAATTTGGAGAAATGAAGTACAATTTCAAGCAATTCTGTTTGTTATAGAGGCATTTTATGTTGTAGTTGGAGAATATCTTCAAAGAACCTAGATATTCTAATTCGGGGTTTGATTCTGCCTGCAAACGGATGAAAGTATAAATTAAGTTTAATTAATTCGTCTCTGCGAAGTAAAATTTCCTTGATTTCAGCTCGTTATGTACATATATCAATTTATATAGCTACGACCATGCTATCTGTCGGAACTTCCTAAAGGTTTTTGAAGTCTTTGGAAAGTAGAGGAATTAAAAAGAGAGCTTGGAGAATATTGCAAAATGTTATCATCGATCGTATTAATGTCTCTTCATCAAAAACCTAACAATGTATTTATATAAAAAGTATTCATTAATGTCGTCCAATATATCTCAATCTAGAGTTGCATTGAGCCGATATGAGACTAAGGTAGCTTTCGAAGTATTTGTAATATTTCACATTCAGGCAGATATGCACTGTTATATTTGTAAAGTCTTTTTTTCCCTTGTCGTGCTTGTGTGATGTGTCAATATCAATAGGCTACAAGTATGTGCATAATAATTGAGTATTTTAAATATACAAGGGGAAGCCATTAGTCGTAATTTTTTTGAGTAATGTATAACTATGTTTACTAGGCTTGCACCAGGCATGAGTTAGCACGTGACAAGTATTTATAAAGTCATGAAATGTGTATCAAATACTTGCATATTTAAATAAATCTAATATTTAATCACTAAGAGCCACTTATGCAATCAAAGGTTAGCATTATGGATAAAATATTTCCTCATGTTAGGTTTTAAATGTGATGTACAAGCTCGTGTTACTGCTATCGGAATATTTAATTCTCTTGTCAGGTACATGGTCGTGGAATTACCTGTTAAGCATTATTTCGGGTGGATAACGAGCATGAAAAAAAAAAGAAAATTAACGCCTCTTTAAACCTGCGAATGCTAATATATGCTACAATAGAAACATTCATTTAACGAAGTAGTATATCAGGATGACATCAACCACGCATCCACGAGTTCTCTTGCCCACTCTGACCGCCGCAGTGACATCAACTGCACCAGCTCTACCGGGCCGCACCAACCACATCAGGCCAAGAGTAAATAGTGCAGGTTGAGAAATAATGCAACTTGCACCTTCTCACCAAAAAGGATTAGGTAACTCAAGAGACTGTCCTCCTTATTTATTACAAGTGGCAACTATTTTAATAAATATGTAGTTGATCTTAAATGGTGTTTACCCTAAAGCCACAGCCGTTGGGCACACTGATAATTGGTCATTATGTCGTATCTCNTACTTATTTATTACAAGTGGCAACTATTTTAATAAATATATAGTTGATCTTAAATGGTGTTTACCATAAAGCCACAGCCGTTGGGCACACTGATAATTGGTCATTATGTCGTATCTCACGCCGCGACATACGACGTAACGCACCACCGGGTGACATCAACTGACACATAGGCCGTAGCTGAAGAGATAAGTGCCCTAAAGTGTAACCAGTAGTGCGCAGCATTTTTCTAAACACATCAAACAACATCACCNAAGCTGAAGAGATAAGTGCCCTAAAGTGTAACCAGTAGTGCGCAGCATTTTTCTAAACACATCAAACAACATCACCTCATTCACAGCTACAGTCTGGGTTTGTTTTATTGTATTAAGAACAATCGAGCATGGAAACCTAGACCCCTTTGCCCAGGTGGACTCGCCCATTCCTTCAGGAGACAGCCACCTGGCAAAACTGTAGCCAGTGAAATACAAACATATCACATGAAATGTAATACAGAGACTTTCCACAAGAAAGCATAATAGTGTAATCAAAGTCTAGTTATAAGAGAGTAATAATGTTTTCATAAAGGGAGATTGTCTATAAAGGCCTCCATCCTTGTAACATGTAATTTAGTGCGGTGAGACTCCCCGTCAATCACAACATCAACTTTAACACACATTTGTTAATCAATGGGGGTGTCACCAATGTGTTTTATTCAATTTATACAACTTTTCACCATTACCATAATAGTACATAGTGTTCATGTCATGTTTTTCCAAACGGCGTTTGACATCAGTTCTCGTCACTCGTGACGGAAGCAAGTGAAGCAAGTGTCACTCTGCCAGTTTAACTCAGCACTCGGACCATAACAGTGGTGTTGGTCGCCCTCTCCGCGAGCCCCCTCGGTAACATCATTAAGGCTGTTATTACTTCAATGCAATAGTTACTTAATTAACCGGAACATATGTTTTTCTTTCTTTGCTGTGCTGAGGGAAGAACCAACCTGCATTCTCACCAGAGAGCTTAATGCTACCACGTATCCGCATAAAACCATGCTCATTTTCACGCTAAGGTCACCGGCAGGACATCGGTTCTCGTCACTTGTGACGAAAGCCGACACCACTCATTCCATTCGCTTCAGCACACGAGCCAGACTTGCAGTTTGGACGTCCGCTCCGCGAGCCCCCTTGGTACCATCATTTAGGCTGATATCACTTCATTGAAATAGTAACTTAAATAACTGGAACATTTGATTGCTTTTATTTATTTTAAGTACCGAGGGGAGAACCACATGCACTCTCGCCAGAGAGCTTAACGCTGCTGCATATTTGCATAACCACCATGATGACTTTGGTCATTTTCATGCTAAGGTCATCAGCATGTCTTAAGTGATGGGTAAATTTCTTTTAATATTCACATGTCCACTTCTTGAACAGTAAACAGCTTTACGAAATTCAGTGAGAGTTTATTCATTATCCTCTGGGACATGTTGGGTGCTACACCCCTTGTAGAACCACCCACCATTTTCTAATATATCTCAGGCATACGAGACGACCTACAGTCTCGTCATAAGGTCAATGTGTAAGTAGTGTAAAATTAAGTGCATGACAACATCATCATCAAACTGACGGAGGCATCCAGGTCCCCTGGGCCATCGAGCAAACTATCCACAACACTAACTCTTTGCTGAGGTATGGCGCCGGGCGATTCCAAATTCAACCAGCCCTGGGTCTCCTCGACCACGTCAGCAACTTGATGGCAATACCCATATAAATTGGATACCCTGGAAATTGGAAGCTCAGCCATTTACTTACTGCCTTTTTACAACATTAATTACATATGTCATGTCATTTAAAAAGCTTTTGGTTTGAATAGATGCAACAGTGAAGCAACCCCACCAACTTGACATCATAAAATTCTCATATGTATCAGTAGTGCATTTCTCAGCATACTCTAAAAGTTTCATTAATGGAAGAGCCAGTGTTCCGTATTTGTTCAGTACAGGACCTTCAGAAAGTGTGTGTATAAATGTAACTGTATTAAATGTTAGCTTGTAAAACTTATGTCATCCATATCATCAAAACCTTGTGTTTTGGCATTCTACATTGATGAGGCCAGGGCTGTGGGGTCACTTACTCTTCCAGTTGGTCTAAGCAGGGGAAAAAGTGTTGCATGTATTTTGTGGCCCAAAACTATCATCCATTTTTCAGTCACCAATCCATGCTATAGTTTCATTACTTAACATATTTGAACCTTGTTAATTAGTTTGGTACCCCAGGCACCTACCTCACTGGCACAACAAAAACAACACCAGTCTTCACTTTTATTATGAATTACATATCACCCGAGAGGCATTTTGCTACCATAACTCCATGACCACTTTAATGCAGTTTTCTGTACCAATCATCAATAATCATATCGCATATACACAAGTATGAAATTACACTGTATGTGTATTTTCTTCCAATGGAGTAACTTGTACACCTGGTAGCTGCTTCACAGCAAACTTTGGGAATATGACCAGAAGCTGTCCAATAAAAGTGTTTTCTCGGGTTTATCCTGCTGTATGTTCATGCAAGAGCATTATGACAAATAGGATACATTATGCCAGCATAGCCACCTAATGGCAACACTGAGCATAAGAAGTGATATATCTTTGTAAGCATTCTTGGGGTTATCCTATATCTTGTCTGAGTTCCTTCATCGGTGTCTTACTAGTCGAAATAGGTCAGCAT
Organism: Clitarchus hookeri; assembly: GCA_002778355.1. Taxonomy (NCBI): domain Eukaryota; kingdom Metazoa; phylum Arthropoda; class Insecta; order Phasmatodea; family Phasmatidae; genus Clitarchus; species Clitarchus hookeri. The sequence continues at coordinate 88,234 of NQII01000797.1, read as the reverse complement.
CTACAACTGTGTTCACACAGGTTTTAGGGTTGCTCTCGGACATCGACCAGGCCCTAATAGGGTCTCATACTAATTCGAGCCATTAATTGATGAACTGGCCCTTTTATGCATATAATCACCAGCAACATCATCAACCACATACTCATTACATCTCTGGTAACATCCCAGGAAATGGAATTACTGACCCTGCAACCCCCTGATGAAGTCAAATAGCACACTTATCGCGTGGCGAAAACCAGTGAATACATCNTGTTTTGGCATTCTACATTGATGAGGCCAGGGCTGTGGGGTCACTTACTCTTCCAGTTGGTCTAAGCAGGGGAAAAGTGTTGCATGTATTTTGTGGCCCGAGACTATCATCCATTTTTCAGTCACCAATCCATGCTATAGTTTCATTACTTAACATATTGGAACCTTGTTAATTCGTTTGGTACCCCAGGCACCTACCTCACTGGTACAACAAAAACAACACCAGTCTTCACTTTTATTATGAATTACATATCACCCGAGAGGCATTTTGCTACCATAACTCCATGACCACTTTAATGCAGTTTTCTGTACCAATCATCAATAATCATATCGCATATACACAAGTATGAAATTACACTGTATGTGTATTTTCTTCCAATGGAGTAACTTGTACACCTGGTAGCTGCTTCACAGCAAACTTTGGGAATATGACCAGAAGCTGTCCAATAAAAGTGTTTTCTCGGGTTTATCCTGCTGTATGTTCATGCAAGAGCATTATGACAAATAGGATACATTATGCCAGCATAGCCACCTAATGGCAACACTGAGCATAACAAGTGATATATCTTTGTAAGCATGCTTGGGGTTATCCTATATCTTGTCTGAGTTCCTTCATCGGTGTCTTACTAGTCGAAATAGGTCAGCATCTACAACTGTGTTCACACAGGTTTTAGGGTTGCTCTCGGACATCGACCAGGCCCTAATAGGGTCTCATACTAATTCGAGCCATTAATTGATTAACTGGCCCTTTTATGCATATAATTACCAGCAACATCATCAACCACATACTCATTACATCTCTGGTAACATCCCAGGAAATAGAATTACTGACCCTGCAACCCCCTGATGAAGTCAAATAGCACACTTATCGCGTGGCGAAAACCAGTGAATACATCNGGAATTACTGACCCTGCAACCCCCTGATGAAGTCAAATAGCACACTTATCGCGTGGCGAAAACCAGTGAATACATCATATAAACAGGACAAGGGTTAGTGTAATCAACATCTTCGACAATAACCACCATGTGCCATTTTTGCCAACCTGCCATGCGGTGACTGGGAAGGCAAGGAAATCTGCCATCTTGGGGATGCATTCCACGACAGATGCAAAAAAGGGACGAGTCACCCAATTCCCCTAATGGGACACCTGACCCCCGACTTCCAGGCAGCAGGCCATGCGAGCAAAGGGGGTCAACACATGTGCATAAGTAACCTCCCCTACACAGACACCACCTACTTCTTCGCCGAACAGCTGTCAAAATGTGCGGGATAGCATGTGAGCAGGCAGGCCATTGCTCCCATGAAGATTTCTATGCTGCCAACAGTGCTTCCGTGCTGCGATGTATTTCTCGATGTGGTCTGCTAACACATGTCCATTGTGCCAAAAAACCAAAAGCACAGGCCTATTTGAAAAGTATAATCTCTCAGCCAACATTTGAAGATGAATTCCAAATACAGATATATGCAGCTCAAACCCAATCACAGTCAACCGACCATTTGAACTACCACTCATGGAGTGTTGCAACCAACCACAGTGTACTGGTTCAGGTAACAGCTTAGTCTTACACATGAATTCCACAAATTCCTATCGAATAGAATGCCTCTTTATAGCTGAATGCATCAGCATGTGCGATAACTGCTTAATCTGCCAGACGGGAAATTTTCATACCATCGACAGCCACATTAAGCTATCGAAATTGACAGATTTTTTTTAATGATCAGACCATGCAAAAACAAAAAGTAGTATTTTCCAAATTGCTAAGTGCAAAACTGCTACCAGACTGTGTGTACATAATGCGGAAGGCAGTGTAACAGCACATGCATTACTAACCAGGAATAGATTCAATGCTAGTGGATGGCATATGTGTGNAATGCGGAAGGCAGTGTAACAGCACATGCATTACTAACCAGGAATAGATTCAATGCTAGTGGATGGCATATGTGTGCAAGAAATGCATTATAGCATATGATGTAGAGTGCAAAACTGAGAGTATGGAGGTGGTGAGCACTGCAACTTCTACCAAACAATTCCTAAATGTGAATCCAGATGGCCTATAGCCTGCAAGTAATGTGTTAAACAGCTTAACAGTGCCAACCCCTTCTCCCAAATCAAAATTTTTGCAATTAAATGCAAGGCAGCCCATCAAGTCACAGACCAGCCTCACACCAAGTGGCAACAGANAATGCGGAAGGCAGTGTAACAGCACATGCATTACTAACCAGGAATAGATTCAATGCTAGTGGATGGCATATGTGTGGAAGAAATGCATTATAGCATATGATGTAGAGTGCAAAACTGAGAGTATGGAGGTGGTGTGCACTGCAGCTTCTACCAAACAATTCCTAAATGTGAATCCAGATGGCCTATAGCCTGCAAGTAATGTGTTAAACAGCTTAACAGTGCCAACCCCTTCTCCAAAATCAAAATTTTTGCAATTAAATGCAAGGCAGCCCATCAAGTCACAGACCAGCCTCACACCAAGTGGCAACAGANAAAATCAAAATTTTTGCAATTAAATGCAAGGCAGCCCATCAAGTCACAGACCAGCCTCACACCAAGTGGCAACAGAGTAGCCACAACCTCAGCTCGCTTCCAAACAAAGCCTAATTTCTCAGGCCAAATGACAGAAGATCCACGCACATTAATGAAAGAGTGCATCCAGCACCTTCAGCATAATGAGGTTCCGGTGGAGGAATGGACCAGTGTCATTGGGGTGCAGTTAGCAGGGATGCCCAAACCTGGTAGATAACCCCGGAATATAAAATTATGTGGGAACAATTTGTGGACAAGTTATCGACTCGTTACACGAGTACATTGGAATACCAGCAAACACAACCCAATATCTTCATCGAATGATAGCACCGAAGTGAAAATCTAGAGACTTTCATACATAGAAAAGAGAACCTATTCGAACGATTCTACAAGCACATTGTTACCACAGACATGCTGGAAGCAGTTTTTCAAATAGTATTACCACAGTTCCGAGCAGTCCTCAGGCCGGCAATATACAGAATGAGTATAAAAGAATATCAAAACAAAACAATTTACATCCTTTATTGACAAATCAAATGAACCATGTAACTGTGAAGTCTATTCCCATAAATTCATAAATTTTCATTGTGACCACAATGAGATGCCTAAACAATATCTATGCAATATCCAAACCCGTTTCATGCTCTTGTCAGCATGTCCAGTGTTACGGTTTGGATGGAATTTGTAACTCTCGGTTTGAGGCGGTGAGTGGGTAGCGATCTCGCAATCGACACATTAATGTGAAGGGGACGGTCTGATGTTTCCTTAATGTGCCGAGAGATGACACTGGGAGCGTCTGTCGTCGCACTATGAGTGTGTGTTGTGTTTTAGTCTGCATCACGATGGCGATGGGACGACAGAAGGCATTCTGTGTTATTCTGTTTGCTAAATGTGATTCGGTTACGACTGTTCAAAATGAATTCCTTCGCAAATACGGATGTCGTCCTCCCGATAGGTGGAGAATCGTACCTTGGTTTCGTCAGTTCTGTGACACAGGGTGCCTTTGCAAAGGCAAAAGTTAAGGGCAGCCGCATGTGTCCGAAGAGAATGTGCAACGGATTCAACAAGTGTTCGTTCGTTGTCCGAGAAAATAATTTCGCAAAGCTAGCCAGGAAATGCAAATCCATCAATATATGTTATGGACAGTGTTGCGAAAGCGATTGCTGTACAAACCATACACGTTACAGCTTGTACAGGCTCTTACNAATATATGTTATGGACAGTGTTGCGAAAGCGATTGCTGTACAAACCATACACGTTACAGCTTGTACAGGCTCTTACCGAAAGGGATAAAGAACAGAGATATGATTTCTGCACATTCGTTCTTGCCCAGAACGAGGTAGACGATGCCTTCATGTTTAAGCTGGTTTTTAGAGATGAAGCTATGTTTCATACAAATGGTAAGGTTAACCCGCACAATGTGTGGATATGGGGTCAGGATTCTCCACAAGGAACCACCGAACATGAGCGTGCTTTCCCAAAAGTGAATGTGTTTTACGCTATATCCAGTAACTTTTTTTGGCCCTTCCTTCTTTCAAGAGCCCACTGTTACTGGAATCCATTACTTGGACATACTTACAGAGTAGTTGTTTCCTCAGTTAGAAGAGATGGCAGGGGATTTAATTTTCCAGCAGGATAGTGCGCCACCCCATTGGCACCTAGCTGTTCACAGATACCTGAACGAGACGTTGCCACAATGCTGGATTGGTCGAGGAACAGTTGGTGACCAGGCTCTTCATCACTGGACCCCAAGAATCCCAGATCTTACTCCATGAGATTTTTTTTATATAGGGGGACATAAAGGATCAAGTGTTTCGTCCAGCATTGCTGGCTAACTTTGACGACCTCAAAACGAGAATTACGGACGCCATCCCAACTGTAACACCAGACATGCTGACAAGAGTGTGGAACGAGTTTGAGTATCGCGTGGATGTAATTTGGGCCACTCATGGTGGTGATATTGAACATTTGTGAATTGATGTGAACAAACTTCATGGTTCCCCGGTTCATTTGATTGGTCAATCAAAGTTGTAGGTTGCTTGGTTTTGATATTATATACCTACAAAGTAGGGGTATTCGTTTATACTCATTCTGTAAAATGACTTTGAAAATTTTATTAGGATAATTGCAGTGGCAGCATGCGTGTCGGAGGAATTGCAACACCAGGAGAGANAAATGACTTTGAAAATTTTATTAGGATAATTGCAGTGGCAGCATGCGTGTCGGAGGAATTGCAACACCAGGAGAGAGAAGCAAGTGGGCCACAGGCAGTATGTAAAGCCCCACCCTTTCCTCCAGCATAAACATACCACCAATAGATGCAGTGTTGTGTGGTGCAGCAGAATACAGATCATCGAACACCTGATGGCTAAGAGGTGACAGAACATCGCACCCGGATGACGAAACCACCACAGCACCTGCGACAAACAATGATGATGCCAAATCTCCCCAGATCCCACCCAGTGCCTACCAATAGTGTCTCAGTTAATTCATGTATAGCATAATGACTGCCCAAACCACCCCAACCTGACCCAGAATAATGGAGTAACAAGGCAGGGAGAGAAGATACTCTATCCTGCACCAACTATAACATCATGCAACCCACAAACAGAGCTTCCAACAGAAATTTATGAAAGAAGAGACCTCGGCAAATATTCCATAATTACGATGCATTAATGCACATTCCAGTCACTATAAACAAATGTACCAAAGTAGTGCTAATTGATATGGCTGCTTGGCACAATTTCACTAACGAGCTGTTTGTTAACTATCATAAATTGCAACATATACTACAGGATATCCAGTTAGCCATGCATACAGGAACCATTAAAGCCCTTGGAACTGCAACACTAACAATAGTAATACGAGACATCGCCATGTAATTCCCCATGTTACTAATGTCAGATCTGTGTGAAGATGAAATCCTTGGAGTGCTGTCGCTGANGACATCGCCATGTAATTCCCCATGTTACTAATGTCAGATCTGTGTGAAGATGAAATCCTTGGAGTGCTGTCGCTGAAAGAGCAGTGTGCTGTGATTGAAGTGGCAAATGACCGCATCCATTTCGGACAAGTGCAACATGTGATAGCCTACCNCAGAGCAGTGTGCTGTGATTGAAGTGGCAAATGACCGCATCCATTTCGGACAAGTGCAACATGTGATAGCCTACCGTCTACACTACCATCAATCACTCATCGACAGTGAAGTGCAGCTCGGTGAGTTCGACAACGAAGTTCCCGAGCAGTTCCAGAATGCCACACAAGCAATCCTCGACGAACACCGAGATATGTTCATGCACCAACATCGCATTGCGATTTACCAATATCGTAAAAAAAAAACATGTCATTCCGACAATGCATGAGGAGCAGCTGTAAGTCGCACACCAGACTATACAGCCTACCTGCCAGATAATGGAAAAACATTATTTTATTTTAATGCTTCANAGCTGTAAGTCGCACACCAGACTATACAGCCTACCTGCCAGATAATGGAAAAACATTATTTTATTTTAATGCTTCATGATCGTGCAGTTGTACCCTCTAATTGTAATTATTACTCTGCAATAATGCTCGCACTAAAGAAGGATGGGTAATAGCAGTTATGTGTGGACTTTCGCCTGCTAAAGCATATCACCGAAATCTGTGTGCCACCAGACATTAATTTAAATAGCGACATAAACTTGTTTTGGACAGCTAAAATAATGTCATCTTTCGATATGCGACCAGGATACTGAAAAGTACCAGCTAACCCTGCCGGAAATCACAAAATAGGATTCACAACACCTGATGGGAGGAGATATCGATTTTGTGCCATGCAATTCCGCTTTAAGTGTGCCCAGAGACTTTCCAAGTCATGATAGCACACATCCTGGATGGTTATATAGGGAAGTTCACAACCGCATACCTAGATGATGTAATCATATGGTCAAACACCTGGGAGGAGCATTAGCAGCATCTCGCGCTAGTGCTAGAATGATTTGCAGTAAGTGGCCTCACATGCACGAGTAACAAATTTCTCATTGGCAAAGCAACCATTGATTTTCTGGGACACCTGGTAAACGAATGGGGGAACCGACACGCCGCAGAGCATCTATGTATCATTCAAGAGAAGCAACCACCTAAGACACATAAACAATTGCGAAATATTTTCGACCTAGTAAACTGGCTGTGCCAGTAAATAAGAAAATTTTCTTCTGTCATGGCCTAACTCTCTTCATTGTTGCCCACCCAGCATAAAATTCCAATTGACCCACAAAGTGGACAAGGTATTTAACCAAATTAAGTTACCTTTCAGTGAGTGTTGCCTGTCGCTCAACTCGATCCCACAATTCATTTGTATCTTCAAATGGATGTGAGTCAGGAAGGATTGCGGGTCGTACTGTTTTAGTTGGGGAAAGAATGGACTATGGAAGTGTAAAGTTCGGACCTGCGGAGGGGAGATACGACATATACGAACTTGAATGCATCCCTATAATATGGGCGCTGAAGATGTACCACCTGTACTTTGAATATAAGCAGTTCACACTCTGGACAGACAACCATTGTTTACTGTGGCTGCAGAAAATATGGGAAATGCAGAGTAAATTAACCGCTGGTCGATGCTCATGCAATCAAATGATTTTGTGCTCGAGCCTGTGCTGGGGGTAGAGAATTACCTGGCAGACGAACTATCATTTCCCCTGGGTGCTGAGATATGCATGCATGAGGAAGTCAAGTGGGTATCAATGTGGCAACATTTGAAATCACAAAATATCAGCAAAGACACTTGCATGCCCTATCTAAATCAGCTGTGTATACAGAACGACCTAACCCATTTGGCCATGGCTAATAATGTCTGCAACCAAGATACATGCACAAGCCGTTTTACCCGAAGAAGTGCAATAGTGCCACGAGTGTATGCAAGGGACTATAAAGCAGTGGAGCATATCGTCGATAACTTACTCGAAACCCGGACAGCAGAGGTACTTGGGAATGGAAACTGTTTGTTTCCGAAAGCATATGAGAAACAGTGATGAAATTCGCACACAGGTGCTAACCAAACCCATCATAATGTATTACACAGGTATCATTGGACTGGTATAGGTTGCCATGTATGCGAGTATGTCCGGAAGTGCCCATTATTCAACACATGTAAGGCATGTTGTATAAGGGTCAATCAACAACCACCAAGGCTAACACAAGAACCATTCCATACCGACGCACTCGACCTGATGGGTCCATGCCCACAGAGTACAAAGGGCAAAAGGTGTATTGTGGTAATAATAGACCTTTTGACTCGTTGGGTGGAGGCATATGCNAAGCCGTTTTACCCGAAGAAGTGCAATAGTGCCACGAGTGTATGCAAGGGACTATAAAGCAGTGGAGCATATCGTCAATAACTTACTCGAAACCCGGACAGCAGAGGTACTTGGGAATGGAAACTGTTTGTTTCCGAAAGCATATGAGAAACAGTGATGAAATTCGCACACAGGTGCTAACCAAACCCATCATAATGAATTACACAGGTATCATTGGACTGGTATAGGTTGCCATGTATGCGAGTATGTCCGGAAGTGCCCATTATTCAACACATGTAAGGCATGTTGTATAAGGGTCAATCAACAACCACCAAGGCTAACACAAGAACCATTCCATACCGACGCACTCGACCTGATGGGTCCATGCCCACAGAGTACAAAGGGCAAAAGGTGTATTGTGGTAATAATAGACCTTTTGACTCGTTGGGTGGAGGCATATGCGGTAACAAGTGCATATACCAATATCATTGTGCGCACCTTGGAGACAGAGTTATTCCCACAATGGAGTTTCCCCCAGTGTTCCTGACAGACAATAGAATTCAGTTCACAGGACATAAGTGACGAGACATGTGTCAGTGGTGGAGGGCAGAACACCACACCATGGCCCTAACCATACANAGTTCACAGGACATAAGTGACGAGACATGTGTCAGTGGTGGAGGGCAGAACACCACACCATGGCCCTAACCATACAAGGACAAACCCCAATGAGAGGCACAATCAGTAACCCTGCTGTGCATGTGCATAGGGAACGAACATACTAGTTGACCACAACACCTACTTCCCAACTTATTTTGCCTGCGGATGCACGTCAATGCTGCTACAGGGATAAAAAAAACAGCCGAAATAGTAAAAAGCAAACCCTTGTTTACCCCAGAGAGCAGGCATGTAAACAAAGTGAGTCCACCTTAGCAAGTGCCCTCGCANTAAAAAGCAAACCCTTGTTTACCCCAGAGAGCAGGCATGTAAACAAAGTGAGTCCACCTTAGCAAGTGCCCTCGCAACACATGCACAGCAACAAAAGTGCACACTGCATGATGTGCATGCCACACAACAGCAGTACATGTGCAGTTGGTGAACATCAATTATGCTACCTCTGCATGATGTTACTTCAGGATACACAGTGATTGTGAGAAAATACTTTTTTCGTCAGGTAAGAGAAATGTTTGTACAGGTTTTCCACCCAAAGACAGCAGACTTTTATCAATCAACAAGTGGCTCAGCACAACCACATACTCCGTCCACATTAGCCCATGCAGATTAATTAAGGCACACAGAGATGACATCCACTTAGCATTGGAAGCGGATAAAGAACTGAAAGATATTTCGTGACAGGAGGGCCTAACTACAGTATTCAACATAGCAGCGACATAATCGTTCACACCGATGACCGGCACCCTGATACCTCAAGGAAATCGAGTAAGGACGAGCATCCAGCAGAGCTGGGATGCCTCCCACATACAGCCCTGCCAGTATCATCAACACCAGCCATCGCTACAGGGATGTCACCATCCACATGGATGCATGGCATCCCGATGCCCACCAGGGGGTCGAATGGGGACGAATGCTCATCACAGCCAGAATGCCTCCGACATCTAGCTCTGCTAACATCATCATCATCAGCAGCCATTGCTGAAGGGACATTGCCATCCACNCAGAATGCCTCCGACATCTAGCTCTGCTAACATCATCATCATCAGCAGCCATTGCTGAAGGGACATTGCCATCCACGTCGATTACCAGCATCCCAATGTTCACCAGGGGATTGAGTGGGACAAGCATCCAGCTGAGCTGGAATGACTCTTGTGTCCAGTTCTGCCAGCATCATCGCTAGCACCAGCCATCGAAACATCGACATAATTAGGTGCACCAACAACCGGCAGCCCAATGTCCACCAGTGGGTCGATTGGGACTGACCACTCAGTAGAGCTGAGACATCTCCCACATCCAGCCNTAAAAAGCAAACCCTTGTTTACCCCAGAGAGCAGGCATGTAAACAAAGTGAGTCCACCTTAGCAAGTGCCCTCGCATTACATGCACAGCAACAAAAGTGCACATTGCATGATGTGCATGCCACACAACAGCAGTACATGTGCAGTTGGTGAACATCAATTATGCTACCTCTGCATGATGTTACTTCAGGATACACAGTGATTGTGAGAAAATACTTTTTTCGTCAGGTAAGAGAAATGTTTGTACAGGTTTTCCACCCAAAGACAGCAGACTTTTATCAATCAACAAGTGGCTCAGCACAACCACATACTCCGTCCACATTAGCCCATGCAGATTAATTAAGGCACACAGAGATGACATCCACTTAGCATTGGAAGCGGATAAAGAACTGAAAGATATTTCGTGACAGGAGGGCCTAACTACAGTATTCAACATAGCAGCGACATAATCGTTCACACCGATGACCGGCACCCTGATACCTCAAGGAAATCGAGTAAGGACGAGCATCCAGCAGAGCTGGGATGCCTCCCACATACAGCCCTGCCAGTATCATCAACACCAGCCATCGCTACAGGGATGTCACCATCCACATGGATGCATGGCATCCCGATGCCCACCAGGGGGTCGAATGGGGACGAATGCTCATCACAGCCAGAATGCCTCCGACATCTAGCTCTGCTAACATCATCATCATCAGCAGCCATTGCTGAAGGGACATTGCCATCCACATCGATTACCAGCATCCCAATGTTCACCAGGGGATTGAGTGGGACAAGCATCCAGCTGAGCTGGAATGACTCTTGTGTCCAGTTCTGCCAGCATCATCGCTAGCACCAGCCATCGAAACATCGACATAATTAGGTGCACCAACAACCGGCAGCCCAATGTCCACCAGTGGGTCGATTGGGACTGACCACTCAGTAGAGCTGAGACATCTCCCACATCCAGCCCTGCAAACATCATCATCATCAGCACCAGCTGTCGCAACAGAAATTTTAGCAACTACCTCAATGCCTCACATCCCAATGCCAGCAGAAAAAAACATAGATCTGGGAAGTCCCAGTCACCCGACACCACAGCCGACCAAGCAACTGTCACCAGACTAGGTGCTGGGCGACTATAGCAGTAATGCCTCAGAAGCTGCTCAAGGCCACCATCAGTGGTATTGTTGTAAGCTGCGATGATACCGCTCCACCAGCAGAAACGGGGACACCACATATCTCTGAATCACATGTCAGTGAGTGTGAACACCAGCAGCCCAGCAGACAACAGCGACACTATAAGAATAGTAAGGAATCCCTACCAGCATGGAGGCCCAACACAGCAGAGAGGTACCACTTGTGGCTGTGCCCCAGGTGGAATCTGCTCTGATAACTCTCCTCTGAAAGCAAGTGATGGCAACACCACAACAGAAGGCACAGTCCATCAACAGATGGCTCCTGAAGTGAGGAAGCAGGGAGCATTTGGCATCGGCTGTGCATCCTCTCCCTTTTGAGACCATGTTGACATTCTACCAGCACAGAAGGCCTGCACACTCAACCATGATATCAAGAAACACCAGGCCTGCAACTCAGCCCTGCTCATCCTACTGTGGGTGTGCTATCCATACCCACCCCCGAAGTCAGTTCAGTGATGCAAGCTATTAAAAGTGGTGGCATTGTAGAATCATTGAAACTAGCGGAAGTATTNCAGCCCTGCTCATCCTACTGTGGGTGTGCTATCCATACCCACCCCCGAAGTCAGTTCAGTGATGCAAGCTATTAAAAGTGGTGGCATTGTAGAATCATTGAAAATAGCGGAAGTATTGTGTGCATTAAATCAAACCATTGATGAAATCACTGGTTATATGGACGTAGCACAGATCAGATGCCCTTGTAAAATGAGGGATATGTGCCGCCCGTGCACATGGTCACCCCTTGTCATTGCACCTCGATGTCAATACCCATATTAATTAGAAGCACTGGAAAAAGGAAGCTCAACCATGTACTTAGTGCATTTTGCAAGGGATAATTCTATATTTCATGTAATTTAAAGTGCTGTTGTTGGAACAGATCAACAAGGGGAGCAACCCTGTCAACTTGAAAACATAAAATTCTCATATATATCAAAAGCTCATGTCTCAGCATACTCTAATGTTTAATTAATGAAAGAATCGCTGTTATGTAGATTTTTGTTTCAGGAGCATCATGAAAGGCTGTATAAATGTAGCTGTATTAATTGTTTGCTCTATCCATATCTTCATAAAGGGATTTTGTTTGGTTGAGCCAACATCACAGTGTCACAGGCTCGTCCAGCTAGTATCAGCAGGGAACAGAGGTCGCACATATTTCATTGCCTGGCACCTTCATTGTTTTATCAATCGCTATTCAACATCATAGTTTAATTATTTTACATATTGGATCCTTACAAATTAGTTTGCTGCTATTAGCATGCAACTCGCAGCTACAAATGCAACCCCACAGGTCTTCAATTTTTCATGAACTGTACATCACCTGAGAGACCTTTGCTAGCATAAGAATATCATTGCAGAGCCTACATGCCACTTAAGTACAGTTGTCTGTACCATTCATCAATAATCATCTAGAATATACACAAATATCAAGCGATATTGTGTGTGTATTTTTTTTTCCAAAAGAGTACTTTGTATGCCTTGTAGAAACATCGCAGCGAACTTTGGGTGGATGGCCAGAATCTGTCCAATAACAGAGCTATCTTGGGGTTATACCATTGTGTATTCCAACAAGAATGTCATGACAAACTGGGCACATTGTGCCTGCATAGCTACCTCATGACCACACTAACCATAGCAAGTGCTATATCTTTAAGAGTATTCTTGGTGTTATCCCACATCCTGTCTGAGTTAATGCAGCAGTTTCTGAACAGCTGAAATATGTCAGTAACTACAACCATATTTACACCAGGATTCAGGTTTTCTCTCGGCCATCGACCTTGCACTTATAGAGTCTCATGCTGATCGGAATCATTAATTTATTAGCTGGCACTTTTATGGTCATAATTACCAGCAACCCTGTCACACATACTCATTACACCTCCGATAACATCCTGGGTAAGGGAATAGCTGACTCCGTTAGTGAACCATCCAACACTGCAACACGCTGTTGATGTCAAAGTAAATTGTGAAAGCATATGTTTTATTTTGAAAAATGTTTTCATCTCACCAAACAAATTCACAATTTGCATGCAGTGACTAAACTGACTAATGAAAAGGTGTTATCGTTCCTCCTCTGGGTCACGAATCTGTATCTGACACATGACTACCCACACACTTCATGCACTCCTGCATGGAACACAATGCTTGCGCAGCAGACACTTGCACATGGCCTGGCCACACGGAGGCTGGATGGAGGTCAACTGACCAGAACATCAATTGACACCAACGGGTACAAATCACCATCCTTCCCTTCCATATGGCGATTTGTGTACCCCGACAACTAATTGTAAAACCTTGTGAACATAAGTGGATTACACGATTAATAAGTATGTGATGTGTGGGCCACGAGCCATTGATATTTTGGGGGTAATGATACTAGTGATGTGTGGTGATTGTGCAAAAGTATGTAAAATTGTAATCACAGCTAGGACTGTTGTGGGAAGAAAAGCATAAGAGATTCTCCAAAAGGGATCATGAACATAATCACAAGAGGGATGCATTAAGTTTGATTTTTACAGATAATTTTCACTGACCGAACTTTAGGACTCGAAATCAGCAAACATGGCTGTTACCCCTAGTGCAGGGCTGTTCCAGTCCCCAATCACACTCCCTTACTTTTTACTTGTGTTTCATTAAATAAAAATTTCAGTTATATACTTTTTCTTGCATGCAGCGACAACAAATGTCAGTTCAGAGTAATTGTGTGTAATCGTTCTTGAATGCAGTGTAATTTGTTATTAATATATTTTGTCAGTGAACAACCTTATTATTTAGCTTGGTAATTCTAATGTAAATTCNGCAGTGTAATTTGTTATTAATATATTTTGTCAGTGAACAACCTTATTATTTAGCTTGGTAATTCTAATGTAAATTCAGTGTCAAAGTATTTTTAATCTAATATTTTATCCAGGCCAGTATTTTGTTAATTGTAATATTAATAAAGTTTTGGCTGTTATGAGGCAAGGCTACAGATATAGCTATCCATCACGTCAGCCATTTTGGTAGTCAGTGCCAGGCCATTTTTGGTGGATGGTGTGTCTGTGCTTGTGATCAACTGACATAGTAATGCTGTAGAGTACTTCTAAATATGATAGGAAATTTTTATTTTACCCTCCCACATCTACTACGACCTCCTTCTTGGGGCATTTTCGGTGAAAGGAGGTATATTTTACAAATTATGGAAACAGCCTGATCCATCCTTTGCAGTGCATTGACCACTCCATAGATGGTCAACTTTGATCTCGTAGCATACATGGTCTAGACCCACTTTTCTTAATTTCTGTGTTTTCGATTAGGTATGAGAATAATTAAGCTTCTCAGTGGATAAGAATTTGTAGTGTGGTCTAGTGATTTTCATGATGTTTGTGAGATATAAATTTTTAGTGTGTCTGTACTTTACATATATGAAGAAATATCCAACAACTGAATAAAAATGATCGAGTCCATTATTGTGTCCCGCAGCACAAATAACGACAACAAGTTTCAATTATGTATATTGTGATCAAAGTTTAAAAGAATACACCAAAATTTACAATACTCAAAAGGCTCAATCGAATTGATTATAACAAGCAATCATTTGAAAATATTTTTAATACAAATTATTTATTATATGGATTAGTGATTTTAAAAGGAGCCATTAAATCAAATGAGGGCAGCCTTACAAGCCCAGTAAAGCCTCATTTACATAAAACACAATTTAAAAGCTGCCTTTAAATTTTAACATTAAAGGTTATTTCGATGGAAGCAGTCAGTAGACCCAATCAAAGCTCTATCGAATAAAGAATAAAGGACGAAGACGTTTAAAATATTGAATAAACTACGCCCATTGTGTGAGTTGTGGAAGCACAGCAAAGCAATTATACTTTAAATCAATATAAAGGGGTTGCCGACAAATACTATAAACTACAGCTTAAAACAACTGGAGCACACAGCAAGGTTAGAATTTAGTTTAATCGTAACCACAATTAAGACCGGCGACCAAAACTGCAATTCAGGAAAAGACTAACACACTGCCTGCCCAAAACGACACAAAACTACACCACACAATTATTAAAAACATTAAACAGACCCAAAAATAAATTGCTGCAACAGTGGCTTACTGTTTAAAATAGCTCCACATTACAGCCGCTCACACAATGATACAAGTTAAAAGGCAGCTCATAGAACACGTCCCAAGGACGACTAAATTGAAAATTAAAGTTTTATTACAATTGTACACATCTCTAGCAGGCGTCGTCTCGATGAAGTTCTCACATAGCATACGCGTAGAATAAGGGCAGCAAAAGACTAGTAACGCCTTATATTTACTTGCTTCCATAATAAAAAAAGATGACACAAGAAGGCGTACTTATAGAAGGGAAATGAGGGGACGAAACAGGAGGGGAACCAAGCCAGCCAAGGAGAAGGTCACCTTGCAGAGGAAAAAGTCCAAAGACGAACGATGTGGCGGTGCTACCATCGCAATTGAATAGGGTTATTTAGGNTCACCTTGCAGAGGAAAAAGTCCAAAGACGAACGATGTGGCGGTGCTACCATCGCAATTGAATAGGGTTATTTAGGCATTGCCAGTCAATGCACGTATGACAGTGGTGTATGCATGGCCGACATTGGAAAGTAATGAGCTGGATCCTCTGTGCCGTGCACGCAACTGCATGCACCATAGGTGTATCAAAGGAAAAATCGCCAACCAGCGGAATTGTAACATAGCCTGAGATAGAGAGTCTCTAATATCTCAGTGGGTAAATGCACTAAGTGGCACAATTACAAAACTTAATTATAATTTTCACACCACATCGAACCCCTCGACATAGTACAGTAGGACCACTGCCATCTCCTGGTGGCTGGTGACACGATGGGGAAAGCAGCATATACTTCCGACTCTTAAGGAGTAAAACAACATATTCAAGAGGACCAGTCAGAGGGACACACTGTGGGACCATGCCAAGGCTTCACAAATATCATTTGGCCGGCGAACAGCCATTTTGCAGTACACCACATCCCAGCTGCCATCCTCCATATAGGATACCACTGCCACTAGCCGACTGACTGCAGCTGAGATGCACTGTCAAGCAAAAACTTTCAATCTCCACTAGGTATATTTCAGCTAATAACAAAACATTGTGAGTCGTGCATGCTTGCATAAGACATCGACCTGCTCTCAGAGGAATGCAGCTGCAACTATAAATGTACATATTACTGCATGGAGAGCAAAGAGCAGGTCCACATAAATGTTGAACACCTCATAGGCTTAGACACCCCAGTTAAACTGACCGCTATGTGCGACAACAGGAACTGTGATGTAACTGGAATTTACTTTTCTGTGTACGTAGCCTGTGACATAAAATGACACCGATGCTGTGCATATGCAAAAGTGTTGGCAAGTGTTAGCATGGGGGTNTGTACGTAGCCTGTGACATAAAATGACACCGATGCTGTGCATATGCAAAAGTGTTGGCAAGTGTTAGCATGGGGGTTCTCCTGCGTTTTTCATTCACAAAGGATCGCGATGCGCAGACTGAACAAGGTGAAAAAAGAATGGAATTTGATGTGCTTATGATTCCCCAGACCAACTATGATGTGACTTTCGAGTTGTTGTGCTGCGAGGCTGCGTGCCCAGGGGGCGAGGCACTAGGAGCACGGGCCNCAACTATGATGTGACTTTCGAGTTGTTGTGCTGCGAGGCTGCGTGCCCAGGGGGCGAGGCACTAGGAGCACGGGCCAACATGGATTAGACAACGGTGAGAGTGAGTGAAGAACCTATAGCCTGAAGTGTACAAGCCAGTGCATGTAAGACCCCATCTGCAGTTCATAACTCTACTTGAGTTTGCAGGTGCCAACTCTGGGGATGTCGACCTATTACTCATACAGTATGGTGAACGGTTAGAGGTATGATTCACCACAAAAGGAGTGGGCCGAACATGCTAGTGTGCAGCAACATAGAACAGCAAGTATATGGTGGTCAATCTGGCACAAATTGACTTCAGTTGGCTCGATTTTTCTGGGGGACTCAGGGACAGGTTCGCAGTGGACGAAGTGATAGCTGACTGCAACACCCAATTCAATGGTGAGAAACAGTGAGAATGGGAGCCAGTAGAGAGATTTGTAATTTGGAAACTCCAATTTTTTTCACAGTATCCAACCTCATTCCATACTGCAGGAAGCCCTTCCAGATATAACTAGGGAGGGCAGAGACTATACAGCCATCTATGACGACACTCCCTGGGGAGATGAGTGAAGAGATTTAGACGGCTCTTAACATCGAGGTCTTGAGAGCCCTGGGGAGATGGTGGAAGAATATGTACGACGATCAGTGGTAGCAAAACATTAAATGCACCACCTATTTAACATTCACACCATGTCGATAAGGGAAGTAAGCAACGGCCGAACCATGTAGCCAAGCCAGACCAACACCACTGAAAGTTCTAGCCTCACTGACCTCCAGTGCTGCANAAGTAAGCAACGGCCGAACCATGTAGCCAAGCCAGACCAACTCCACTGAAAGTTCTAGCCTCACTGACCTCCAGTGCTGTAACCTCACTGACCCGATCGTGCTGTACAAGCAGAGCCAGCGATGGATTGTAATCCAGAAGAGCTTAAGGAATGCTGATAGACAAANGCAGGACCCGATCGTGCTGTACAAGCAGAGCCAGCGATGGATTGTAATCCAGAAGAGCTTAAGGAATGCTGATAGACAAAGTACGGCCACCTCAATGCCACACTTGTCTGGTGTCAACCTTTCATTGGCACCCCAATTGCCGGATTCGAAATTCACCAGTCCTGACGGCAAACTTGAAGTGAAGGGGAGACTCATCAGACTCTAGCGTCCGCACAGACTGTCAGAAGCACCCAGATGTAATCTGCCAGCAGATGACAGTAACACAAGTACCAATAGGAGCCAGCTGTCTGCTACACATCCCCATAGAGGTGAATCATTAGCCAAATCTGCCTTAGTAGACACAGCTGACAGCCACATGTTCATACAGCCTATCATTGTACTGCTAGTGGAGGTCCGACAAAACCCTGGCGTGCAACATATAGCCACCCACGAATGCACTGTTTCCACTGTGGTCACAGTTGACATCGCCATCCAGCTCCGAGACCAGCACTCACAAATGGAGGGCATCATAGTGGACAGCCTACAAGAGAAATTAGTGCTGAGTCAGCCATTGTTTGAAGCTCAGGAAGCTGCCATCGATATGACAACAGAGCGACTACACATTGGTACTGACAAGTGGAATACCAAGTATGCTATCGACACATTAGTCAATAAGGATGTAACAGAAGAGTAATTTAACAGAAGAGTAATATTTCATATAGAGATTTAAGTTTTAAACCACATGATTTAATTTTCGTTGAAGCTCATCACCTCAGTTCAAAAATCTAGTTTTTTTGTGCTAAGCTAGCCATGAAATGGCACGGCCCATACTAAATAGTTGGGTTTCTTTTGCCCATGACAGTATTGATTATTGATCCAAATTCTCCTAACAAATCGGAAAAAGTTCAGATTTCCCATTGTAAAAATATTTATTTACCCACAAATATAGTATAAAACGACCACCCCTTCCCCTAAAAATCCCTTAGGCTGTCTTGATATTTTGGATGTGAAAGTTCTATCATCCAAAATATATTTTGAGATTAACGTTTTTAAGAAATTGTGTATTCTTGGTATTTAGAATGGTGTTAATAATATTTATTTTAAAGAGTATTAATGATATTTAATGTTGCATATTCAGTGTTGGCGTAAATGAAATTATGTACATTTGGGAATGTATGGAAAAGTAAAACAAAAAGTTATAATACCCATATATAGTAAATAGAATACGCTTATTGATATTAAATTTAGTATTTTATGTAGGTTTTTTCTGTTCATATATTTTTTTTTTAAGCAGCCCTACCTTATAAGAGTTGAAATTGTATGAAATTACATTCTACGAGTCGTCATTTTAAGTCCCTGGTGTATGTCTGTTTTATTGCTGCCTGCTGCTATCATTGAGACCCATGTTCCACATGAAAAGAAGCCTGGGGTAACGGTCTGGCTAGCCGATGCCTCGGGATTTTCTGGAAGTGTGAGCAACACCGACATGATCGAGTATCAGGGGAAGAGAGATGTGATGGCCTACGCACATAAATAATTCGCCTAAGTTCACCTTGCCTTGGATTACTGTTTCTACGTCAGGTTCGTGGACAATGACTTACCTTTGGTTCGAGGGACCTGCTCGACAAACCATCTTGCTGATTTTGCTTGTGTGAATGCTGAACAGCAAATGGCCTGTGGCATGCAGGTGTGGTGTTTCGAAGCTTTGCCTGCTACCCCTTCCCGCCAGCGGAGCATCCCCATGACAATGTGACAGCGGCCAGCCACGATGCCACCAGGGGGCATTTCCGCTCTGTGGACATCAGAAAATGTTCGAGAAGACGATGAAAAAATTGTATTAAAGGCTTGGGTTCTCCCTTACTCGAGGAGACAGGCCTGGGACTTTATAAGGGAATGAACTGCTGTTCCTCTGTTTTAAATGTGGGGTGGAGGTTGCTTTGCATAAAAATGATAAAATTTTAATTTCTATTTTTAATTATTTTGTATAAAAGAAATTAAATATCATGTCTTTGTAGGGGATATAAATAAAGTCATGGGATTTTCTTATAGAATTTAAATATATTTTGTAATCCCATATTGAGAATTGGCATTTCGTATTTCAAAAAAGGGAAAATATATCACANGTAAAAATATTTATTTACCCACAAATATAGTATAAAACGACCACCCCTTCCCCTAAAAATCCCTTAGGCTGTCTTGGTATTTTGGATGTGAAAGTTCTATCATCCAAAATATATTTTGAGATTAATGTTTTTAAGAAATTGTGTATTCTTGGTATTTAGAATGGTGTTAATAATATTTATTTTAAAGAGTATTAATGATATTTAATGTTGCATATTCAGTGTTGGCATAAATTAAATTATGTACATTTGGGAATGTATGGAAAAGTAAAACAAAAAGTTATAATACCCATATATAGTAAATAGAATACNTAAATTATGTACATTTGGGAATGTATGGAAAAGTAAAACAAAAAGTTATAATACCCATATATAGTAAATAGAATACACTTATTGATATTAAATTTTGTATTTTATGTAGGTTTTTTCTGTTCATATATTTTTTTTTAAGCAGCCCTACCTTATAAGAGTTGAAATTGTATGAAATTACATTCTACGAGTCGTCATTTTAAGTCCCTGGTGTATGTCTGTTTTATTGCTGCCTGCTGCTATCATTGAGACCCATGTTCCACATGAAAAGAAGCCTGGGGTAACGGTCTGGCTAGCCGATGCCTCGGGATTTTCTGGAAGTGTGAGCAACACCGACATGATCGAGTATCAGGGGAAGAGAGATGTGATGGCCTACGCACATAAATAATTCGCCTAAGTTCACCTTGCCTTGGATTACTGTTTCTACGTCAGGTTCGTGGACAATGACTTACCTTTGGTTCGAGGGACCTGCTCGACAAACCATCTTGCTGATTTTGCTTGTGTGAATGCTGAACAGCAAATGGCCTGTGGCATGCAGGTGTGGTGTTTCGAAGCTTTGCCTGCTACCCCTTCCCGCCAGCGGAGCATCCCCATGACAATGTGACAGCGGCCAGCCACGATGCCACCAGGGGGCATTTCCGCTCTGTGGACATCAGAAAATGTTCGAGAAGACGATGAAAAAATTGTATTAAAGGCTTGGGTTCTCCCTTACTCGAGGAGACAGGCCTGGGACTTTATAAGGGAATTAACTGCTGTTCCTCTGTTTTAAATGTGGGGTGGAGGTTGCTTTGCATAAAAATGATAAAATTTTAATTTCTATTTTTAATTATTTTGTATAAAAGAAATTAAATATCATGTCTTTGTAGGGGATATAAATAAAGTCATGGGATTTTCTTAAAGAATTTAAATATATTTTGTAATCCCATATTGAGAATTGGCATTTCGTATTTCAAAAAAGGGAAAATATATCACANAAGAATTTAAATATATTTTGTAATCCCATATTGAGAATTGGCATTTCGTATTTCAAAAAAGGGAAAATATATCACAGGTTTGTTACAATTTTTTTCTCTTTGCAAACCCAAAGCAAGTTGTGTGATACCCTTTGATGCCACACTAACAGCAGGGTCTCTATTCCTTGAAAAACGAACATCTTCTTGACGAAACAGAGACGAAGTCCTGTTTGCATGTGACGGCTGAAACATCACATGCAAAAGGTAAGTAAATATATTCCCCTTCAGGACCTTGCAAACAGGGTGCCCAGAGAGTATTGTGAAGCGGTGCAATGCATATTGGTGGAACACCAAAACATGTTCACGACATTTTCTGACTTAATGCATGTGACAATCACAGCCAAACACTATTCCAACTACAGAGATAGTGCCTGTATATACAGGTCTGTGCAGTGTACAGGTTTGAAGAACACAGAATAATCAGTGAGCAAGTAGAGGGCATCATCAAGCCATCAGACAGTAGATACTCGTCCCAAAGAAAGCTGGAGGTATACGTTTTTGTGTAGATTTTCATCAATTAAATCTTCTAACTGATAGCATGCCACACCCTCAGATCAATATGGACAAAATGCTAGTCAGCTTATGTAATTCATAAGTGTTTACCACACTAGATCTCTGCTCAGGGAATTGGTAAGTGTCCATACGCCCAGCCGATAAGAAAAAAATGGCATTCGCCAAACCAGATTGATATAAGGTGGTTTTAATTCCATGCAATGCCCTTCGGACTAAAATGTGCACCCTCTACTTGTCAGTACATGATNTTGATATAAGGTGGTTTTAATTCCATGCAATGCCCTTCGGACTAAAATGTGCACCCTCTACTTGTCAGTACATGATGTCCAGTATACTTGCAGGTTTGATCGGAGAGTTTGCCACCCCATACTTGGAAGAAATAATTTTGATATAATCGTGGGAAGAACATCCATCCCCTAGGGCTGGTACTAGAGCAGCTGGGTACTCACAAAATGGTTNTTGATATAAGGTGGTTTTAATTCCATGCAATGCCCTTCGGACTAAAATGTGCACCCTCTACTTGTCAGTACATGATATCCAGTATACTTGCAGGTTTGATCAGAGAGTTTGCCACCCCATACTTGGAAGAAATAGTTTTGATATAATCGTGGGAAGAACATCCATCCCCTAGGGCTGGTACTAGAGCAGCTGGGTACTCACAAAATGGTTNGTTTTGATATAATCGTGGGAAGAACATCCATCCCCTAGGGCTGGTACTAGAGCAGCTGGGTACTCACAAAATGGTTGTGTAGCCTGCTATATGCCACATAGAGCAGACCACCATAGACTTCCTGACACATGTAGTGTGTATGGAATGAAATTATGCACACCCAGTACATACTATTTCAGATAGCTGAGGCCGAGCCACCGACCACATGCATACAACTACAGAAGTTTACATGATGTGCAAATTGGTTACACAATTACATTCCTAGGTTTGCCAAAATCGCTGCCCCCAAAACAGATGTGTTATCGCGAAAATACAAATACAGATAAGATGAGCGGGCTCAGCTGGCAGTCAAAGTGCTGAAAGCACAGTTTCAGTAGTGCCATCTACTGTTACAAGTCGACCATACATGATGTAATTACATTCAGACAAACACCAGCCTTCTAAGTCCGAGGTGGTTATTTACGAGCTAGGCGACCACAGCGACAAGCTGATCGTGTGTAATGGCAGTGCGAAGTTAGGAGACACTGAACAAATATACCATTCTAATGAGCACAAATGCATAGCCATTGTGTGGGCTTTACACCAGTACCACCCACATCTAGAGGGGAAACAATTTACCCTGCATACTGATAATAAATGTTTGACATGATTAGGCAACATGCAGGGCTGTAGGGGAAAACTCGGCAGGTGTTTCTCCTGCTTCAACCATTTGACTTTGTTGTAGACGATGTACCACGGTGAGAGAACGAACTGTGGGATGTGCTGTCGCATTACCCAGACAGGAGCAAAGTGATGTGTCATAACTCTGAATGTGACATCACCCCCCCCNGCTATAACAAGCAAAAACCCGAGTGGCATAAACACCTGCTTGCAGTAAACAACCATGGAGTTGAAGCTACTCTCCTTCCATTATAACTGAGCAATGTGACTACAAACATCCCCTCCTCAAACACTGCTCCCACATGCAGGTGAAGGCCGATCGCCATGTATGCACAATGCAAGGGACATCTCTAACATCTGACAGACTGGTCATGCAGTGTCTAATGGGACTGAAAGAGACCATGTGCATTTTGGATGGAGTACTACAGGCTAAACCCACCAATTCGAAACTATGGAGATTGTATGTGCCCCCATAAGTATGGGAGGGTGTGTTTAGGTTTGCCCACAACCAAGCTGGGCCAAACAGCAGAGATCCCTCAGCCGAGCAAGAACCATCCCCCTCCAGCACCAAATATCGACCTGGAACAGGTGTATGAGTGGCTCTACCCACCGATGCCAAGCATCGTAATACAGGTACCGCATGGCCCCATCATAGAGGAACAAGAGACTGCAACACAGGGGAACTAGACAACGACATGGGGATATTGGAGCCCTGAGATGTCACCCCAGTATGCCTCTTTCAGCCTGTGGATAGTGGAAACACTGGAGAAGATGCCCCGACGAAGCAGATGTCAATGGACTGCGAGACATGCCACAACATCCATGCAGAACTCGATCCGCATGGTGGAGAATAATCGGGAGAGTCACGCCATGACACATGTTGGATTTATCCTGAGAGGTATAAGATAGAGCTTAACCCCACCACTCGCAACACCCATGGCGGGCATCACGATGCTGTACACCGGTGGGAGAAGTGCTGGCCCCCGAACAAGCAGCACCTGCCAGCATACAGCTGATTAAACACCCTCCAGAAGCCCCAGAATGAGTACCAGCTGCCGCTGCACAGCACATCGACTGGGCAATGCTGGCCTCAGAGAGGGCATATCCATCATCTCTAGCCCTGGAACAAGTGCAGCACGCTACCTCGCTTCACGCGAGCTGAGCTCCAGATTCTGCCTGCGTGGTCAAGGATCTAGAACCCAACCCAGCAGAGAATGTGCTGCCAGCGAACGGAGGGATGAGCCAGGGAATGGGTGGAGAAATACAGAGCCTAGATACTGCATATGACTTGCTCCGTCCACGTCCTAACCAGCCTAGCCGGCAGCTGTACCTTCTGAGGCAATAGCCAAGGCATCAGAGGGCCACTTGCTCCTGTATGAAACACTAGGCCAGCAGCAGACGATATAGAAAGCAGCATTTAGTTTTAGGTTCGACCTATCAAGTCAGGAGGGGGTAGGGGATTTTTCATTGTACCTCCTCTGGGTCATGGAATCCTAACCTGACAATTGAACGCCTGTGCACTTCATACACTTGTGTTTGGAGCACAATGCCTGTGCAGCACACACCCGCACTAGGCCTGGCTACGCAGTGGCTAGACAGAGGCCAACCAAATGGAACAGCAGTGGACACCATCAGGTACAAGCCACCATCCTTCCGCCCAAGTGACGATTCATGTACCTCTAGAACTACTTGGGAGGGCCTGTTGAACTAAAGTAGATCATGCCATGAATTAGTGGGTGATGTGTGGACTATGAGCCTTTCGGGGTTGTTCGGAGAATGCTACTAGTGCTGCACAGTTATTGCGCAAAATTATGTAAAATTGTACATCACAGCTAGGAATGACATGGGCAGATATGCATGACAAATATTCCTAAGTAATTTTGGTTATAATCCCGAGAAGGTCGCATAAAATTAACTTTTATAGAGAAAATTTTCACCCACCCGAACTTTTGGACTCGGAACCAGCAGACACTTCTGGAACCCCTAGCACAAGGATGTTCCAGTTTCCAATAACACCCCTTTATTTAGAATTGTGTGATATTAAATAAAACTTTCAGTGCTATGTTTTTTCTTACAGGCTGCTACGACAAATGTCAATTCAGAGTAATTATGTGTAATCATTATTGAGTGCAGTGTATTTTGTAATTAATTAATCAAGTTTGTAATGAACATCTATCTGGTTTAGCTTGGTGATTACTCACGTAAATGCAGTGTCAAAGTGATTGGTTAGTGTATTTTTAATATTCTGTTTATCCAGGCAAGTATTTTGTTAATTGTAATCTAAACTTAGCTTTGGCTGTTATGAGGCAAGGCGACCGGATAGCTACCCATCGTGTCAGCCATTTTGGTAGTCTGTGATGGGCCATAGTTGGGGGAGGATGAGTCTGCATGTGGGAGCCATTCACATGGTAGTAGTACTGAACTTTTAAATTTATAAACCCAACAATTTTCTTTTCACCTCCTTTACCTACTCCGACCTCTTCATTGTAGCAATTTCAGCACAAGGAGATATAATTTACAATTTATGGTATGGCCGACTCCATCATTTGTAGTGCCTTGGCCACCATATAGATGGTCAACTTCGATCTTGTAACAGCCACAGGCCAGACCCACTTTTCTTCATTTCTGTGTTTTCGAGGACACAGAAGAACAGTCTGACTTCTCAGAGGACATGCTTTATCCTGCGGTCTAGTGTTTTTCATGTTGTTTGTTAGACATACTTTTGTGTATTTGTACAACATGTAGGTGAATAAATTTGCAATAACTGAATATCATGGCCGCCTTTCATCTTCACACCATGTCTAACCCCTCGACATATTAACAGTGCACCACCATCACATCCTGATGGCCGGTGACATAACAGGGAATAATGTTACTTTTTAGGTAAAACACAAAAATGTGTTAACTCACAAGCAGCTACATACAAAATGAATAATTTTTGTTAGAAATATTATAATAAAATATGCATCATCTTAAAACATTTAATAGAATGTACTAAATTCAATTCATGCATTGCGTAGNCTCAGAGGACATGCTTTATCCTGCGGTCTAGTGTTTTTCATGTTGTTTGTTAGACATACTTTTGTGTATTTGTACATCATGTAGGTGAATAAATTTGCAATAACTGAATATCATGGCCGCCTTTCATCTTCACACCATGTCTAACCCCTCGACATATTAACAGTGCACCACCATCACATCCTGATGGCCGGTGACATAACAGGGAATAATGTTACTTTTTAGGTAAAACACAAAAATGTGTTAAGACACAAGCAGCTACATACAAAATGAATAATTTTTGTTAAAAATATTATAATAAAATATGCATCATCTTAAAACATTTAATAGAATGTACTAAATTCAATTCATGCATTGCGTAGTATTTTAGACAGTCTACCAGCTACATTCCCACTTTCTCGTCCTCCAAAATAAAAAATTAAACTTCTATCCATAGAACTGACATACTGAAGTAAGGTCAGTGTTGGAGAATGGTAGTGACATCACCGATGCACGGTTCTTCGTGCTAAGTTTTGGGGGCAAACACTCACCAGAGACGTTTTGTAAAATATGGTTCTTGGTGGAAGACAAAGAAGTTGATGAAGTGCCCGGGAGTCACGAACCTCGTGGCCTGCTCTGTTGAATGCCCGCTTCAGACTCAATGGCTGCCGGCATATTTCCGGCCATGTGCCGTAAAGACGCCAACATTCGGAAATGTGTGAGCATTAAATAAATGCAAAATGGGTTAGGCACTTTATCATTTACAATGCATGGTGGGAAATTTCCCTTAACTAAATGTAGACTGACCATTGTCCCTAGCAAAAACTTACATATACTCTATACTAAAGAAGCTATTTCATTATTATTCAAGACAATGCACTTTCGCGTTGTTAAGTTTGCAGGCACATAGTGTATTAAATGTGTCTATTCNTTTCATTATTATTCAAGACAATGCACTTTCGCGTTGTTAAGTTTGCAGGCACATAGTGTATTAAATGTGTCTATTCGAATCCGTAAACCTGTTGACTGCTGCAAAAATAAACATGTACACTTTTACACTCACAATTCCTACTAAAACACATAAACTGATATGCCGCAGTCAGGTGATGCTTGTGGGGTGGCTAATCTTAGTTTGGCCAGGGTGAAGCCTGTGCTCCAAGTAGTAAGTCGTTGACACTTTACTTGAATGCAATTTGTAATTGCATTTAGTAGCACAGTTTATTTGTGGTTTGCACTTTAAGTAAACAGGGAATGATTTTGCCCTTCTTTTGGGGGCCACTAACACTCGCTAAAACCTACTGTAGCACAATGGTGTCGGTNAACAGGGAATGATTTTGCCCTTCTTTTGGGGGCCACTAACACTCGCTAAAACCTACTGTAGCACAATGGTGTCGGTTGTTAGTATGCATCCCAGTCAGGGATTCTAACATGGCTGGTGTTACCTTGCCATGTACTGACAGCGCAGTGCTGAGTGTGAGAACACGTGCTGGCCGGTTGGGATCCGAATCACGAGGATGTCCCGGTATTGCCCAGATGGTCGGATCAAAGTGGGACCATAAGGTGACTCGTGCGGTGTTGGGTGAAGCGGGAGCTTTCCAAAACACCATCGAGATAATGTAGCTGATAGCCACNAACAGGGAATGATTTTGCCCTTCTTTTGGGGGCCACTAACACTCGCTAAAACCTACTGTAGCACAATGGTGTCGGTCGTTAGTATGCATCCCAGTCAGGGATTCTAACATGGCTGGTGTTACCTTGCCATGTACTGACAGCGCAGTGCTGAGTGTGAGAACACGTGCTGGCCGGTTGGGATCCGAATCACGAGGATGTCCCGGTATTGCCCAGATGGTCGGATCAAAGTGGGACCTTAAGGTGACTCGTGCGGTGTTGGGTGAAGCGGGAGCTTTCCAAAACACCATCGAGATAATGTAGCTGATAGCCACAGCCGATGTTCTTGTCTTCGGCATGGGGCTCGGCCAATTGTTGTATTGTAGTGCAGCGAATTGTCNCAGCCGATGTTCTTGTCTTCGGCATGGGGCTCGGCCAATTGTTGTATTGTAGTGCAGCGAATTGTCGTCATGACCAGTGTGTTTGGGCTCATGTCAAATGGTCCCCCTTCGGGAGACCATTTGTGCACCATGCCTTCTACCGCTGAGTAGATACACCATCAGGAACAGCGCGAAGGAACCAACAGCAGAGCCTTGCATGGTCACATCTGTGAGGGTCGCTCTCATGGTGTTGTTTTGAGTGGTGGCAGTGAGCGCTGTTGATGGGTGTGCCAGTGCCTGGTAGTGCTGTGGGACATACAGTCCCAATAGACTATGCACCGGGCCGGTGTGACTGGACGAGTCCTCTTGGNTGCCTGGTAGTGCTGTGGGACATACAGTCCCAATAGACTATGCACCGGGCCGGTGTGACTGGACGAGTCCTCTTGGAGCCATTTGGAGGTGTGTCGCTTTCGTTCCCAATCTTGCCATCACTGCTGCTTCTACTGGAACGGGGGCGCCGGTANAGCCATTTGGAGGTGTGTCGCTTTCGTTCCCAATCTTGCCATCACTGCTGCTTCTACTGGAACGGGGGCGCCGGTATGGCCAGCGATGTCAAGGAGGGTCGCAGGAGTCCCTATTGAGGTGTTCCTCCTCGGACATCTAACTGGCCACCAATAGAGTACATGTTGTGCTGTACTCGGTGGTCTCTGCTGTCGACGTGATGGCCGTCGGGAGGTCAGACTGTCTGGAAATGCTGCCTCCAGGTGTCTCCTGGTCCGTATATGGTTCGGCAGGGTCCGTTTGAGTGGATGCCTCGGCGCCGGGCACATCGATGTCAGGCGTCACAGCGCAGGGCATAGTGATGCATGCAGGTATTGTTGTAGTTTCTGGTGGTGATGTTACGGCCACTGTGGTGTGTCATGCTGAGTATTGTCCTCCACCTACTATCCCTGAGAGTATTTGGACATCGGTCATGGTGGGGCAGAACAAGTGTCTCATTATGTGGCCGTCTGACGATTCCGCTGCTTGTGTTGATGGTTCATCGCATGGTGGCTGTTGTAGTTAGGCATCTGCGGACTTTACTTGAGCTTCCTGATGCGCAAATCGCCTGACGTCGTCCCTGTGACATGGATGGTCCGTCGGCGATTGATATGGACCAGATATGTAGTGGCCACTAAATCGTTTGTGACTATATGTGGACCACTCCACTTAGTGCCAAGNGATTGATATGGACCAGATATGTAGTGGCCACTAAATCGTTTGTGACTATATGTGGACCACTCCACTTAGTGCCAAGATCAAAATAAAAGTTATTGTGTGCTGAGGACAGCAAGTGCTCCATGACGAAGATCTTCTGCCATGTTCGTAGTAGCTTCAGTGGTTGTGTAGTGAGGAATACCCACTTGTTGATATAGGCAGCCTGATGTACATTGGCTGCTTCCAGCTNAGCTTCAGTGGTTGTGTAGTGAGGAATACCCACTTGTTGATATAGGCAGCCTGATGTACATTGGCTGCTTCCAGCTCCTGTGTTCTCCGCCATTGCCTGGTGGTACTGCTTTCTGGTTCACTGGCTCTCTCTGCTGTAGGACAGTTGTATTCTCCTGTGAGTGTCAACTCAATGCCCTGCAATATAGTGGCAGGTGAAATGCCTGTTACTTTGTTGATATGGCATCAGAGTGTGAAGACTGCGTTGGACAGCTGGTCGGCCCAGGATGTGTGGTCTTTTCCAACATGGAGGTACAACTGGACATTGAGGTCTTGGTTTCTGTGCTCCATGGGGTTGGCAGAAGGATGATAGATCGGTGTCGTGCTTTGCATTCCTCACCACTTTGTGCAAAGATCGTGCCACTACTTTCCAAAGAATTGCATTCCGTTCTCTGACAGTAATGTTCGGAGATATCCCCAATGGGAAAAATTCGTTCTCCAGGATGCAGGCGATGTCACTGGGGTGGTGTGACAGGGTGACATAAAATGTCCGATTCGTGAAGGAAAGGAATGTGGGGTGCTATTTCCAATGGCCACTGTTGACTGCATGCCCTTCAACCATATTGAAATTGTATGGAAATTTTAGACAAAATGTTTTGAAATTTTGCATGAAGAGTCTGAAACTGATTTTAACACTGTTTTAGCATATTTAAAACTATGCTGTGACACTCCACTGGTGCCTGAAGTGCTGTTTCACATAAAATNTTTAACACTGTTTTAGCATATTTAAAACTATGCTGTGACACTCCACTGGTGCCTGAAGTGCTGTTTCACATAAAATGTGATGTGAAATTTTATATACAATGTTATAAAAATGTCAAAAAGGTTACGAAGTTGTAGAAACAGATTGAGAAATTTTGGCTTCGTTTGATTTGACCACAGTTGTGTTGCATGCACAGTTACACACTTTAATGTGTCCTTTGTAAAAACTCCGATTCCAGTTTTGGGGCGGTTGTACAGAAGTGATTGAAAGGCAGTTTTTGTTTGCTATTTGCATATTCATAACACCTGAAGTATGTTTTGAGACACATCCAGATGGCATAACATTGATACACTTCACACTTGTGAAGTTTACATACAGTTCCAACACTTGTAATGGGGTTCAAATATGATGTGATTTTTTTGCCATGATTATGACATATAGCTTGATGCAACAAATTTGGGATACACTAGAATAAATATCACATTGGCAAGCACATTTGAAATGTTTGAAAACTGTTTGAAAACAACTTTTCAAAATTTGATAACATAACTTTTCAAAATGTTTAAATGTTTGCAAATAGCTTTCGTGGCCACACCAGAAAGGTGCCATAGTTGTGAGACAATGGTGTCTGAAAGTTGCTGCACAGTGAGTTAAAAAATGTGACAAAATTTTTCAAAATTTTGAAAAATATTAAAGTCTTTATTTCCAGCCCCACATTGGGCGCCATATGATGTGAGGTTGGAGTTGGAGAATGGTAGTGACATCACTGCTGCACTGTTCTTTGTGCAGAGTTCGGGCGGGAAACACTCACCACAGATGACTTGAAGATTTCTTACCGTCTTCTCTGCTGTGTGTGGGTCGCGGTCGAGTCACCCAGGTGGCTAGGCTGTTCTCCTGAACCTCTGCATCTCANCGTCTTCTCTGCTGTGTGTGGGTCGCGGTCGAGTCACCCAGGTGGCTAGGCTGTTCTCCTGAACCTCTGCATCTCAATTTAAGGGTTATTAATTGCAGTTCGATAGGCACCTAGTCATGGGCATTCGTGGTTGGCCCAGTACCACCGCAGGTGCCCATTGTGAGGTGGACAATTATGCTGGTAATAAGTTAGATGACTGCAGAGTTGTTAGGCCATTCCACATGCCAATTAAACACTGACAACGGTACATGTTACATTGAAAACAGTTAAAAACCCTTAGAATAGCTGTTCAGTGGGTCCAACTCCCAAAATGCCTTTAAGAGACAAGGCCAGTAAATCAAAATGCTGGCTTGGGGAGTGCAGTCATTTATTGATGTTTCGACACTACAAACCAGTTGACGGTGCTCAGGTCGTTAAGCAGACTCGATGCACTTATCCCATCGGGGGCTGACCTGGGAAAAATGAGCATGTGCTCTCCAGATTAGAAAGGTAAACTTACACTCCTGGGGCTGTATGTCTGCAGGAGGTGGAGGGATGCTCGTCCCATGCAATGAAGTTACATTATGTTATAATGTTACTGTCGAAATATAAGTTAAAACTATGGTTCTCGGTAGTATTGAAGTAAAAATGCCTTGAATACTAAAAGCAATTTATTATAAAAGATCGGACAAGCATTGTCTTGGATGAACAACGCAGCACAACTGAACAAGATAAGCATAGAAGAAAAGACTTGAAGGTTATTTTTACTGTGACAAAGAAGAAACCATAGATATAGAAGAACTGAATAGTAACGCTATCATAAAGAATTTTACTTAACACTTAAAACTAGATACTTTAACACTTGCCCTTGTTAAATAAAAATTCACAAAAAAAATACAACTCTATATAAGTCCCATCTTGTCACACAAAATCCGCAAACGAGGGGCGGCTAATGGCTTAGTCATGATATCTGCAACTTGATGCTCTGAAGTAACTTTATCGACAGCCAGTCTACCTTCTGCTACATGTTATCGAATGAAGAAGTGCTTTCTTCGGATATGCTTGGTTCTACGATGATTTTCTGGATTTTCTGCAAGTCTGACAGCTGCAGCATTGTCTATCTGTAGAACTGGAACTTCTTTTAACTTACTCATTTGGCTCAATGGACGACTAAGCCAAATTATTTATTTTGAGGCTTCACTAGCAGGAACAACTTCTGCTTCTGTGGTAGAATCGGTAACTGATCCCTGACGTTGACTGAGCCATGAAACAGCAGCGCCTGCATAAGTTATTACAACACCTGTTGTTGATCTGCCTGTTTTGAGGCATCCGCCAAAATCTGCATCAGAAAAACAGCCAAGAATCCCTTTCTCTGCATTGTGCTGATATAGAAGGCCATAATTAAGGGTGCCTGCTATATATCTGAAAACTCTTTTAAGTCTGGTAATATCTTCAGCAGTAGGATTTTCAAGAGATCTGGATAAAAATCCGACTGAATAGGCTAAATCAGGTCTAGAGCCTAACATCAGATACATTAGTGAGCCTACTGCTTGGCGATATGGAAACTGATGTGCTCTTTCTGTTGCTTTCCCTGAAATCAAACTCTCTTGACTCTGAAGCATTGGTGAAGAAACTGATTT
>NQII01000797.1:37063-54877 GCA_002778355.1 Clitarchus hookeri | reverse complement strand
AAAACAATTTTGACATCTGACTTCTCTTTGATGACAAAACCATACCGAAGTTTAGTGTAGCTATCTTTAAATACAACTAAATAACGCTTCTTCTGAAATGACTCAGCAAAAGGTCCGCAAATATCAGTTGACATAAGCTCTCCTGGTTTCAAAGCCTTTCTTCTAATACCAAAAGGCAGTCGATGAGACTTGTCATAAATTCAAGGTTCACACATTTTGTCATCTAGCTTGACTTTAATATCTAGCTCGCGTTCAAGCTTTTCTTTTATGTGACGTTTATCTTAGTGGCCCCATCTCTCATGATACAACTGCAGTGGGTCACTTGATTCTACAATGTTGATACTACTGCTACTCGGGCTAACAGTCTTAATCTCTGCCTTATATAATGTTCCATTCTTCTCTCGAGTGCCCACCAGCACTGGAGCACCATTTACTGAAAGGGAACAGGAGGTAACTGTTGACTGGAACTTGCTATTTGGATTTTTATCATGTGTAGATAATGGAGAGAATAAACTTCTAGCAATCCTAGGAACTAACCAAACGTCCTTTAACTGCAAATGTTGGCTCCTGCCATTAACTATGGAATTGATCTCAATAACACNGAACTAACCAAACGTCCTTTAACTGCAAATGTTGGCTCCTGCCATTAACTATGGAATTGATCTCAATAACACCACTACCAACAGCATTTAGTTTTTCATCTCCAGCTGCCTTAATACTGCACGAGTTCTCGAACTCCTTAAAATAACTAAACCAATCTAAACGATTTGTAACACATTTAGTAGCTCCATTATCCACCCACCAGTCCTCTGCATTAGGCTCAGCTGCTATGATTTCCTTGTGGATAGACACAAGAGCAATTGTATGTGTAGATGCACTAGAATCTGCGGTATTACCTTGTGAATTACTACTAACAGCAATAGGGCGTGGACGACCATCTGCAATCCACTTTCTACACTGACGAACCCAGTGACCAGGCTGGCGACAATAATTACAATTACCTGGCTTCCACTTTTGAGCAGTGTAATTTGGCTTATGTTTATTAGTTGAGCTATTACAACTCTGTTTCTGTCTATCGGACCTAGCCACTAAAGCTTCTGGTTTATTACTCTCATTACTTGTAAAGGGTTTCATATTTTGTTCAAATGGAACGAACTTCATCTTTGGTTCAGCAGCATCCATCTAGATTTAAAACTTTCAAACGAACATGGTAAAATATGCAAAATTTTACATACCAAAAGCAGATCTGGGAGAGTTTTTTCGTTTATTTCTTTTAAACCATTATTTAGTTCATTCCACAGACTCCTCAGCTTGGCTACATGAGTGGAAACGTCATCACCTGATGTCCAATTAAAAGAAAAGAAATCTGCACATACTTTGAAGAGTTGGTCTTTTGATGTTGCCTCAAACTGCTGCTTCAACGCCTCCCAAGCTTCACTTGCAGCATCTTTGTCCATTATCTTCTGATAGACTGCATCAGAAACTGTACTAATAATCATTGACTTAGTATAGCTATTCGATTTTCTATACAAATCACAAGCTTCTTTGTGATCTTTCACTTCCTGTTTTGTAGCCTCACCTTTTAACGGATCTGGTTTCTTCAACTTCTGATCGATACAATATAATGCACCTTCATGGTAATCCAGTAAATCACGAATCTTTCGCTTCCAAACTGGCCAATCTGCTTCACTGGTCAGTGGTTTAATGTGCTTAGCAAACTCCATCTTCTTTATGGATTCAGCAACACTTCACACTAAACTAACGAACTTTAATGATTCACTGAATAACAAATCATCCAAATAAAGCGACTGGCCCCATAACCTATTGAAGTAAAAATGCCTTGAATACCAAAAGCACTTTATTATAAAAGATCGGACAAGCATTGTCTTGGATGAACAACACAGCACAACTGAACAAGATAAGCATTGAAGAAAAAACTTGAAGGTTATTTTTACTGTGACAAAGAAGAAACCATAGATATAGAAGAACTGAATAGTGGCGCTATCATAAAGAATTTTACTTAACACTTAAAACTAGATACTTTAACAGGTGGAAGACAAGGAAGTTGATGTAGTGCCCAGGAGTCACGAACCGCACGGCCTGCTCTGTTTAATGCCCACTTCAGACTCAATGTGTGCCAGCGTATTTCCGGCCATGTGCCATGAAGACGCCAGTTATCGGAAATGCGTGAGCATAAAACAAATGCAAAATAGGGTTAGGCACTTTAATGTTTACAATGCGTGGGTGACAAAGCTCCCTTAACTAAATGTAGGCTAAACATTGTCAGCAGCAAAAAGTTATGTATTCTCTATACCAAAGGGGCTACTTAATTATTTATTACACACACAATCACGCTGTTTGGTTTACAGGTACATAGTGTTGTAAATGTGTCTATCCAAGTCCATAAACTGGTTGACTGCTGCAAAAATTAACATGTACACTTTTACACTCACGATTCCTACTAAAACACATTAACTGAGATGCCCCCAGTCAGGTAATGCATGTGGGGGCTAAACTTAGATTGGCTTGGGTGAAGCCTGGGCTCCAAGTAGGAAGTCGTTGACACTTCACTTTAACATAATTTGTAATTACATTTAGTAGCACAGTTTATTTGCGGTATTCACTATATCTAAAATGGGAAGGAATTTGCTCTGCTTTTGGGGACCACTAACACTCTCAAACACTTAGTGTTCTACAATGGTGTCAGTTATTAGTATGCATTCCGTTCAGGGGTGCTACGAAGCCTGGTATCGCCTTCGTGGGTGCTATGCCCTGACGGTGCTGCGCTGAGAAAGAGCACATGTGCCGGTCGGTAGGGATCCGAACGAGATTGTCCTGGTATAGCCCACATGGTCGGATCAAAGTAGGAACGTTAGCTGACTCGTGCAGTGTTGGGTGAACTGGGTGCTTTCTTAAACACCATCGAGATACTGTAGCTGATGGCCACATCCAATTTTCTTGTCGACGGTACAGTGCTCGGCCATTGGTATATTGTGGCACAGCGAATGTTCGCAGAGACCAGAGTTGTCAAATATATTATGGAATATATAAATTACCTAGAATACTTCGCATAACTATTAATTTAGTACATGTGTATATAAAATTCAAGGCTGTGCCAAGTTTGTATCATATTTTTTTTTCTATTTTTTAACATTGGCGATATGCTTAAAAGTTACAATGTGCTACAGATAAATTGTCACCACATTCTGATACTGAAGATAATACAATTCAGAGAATTTTGACGACTAATTTCATACGAAAGCAAGAAACGATCGTCTCGTGAAAATAGAATACAAATCTTAATAAATGGTAAAGATTTAAAAGCTAAAATGATGCAGCTGATATCAGCACATACCTTGTTCAAACTGCTAAATATTGTTATAACTTTTATCACATACTTAAAAATTTTGCTTGCAATTTGGAGTATGAAATTTCCAAAATTCAAGTTGTAGAAAACACAATGAAATGATGGGGGTTCCAGGGATAATGAAGAATCCACACCTTAACTTGTTTATCAGAAAAAACGTTGGACTGGTTAATTTGACCGGCACATTAACTCAGTGAGCATGAGATAGTTTAGGGTCGTTTGGTCGACTGCCCGTGGGTGCCTGGAGACATCTGGCAGTCTACAGTGCTTGCAGACATAGATGGTGCATGTAAAACAGTATGACTACCTTGTTTTCACCATTATTTTGGTGNCAATCTAAACGATTTGTAACACATTTAGTAGCTCCATTATCCACCCACCAGTCCTCTGCATTAGGCTCAGCTGCTAAGATTTCATTGTGGATAGACACAAGAGCAATTGTATGTGTAGATGCACACTAGAATCTGCGGTATTACCTTGTGAATTACTACTAACAGCAATAGGGCGTGGACGACCATCTGCAATCCACTTTCTACACTGACGAACCCAGTGACCAGGCTGGCGACAGTAATTACAATTACCTGGTTTCGACTTTTGAGCAGTGTAATTTGGCTTATATTTATTAGTTGAGCTATTACAAGTCTGTTTCTGTCTATCGGACTTAGCCACTAAAGCTTCTGGTTTATTACTCTCATTACTTGTAAAGGGTTTCATATTTTGTTCAAAAACACAGAGTTGCATATTCAATTCATCAAATGAACGAACTTCATCTTTGGTTCAGCAGCATCCATCTAGATTTAAAACTTTCAAACGAACATGGTAAAATATGCAAAATGTTACATACCAAAAGCAGATCTGGGAGAGTTTTTTTCATTTATTTCTTTTAAACCGCTATTTAGTTCATTCCACAGACTCCTCAGCTTGGCTACATGAGTGGAAACGTCATCACCTGATGTCCAATTAAAAGAAAAGAAATCTGCACATACTTTGAAGAGTTGGTCTTTTGATGTTGCCTCAAACTGCTGCTTCAACGCCTCCCAAGCTTCACTGGCAGTATCTTTGTCCATTATCTTCTGATAGACTGCATCAGAAACCGTACTAATGATCATTGACTTAGCNGTGTAGCTATTCGATTTTCTATACA
The DNA here is from genome assembly GCA_002778355.1 of Clitarchus hookeri. Classification (NCBI taxonomy): domain Eukaryota; kingdom Metazoa; phylum Arthropoda; class Insecta; order Phasmatodea; family Phasmatidae; genus Clitarchus; species Clitarchus hookeri. Next base: position 50,366 of record NQII01000797.1, on the reverse strand, counting down.
AATCACAAGCTTCTTTGTGATCTTTCACTTCCTGTTTTGTAGCCTCACCTTTTAACGGATCTGGTTTCTTCAACTTCTGATCGATACAATCTAATGCACCTTCATGGTAATCCAGTAAATCACGAATCTTAGGCTTCCAAACTGGCCAATCTGCTTCACTGGTCAGTGGTTTAATGTGCTTAGCAAACTCCATCTTCTATATGGATTCAGCAACACTTCACACTAAACTAACGAACTTTAATGATTCACTGAATAACAAATCATCCAAATAAAGCGACTGGCCCCATAACCTATTGAAGTAAAAATGCCTTGAATACCAAAAGCACATTATTATAAAAGATCGGACAAGCATTGTCTTTGATGAACAACACAGCACAACTGAACAAGATAAGCATTGAAGAAAAAACTTGAAGGTTATTTTTACTGTGACAAAGAAGAAACCATAGATATAGAAGAACTGAATAGTGGCGCTATCATAAAGAATTTTACTTAACACTTAAAACTAGATACTTTAACAGGTGGAAGACAAGGAAGTTGATGTAGTGCCCAGGAGTCACGAACCGCACGGCCTGCTCTGTTTAATGCCCACTTCAGACTCAATGTGTGCCAGCGTATTTCCGGCCATGTGCCATGAAGACGCCAGTTATCGGAAATGCGTGAGCATAAAACAAATGCAAAATAGGGTTAGGCACTTTAATGTTTACAATGCGTGGGTGACAAAGCTCCCTTAACTAAATGTAGGCTAAACATTGTCAGCAGCAAAAAGTTATGTATTCTCTATACCAAAGGGGCTACTTAATTATTTATTACACACACAATCACGCTGTTTGGTTTACAGGTACATAGTGTTGTAAATGTGTCTATCCAAGTCCATAAACTGGTTGACTGCTGCAAAAATTAACATGTACACTTTTACACTCACGATTCCTACTAAAACACATTAACTGAGATGCCCCCAGTCAGGTAATGCCTGTGGGGACTAAACTTAGATTGGCTTGGGTGAAGCCTGGGCTCCAAGTAGGAAGTCGTTGACACTTCACTTTAACATAATTTGTAATTACATTTAGTAGCACAGTTTATTTGCGGTATTCACTACATCTAAAATGGGAAGGAATTTGCTCTGCTTTTGGGGACCACTAACACTCTCAAACACTTAGTGTTCTACAATGGTGTCAGTTATTAGTATGCATTCCGTTCAGGGGTGCTACGAAGCCTGGTATCGCCTTCGTGGGTGCTATGCCCTGACGGTGCTGCGCTGAGAAAGAGCACATGTGCCGGTCGGTAGGGATCCGAACGAGATTGTCCTGGTATAGCCCACATGGTCGGATCAAAGTAGGAACGTTAGCTGACTCGTGCAGTTTTGGGTGAACTGGGTGCTTTCTTAAACACCATCGAGATACTGTAGCTGATGGCCACATCCAATTTTCTTGTCGACGGTACAGTTCTCGGCCATTGGTATATTGTGGCACAGCGAATGTTCGCAGAGACCAGAGTTGTCAAATATATTATGGAATATATAAATTACCTAGAATACTTCACATAACTATTAATTTAGTACATGTGTATATAAAATTCAAGGCTGTGCCAAGTTTGTATCATTTTTTTTTTCTATTTTTTAACATTCGCGATATGCTTAAAAGTTACAATGTGCTACAGATAAATTGTCACAACATTCTGATACTGAAGATAATACAATTCAGAGAATTTTGACGACTAATTTCATACGAAAGCAAGAAACGATCGTCTCGTGAAAATAAAATACAAATCTTAATGAATGGTAAAGATTTAAAAGCTATAATGATGCAGCTGATATCAGCACATACCTTGTTCAAACTGCTAAATATTGTTATAACTTTTATCACATACTTAAAAATTTTGCTTGCAATTTGGAGTATGAAATTTCTAAAATTCAAGTTGTAGAAAACACAATAAAATGATGGGGGTGCCAGGGATAATGAAGAATCCACACCTTAACTTGTTTATCAGAAAAAACGTTGGACTGGTTAATTTGACCGGCACATTAACTCAGTGAGCATGAGATAGTTTAGGGTCGTTTGGTCGACTGCCCGTGGGTGCCTGGAGACATCTGGAAGTCTACAGTGCTTGCAGACATAGATGGTGCATGTAAAACAGTATGACTACCTTGTTTTCACCATTATTTTGGTGAGGTTGTCAGCCACCTCACACACTTTAATATTAACCTTGGTTGTAATGCAAGTGGGTGCAGTGCTCTAACAACCCAGAGGGGGCTAAAATAAATAAATCACTGGCATAGTCATAAAATGTTCCCTGAAAGCTTGGTTATACATGTGCCCTTACGCTAACATATACCAATTTACATGGACTGTGTACTCGGTCTGCTGATGACCAATACTGCTAAAAAAGCCTAGGCCATAAACATTATATTGAAATATNACTGCTAAAAAAGCCTAGGCCATAAACATTATATTGAAATATATGTGTAGCATGTTAGCCCAGGATAACAGTCACAATGGGGCAGATGGACGACCCCTAGGCATTAAGAAAAAAATGTTTCGGTATAATACATTACTATGAAAATGAAGTGGTTACAACAAAGTTTGATGGTGCCGAGGAACTGCGTGGAGCNTTGGTTATACATGTGCCCTTACGCTAACATATACCAATTTACATGGACTGTGTACTCGGTCTGCTGATGACCAATAATGCTAAAAAGGCCTAGGCCATAAACATTATATTGAAATATATGTGTAGCATGTTAGCCCAGGATAACAGTCACAATGGGGCAGATGGACGACCCCTAGGCATTAAGAAAAAAATTTTTCGGTATAATACATTACTATGAAAATGAAGTGGTTACAACAAAGTTTGATGGTGCCGAGGAACTGCGTGGAGCNGTTTCGGTATAATACATTACTATGAAAATGAAGTGGTTACAACAAAGTTTGATGGTGCCGAGGAACTGCGTGGAGCGAAACTCCCGTGCTGACTGCAGACCCTAGTGATGTAGGCAGACTGAAATTATGACATCGGCTTCCACTAGGGGTGGCTGAATCCGGCGCCAAAAATGCACGAAAAATACACTTAGCACTCTTATAAATTAAAAAAAATATTCAAAATAAAATTTTAAATAAAAAATTTATATTGGTGACATACCCGACTCTAATTAAATGTTAATTGTTTATGTGAATGTGATTTCATGGAGTATGTGGCTGCACTAAAGAATGGAATTAAAAGATACTAAGGCCCGGTTAGGCAGTCTGCTGTAAATGAGAAGAGATATTTACTTTGAAACACTGAATAAAGTAAATAACGAAAATTAATAGAATACATGTCTGAAAATCGGCTATACCACGTATAGAAAACCTCGTCAGTGGGCGAGTCCAAAATCCCAGTATCCTAACCTGGGGGTTGGACGAAACCATTCCCTCAAAAGGAGTGTGAGTAGCAATGCTGGAATGCTTCTTTCATAAATAAATGGAACTGAATTTATTAGATACAGCGTTAGAAGCACTTTTGATGCACACATTATTTTATTCCCCACTATTTCATACCACTTGGGGTGATGTAGCACACTTTCCCTGGCCAGTAGGGCGATCGACATGACATCACCGGGGAAGACGTAGGGCATCGCGGTGCGAGCTTCCCCGATGTTGACACATTGTGACCCATTAATGACCAATAAATGACCCCTGATTGTTGTGCATGTGGTGCTAATTGTGGTGCTAACTTCGGTGCTGATTGTGGTGCTGATTGTGATGGACCGGTCTGGCAGGTGTCAGTTGTCTGCTTTATGTGTGACCATGATTTCAAGCTAAGCGAAGAACTTGTCTGGAAGGAACTGTTGAATATATGATCAAGGAACTAGATAAAATGCCTTTTTGAGTGGAGTCATGAAAATTCTTAAATCTCACTAATTAAATGTGTTAGTAAGTATATATATATATATATATATATATATATACACACACATAAAGCAATAGCTAGGCCAAGTAGATACATATGTTGTTACTGTGGAAAGGACTTCGGTTTTTCATGAAGATGATGCAAGCCAATGATTGTACGAAGTCTACTGTAAACCTTACCTCTATGGATGTACCTTCTTCCACTGCTAGAAAGTTACATGTAAAACAGAGTTGTTACTGTGGAAAGATCTTCAGAAAAAGCTGCCATGCTCGGTGACATGAGAGAACCAACCGTACGAAGAGCCCTTTTCGCGCAATGAAGCATTATGACAATGAGAATATGAGGTTTATGAAAGGTTATATATTGAAGAACCACATCAATAAATACAAGAATTTGTCTTTTTAGAGTCAGCAAGTGATGTCGTCAATACCCCCAGCTGAATCAATGGGTACTGAATCCAAAGACGATTATGATGAGACAGTTAATGCTAATGATGAAATGAGAGACCTATAAAGTTTGGTAGAGTCAGTATGTCTGGAATGTACATTTGCAAGACATTCATGTGAAATCAACGAACTTCAGAATAATCAGTTGTCGGCTCTAAATACTGATGATGACTGTGCGACCTCTACAAAAAAAAATAAAACTTGATATTGAGGATAAAATGTGAAGACGAAGATGAAGACGGCATTGATCATAATGACTATGATGACAGTGTTGATGATGTATCTGTTGAGAATGATGAAGATTCTCTCGATGTTCCCACACATTTCTTCTAGTTTCCTTTGACAAGTGGTGTGAAGAAGGTACAAGGCATCCATAATGCTCGTTACATACTTCCCGAAGACCCAAATGAACTTGTTGATAGACTCAAATATTATATTGACCTGAAAAGATNAATGCTCGTTACATACTTCCCGAAGACCCAAATGAACTTGTTGATAGACTCAAATATTATATTGACCTGAAAAGATCTGGTGATCTCTCATGAATTTTTGAGATATATTCAATCACCGATGAATTCAAGAATAGTGGTTAAATCAGATGAGACTGTTGGCTATTATCCATGATATGCAAACATCTGAAAAATTTTATGATGGGNTAATGCTCGTTACATACTTCCCGAAGACCCAAATGAACTTGTTGATAGACTCAAATATTATATTGACCTGAAAAGATGTGGTGATCTCTCATGAATTTTTGAGATATATTCAATCACCGATGAATTCAAGAATAGTGGTTAAATCAGATGAGACTGTTGGCTATTATCCATGATATGCAAACATCTGAAAAATTTTATGATGGGATATTCCAAATAATTTGAAATATAGAATGTATATATAAGTTAATCAATAAACTTTATATATGGTAATGTCTGTATAATGTCTTATACAATCCCTTCTGCTTCTCTGAAAGACTTATTAATTCAGTGCTGTAAACAATCAATTGAGAGTGTGTTTTATATTAAATTGTTGTGAGTGCATGCATTAGGAGGGCTATAGTTCGACTTAAAGTATTATACTTCACTCGGGTCGTTTAAAATCGATTTAGTTCTATGTGGCGAACGAACGAAATGAGGGGAATATTTTGAGGAATGTTTCGCAACTAGTTGGTTGGCCTGGTAAGTTGGCTTAGTAAGTTAGTAGGACCGTTTGGTATGGACAGCTCTGATAGAAATGTCTTGCGATGATTCTGCGAAGGNTGTTGTGAGTGCATGCATTAGGAGGGCTATAGTTCGACTTAAAGTATTATACTTCACTCGGGTCGTTTAAAATCGATGTGGCGAACGAACGAAATGAGGGGAATATTTTGAGGAATGTTTCGCAACTAGTTGGTTGGCCTGGTAAGTTGGCTTAGTAAGTTAGTAGGACCGTTTGGTATGGACAGCTCTGATAGAAATGTCTTGCGATGATTCTGCGAAGGTTTTCTGCGAAGAGGATAGCTACGAGGCTAGGAGACATTTTTCGAGAATGTCCATCATCATTTGTTTGTATAGGTGGATGGTATGGCAGGTTGGTATATCCTGTTTTGTAGGAACTGGTCTCGTCAGGAGCTAGACTTGGCCTAAGACAGTCTTGTCAAGAAACAGTCTTGGGCGGAGATAGTCTTGAGTGGAGTCAGTTTTAGTTAGAGTTATTCTTGGGTGGAGTCGGTCTTATGTAGAGTCAGTCGTTAATTGATATTGTTAGTCGGTATTGTCCCTTGCTGTGACCAGCTAGTAATTAAAAATTTTGTGGATTGCGATTTTTATAAATTTTTCGAGTTCAATGTCATTGGGGTAAGGTCAAGGTCGACCGCCAATGTGGTGGCTAAATCGACAGCTCCTCTGATGACGAAATCNTGTCAAGAAACAGTCTTGGGCGGAGATAGTCTTGAGTGGAGTCAGTTTTAGTTAGAGTTATTCTTGGGTGGAGTCGGCCTTATGTAGAGTCAGTCGTTAATTGATATTGTTAGTCGGTATTGTCCCTTGCTGTGACCAGCTAGTAATTGAAAATTTTGTGGATTGCGATTTTTATAAATTTTTCGAGTTCAATGTCATTGGGGTAAGGTCAAGGTCGACCGCCAATGTGGTGGCTAAATCGACAGCTCCTCTGATGACGAAATCAATTATTAATACACTAGCATCACCAAGATGTTAAAAATTAAAACAAATGACAAACGAAAAAAATTGCTACATACGATGGAATGAGCAAATGTGAGGGATGTGGAGGCCTGTCGAATATTTAACCAATGAAACACATTTTTGGAATGTTGAACGAGTGTATGTAATCAACCAATAAAAAACACTTTTGGCAGATTAAGCTAGCACAAGCTATCAACCAATGAGTAACTTTGGTGCAGAGATTTGAGGGGAACCGACTAATAAACCAATGAGAAACATTGGTGAGAGTGAGTCATCTGCCGGACATGGTGCTGATGGAACCACCATAAATGTAAGGTTTTTAGATATATTTTTAATAGCAATTTCTTTTATTTTTTATTAATTTTTGAAATTTTTTTATTTTTATTTTTTTTTAAATTTTTAGATTTTTTGGGTTTCGGGTCATACAAAATCATGGGGTCTATGTCAAAGGTCAAATTCAAGGTCACTTGGATTCAATATGGCAGTTAGATGATATAATATCATGGCTGCCTAAATACCAGAATGACAGAGCATGATTTCGGCTTCGGTTCCAGACCCCATTATGTCCAAATGTTCGAAAATTTACTTTTCTAGATATTTAATTTCCATTTTTTATTTTTGGGATTTTTTTGAATTTTGTAGAAATGTTACGATTATTTATATTTTGGATTTAAGGTTAATGGTTAAGGGTCTTGGGTCAAGTGTCTTGAGTCTTGGGTCAAGGGTCTTGAGTCTTGGGTCTTGGGTCATGTATCTTGTGTCAAGGGTCTTGATTATTTAGTCTTGGGATTTGAGTCTTGGGTCTTGGGTCTTGTGTCTTTGGTCAAGTGTCTTGAGTCTTGGGCCAAGTTTCTTGAGTCTTGTTTCAAGGGTCCTGAGTCTCGAAGCTTTAGTCTTGATTCTGGGGTGTTGAGTTTTCCGTAAGGGTCTTGATTGTTGAGTATAGAGTCATGAGTCTTGAGGCTTGGGTCTTGAGTCTTGGGTCTTGAGTCTTGGTTTTTGGGACAAGGATCAAGGGTCTTGAGTCTTGGGCCAAGGGTGTTGAGACTTGGGTCAAGGGTCTTGAGTCTTGAGTCTTGGGTCAAGGATCTTGGGTCAATGGTCTTGCATATTGGGTCAAGAGGCTTGAGTCTTGAGTCAAGGGTCTTGGGTCTTGAGTCTTGGCTCTTGGTTCTTGTGTATTAGGTGTAGGGTCTTGAGTCTTGATGAAAGTGTCAAGGTTTTTTTGGAATTCGTTGGAATTTTTGGTAATGTTTTGAGCTTTTTATTTATTATTATTTTTTTGTTAATTTTCTAAATTTTGGTGTTCAATGTCACCAGGGTCAAGTTTAAAGGTCAAGGTCTAGGTCACCCAGATCCAATCTGGCAGTTGGGTGACATCACAACATGGCGGCCAGCACTGGTGCCGGACCCCCAGCTCCTTGCCCATTGTACTGTAGAAAAGTACAAATAATATGCATATTTTATATGCCCACAAATAAATCCAGAAATGTCAATTCCTGTAAAATCTTCATCTCTCTACTTCCTAGAGTGAGCAATAGCCATTGTGGAGCACCGCGCCTGCTTCATGTGATTTTTTATACTTCGTACAATTTTACCTGTTACATACTTAAATTCCAGCTATATAGAATGTAAAAATGTATGAAGCAGGTAAATGACTCTGAGAAGGAGAGTGGTGCAGATATTCATAAATTTACTTTCCTGGAGCCATTTGGGGGTGATTTTAATGTAACTTTGATAGTTTTTGTTTTACAGTTTTGTTGAGTAGCTCTTTCCTTTATATTTCTGATACAGTTAAGAATTTATACTTGTTCTCAAAAGGGGATGATTGTGGATTTATTTGTGAATGGATTTTATTTGGCTTTATTTTAGCACATTGTTTACACTATCAGTAATTGTTGGTGAAGACCATATTATTTGCAGGTTTGTTTTATGATATTACTGACTGCTGCAGTTATGGCAAGAAATAATATGGTTGCAGTACAATAGTGCTTTTAACCAAACAAAACAAAAATTATTCCTTCTAATTAAAAACTGGGTTTGATACTAAATTAAGTAATATGTTTGATACTTATAAAACCCTGTTGAATTAAATGAAAACTAAGTGGTATTAAGATCAAAATTTCAAAACTTGTGATGGTGAAGTAAATAAAGTTAACCAAATGATGAGCCAACAAAATTTAAGAATGATTAGCCTAATGTGATAATAAAGGCATTAAGTTTAGTAAACTTATTAATTACTTGTTTGTATAATTTTTAGGGGTTAAATTTATGGACCTTGTTAATGCTGTAATATTCAAAAGTTCATATAGTATAGAGTATTCTTATAACTAAATTAGTATTAGTTAAATTGTATTAAATTATTGAAAAAGCTATAAAAATCGAGATAAATCAAACTTGTTCTGCATACATAGTATTTTGTGGCTAGTGAAATGTATTCCATATCGGAAGTAAAGTAGGTATTGCAGCATATGGTAATTACTATATTAAATTTTATTATATTACATTTTTTGAAGAAAAATTATAAATTAAACATGATTATTACACAATAAAGATTACTCTGATATAAAACATGTGTCTTCCTATAGTAAATGTAATGAAAAGTGATCATGCATACACACCTGTATTCAGGTGGGCAATGTTTCAGAAATGTTACACTAACAACATTTCAGAAATATAACATATGAATATTTTAGATTACAGATTGATGCTGCAAAAATTTCACCTTTGTATATTTGAGGAATATTTGATTCTGAATATTTCTGAAATGCTAAAGTGAAGTATGTCAGTGTAATAATTATATTGGTGGACATTTATATATATCTGAAACATGTCTGAGACATTTACAAAAAAATTGCAGTGTTACAAGTGTAAGGTTCCTGAAATAAAACTACATTGCCTATTCATATTTTTAAAATATTTTATAGAACATGTTTCTGAAATGTTATGGTGAAAAATTTCAGAAATATATTTAAGTGAATTGTTTCTTTTCGTGGAAATTTCTATACATCTAAAACATATCTGACACATTTACGAAAATGTTACAAGGTTTCAAGTGTAAGATCCCTGTAATGTAACCGATACATTTTGTGATATAAGGGATTAGGTGTATTTACACACTACCCAACAAAAAAAATGGGTGTGTGTACTTATGTACGCACATTAGAAGTTATACTTCTTTGGCATGACTAAAATAAAATTATATTATGTATGCAAATAATTTATGTAAATAGGAAAAACGATAAAATTACCGAAGAAAGACATTAAATACAATTAATAATGGTTTGATTAAGGAATGTAATTAAATTACCCTCAACACAACAAAAGAAGTACAACTTTATAATATAATACTTACAAAAAATTACCTTCAAATACTTGAAAACATGAAAAAAAATTTAGGTGATTTTTCTGTATGCATAACCTTATGGTAAAACAATAGTAAACCCACGAGTGCAGTATCGAGTATCTATTCAAATGATTTACTTTACAAGTCAGNAATATTTTATAGAACATGTTTCTGAAATGTTATGGTGAAAAATTTCAGAAATATATTTAAGTGAATTGTTTCTTTTGGTGGAAATTTCTATACATCTAAAACATATCTGACACATTTACGAAAATGTTACAAGGTTTCAAGTGTAAGATCCCTGTAATGTAACCGATACATTTTGTGATATAAGGGATTAGGTGTATTTACACACTAACCAACAAAAAAAATGGGTGTGTGTACTTATGTACGCACATTAGAAGTTATACTTCTTTGGCATGACTAAAATAAAATTATATTATGTATGCAAATAATTTATGTAAATAGGAAAAACGATAAAATTACCGAAGAAAGACATTAAATACAATTAATAATGGTTTGATTAAGGAATGTAATTAAATTACCCTCAACACAACAAAAGAAGTACAACTTTATAATATAATACTTACAAAAAATTACCTTCAAACACTTGAAAACATGAAAAAAAATGTAGGTGATTTTTCTGTATGCATACCCTTATGGTAAAACAATAGTAAACCCACGAGTGCAGTATCGAGTATCTATTCAAATGATTTACTTTACAAGTCAGNCCCTTATGGTAAAACAATAGTAAACCCACGAGTGCAGTATCGAGTATCTATTCAAATGATTTACTTTACAAGTCAGTGTACTATTGCATATCCGGTCGAATTCCATTTAACGTATCCAAGTTTAAGTCAATTGTTCCGTTTAGCATATCCAAGTGTGGTTTTACTTAAAAAACTAAAAGTTTTCAATTAGGAAAACGTACAATAGTGTATGCGGGGTGTAAAATCACCATGTTGAACGCTCGGAAATTGATTTATTTCTCACCGGACGTAAACACATTCCTCATTGAGCATAACATCCTTAAACCGTCTATACAGTGTGGACGATGCAAGAAAGGCGAAGCCAAGCTCGTGGACAATCGAGGTTTGTTTTACTGGTGTCGACAGCGCACGGAGAATGGCACAAAANAAGGCGAAGCCAAGCTCGTGGACAATCGAGGTTTGTTTTACTGGTGTCGACAGCGCACGGAGAATGGCACAAAATGTAATTTTAAAGTGTCGGCGAGACAGTGCAGTTTCGTGGGAGATTCAAATCGAGTTGTCTTTATTGTGGTGCCTGATCAAGTATCCCTGAAAGCAGACTATCATAAACGAACTTCAGTGCTCAGGCACGACAGTCGTCACCTGGTCGAATTTCTGCAGCCAAGTGTGTATAGACTGGGTGTAAACTTACAGGAAACGAATCGGCAGGCCTCGCAAAATATTTGAGGTATACGAATCAAAGTTGGGTAAGCGTAAAAACTGCAAGGGACGGAAAGTTCACGGCCAGTGGGTTTTCGGCAGTGTGCAGAGAGGCGATCCTACTAATTTCTTCCTGGTGCTGGTGGAAAAGAAGAACGCCGCGACTTTAGTCAAATGTATTCGTGAATAGATTGTGCCAGGCACGACGATAATTTCAGACTGTTGGTGAGGTTGCAGTAACTTGGACATGCACGGCTATCGTCACCTGCAAGTAAATCACCAGAAGCAATTTGTGTGCAGTGAAAATAGTGTTATAGTTAACACCTGAAACAAACTAAAGTTGAGGTAAGGCGAAGCTTTAAGACTACACACACAAAACATCGAACGGAGTTGGTGTTCGGTGAGGTTTACATTCCGTGTTTTGGTAGACGGGAAAAGACATGGGTCGGCTACTTGGCAGAATGCATTTGGAGAATTATTTAAAATTAAAGTGCTAAGGCCTAGCTATTTGTGGTGTATGCTTAAAATGTATACGAGTAGTTAGTTTTCCCAGTAAAAAAATTTTAAGTCTGAAATACTTGCTGTTTATGGTGTAGGTTTAAAATGACTTGTTATTTAGATGCGCAATAATTTGGTAGCACAAGTGAGACCCGATTCAGTCCCCCCTTGCTGATATATATTCAACTTTTTTGTACATGATTAGGAATCTCAACTGGTTTTACCAGTAAAAAATTAAAGTATTATTGGCTGTTTGTAGTGTCTGTTGAAAATTAAAATGTTACTTGCTTGTTATTTACATCAGTTTAAAGTGTTAACGAGTTTTACTAGTAAAAATATTAAAGTCAGTTACTTTCTATTTGCATCAGTTTAAAGTTTGGTGACTGTTAATTTGCATCAGTTTAAAGTTAGGTGACTTATTTAAAAGTAAAGTGTGAATTACTAGCTGTTTGTGGTGTCTGTTTATGTTGANATCAGTTTAAAGTTAGGTGACTTATTTAAAAGTAAAGTGTGAATTACTAGCTGTTTGTGGTGTCTGTTTATGTTGAGAAGGAGTAGTTATTGCATCAGTTCAAAGTTGGGTAAATTACTTGCTGTTTGTAATGTCAGTTTAAAGTTGGGTGACTGTTATTTTAGGTGCGCAATAATATGGTAGCACAAGGGAGGTCCGAATCGGTACCCCTTTGCCAATATATATTCAACTTTTTGTACCTAACTAGGAATCTCACAACTGGTTTAGTTTACAGAATTAACATCAGAACAAACAGTAGTTGGTTTTACCAGTAAAAAATCAAAGTGCAAAAGGTAACTTAGCATTTGTACAAAAAAATTAACAGATAAACAAAAAGTATATATATTTTCATTTTAGTTTACACAGGTCAAATTCTTTGNATTTGTACAAAAAAATTAACAGATAAACAAAAAGTATATATATTTTCATTTTAGTTTACACAGGTCAAATTCTTTGACACCATCCAATACCCAAGAAGGGCAGATCTTATTTGATGTAATCCATGTTCTATTGGTCGATGTACAGGAACTCCCCCTTCTTTGTTTCCAACTCCCGGAGAGATTGACTTCGCCTCTCTATCTCGGTGAATCCAGTTGCCAAAATTATTTTTTTTTCTGAAATAAAAAAAATTCCATTTTAAGTACAGATGTTTTTTTCTGCCTGGGTTATGACACGATTGGCCGCTACAAACGCTCACTTTGGCTTTCTGATGATAAACTGGTTTTAACTCATGATTTTTGACATTGGGTCGTATGTCACATACAACCCATCATCCCAAGGTTGCGGGAAAGGGGGAGGGAGAGATGAGGGCGAATATGATTCTACAACTGCGGGTAATGGAGATCCTGAAGTCTTGGTTGCCATTTCCACAGCTGCCCTACATTTATATAGGTGCCTCTCCATTCGCGATTGTAAAACAATATGCTTTCATTTAAGAGGGCACAGTATGAAGGGGTCTTGTGGATCTTCGTACATATTGGACCTGAAATGCAAAACCATCGTGAACCACTATACTAGTCGATCGTAGCTAT
>NQII01000797.1:26564-36879 GCA_002778355.1 Clitarchus hookeri | reverse complement strand
AAGAGGGGTTAAGCTTATGGCGGTCTTGGAAGAGCCTTACACAACACTCGCGAGTGCAGAGACCTGTGGTACATTATTTTTAAGCTTGTGAAGCTTGTGTTGTTTACTTTTGACATCATCGACATATTTAAATCGCGCCTACAAAGGCGTGGATTGCACAACATTCATCAAAAACGAACAAAACGAAAGATCCTTGCACAACGCTGGCGAGTATGAGTAGTACTAGGAAAAATTAAAGTGTTAATGGCTAGCTGTTTATGGTGTATGTTTAAAATGAAAGTGACTTCTTACTTACATCAATTTAAAGTTAGGTGACTTGTTTAAAATGAAAGATAGTTCTTATTTACATCAATTTAAAGTTAGGTGACTTGTTTAAAATTAAAATGACTTGCTATTTGCANACTGGCGAGTATGAGTAGTACTAGGAAAAATTAAAGTGTTAATGGCTAGCTGTTTATGGTGTATGTTTAAAATGAAAGTGACTTCTTACTTTCATCAATTTAAAGTTAGGTGACTTGTTTAAAATGAAAGATAGTTCTTATTTACATCAATTTAAAGTTAGGTGACTTGTTTAAAATTAAAATGACTTGCTATTTGCATCATTTTAAAATTAAGGTGATTTGTTATTTGCATTAGTTTAAAATATAAACGATTTTCACTAGCAAAAAATTTAAGTGTTGATGTCTAACTGTTTATGGTATCAGTTTAAAGTTGGGTGATATGTTTAATTTTAAAATGTGATTGACTTGCTGTGTGTAATGTCATTTTAAAGAGTGAATGCCTGTTTATTTAATTGTGCAATAATTTGGTAGCATAAGGGAGGCACGAATCGTGCCCCCCTTGCTTATATATATTCAATTTTGTGTACTTGACCAGAAATCTCACAACTGGTTTAGTTTAAAATGACAATGGCTCATTTTAAATTAAAATGTGATTACTTGCGGTGTACAGTGTCTGTTAAAAATGACAATGAGTAGTTATTTGCGTCAGTTTAAAGAGTGAATGTCTGTTTAAAATTACAATGAGTAGTTGATTTTACCAGTAAAAAAATTCAAGTGCTAATTACTTGCTGGGTGTGCGGTGTCTGTTTAAAATGACAATGAGTAGTTATTTGTGTCATTTTAAAGAGTGAATGTCTGTTTATTTAATTGCACAATACATTGGTAGTAAGAGGGAGGTCCATTTAGGACCTCCCTTGCCGATATTTATTCAATTTTGTGTACTTGACTAGAAATCTCACAACTGGTGTAGTTTAAAATGACAATAGCTTATTGTGTGTGGTATCTGTTATAATGGCTCATTTAAAATTAAAATGTGATTAGCTTGCTGAGTGGGGTGTCTGTTTAAAATGACAATGAGTTGTTATTTGTGTCAGTTTAAAGAGTGAATGTCTGTTTATTTAAATGCACAATACATTGGTAGTAAGAGGGGGGTCCATTTAGGACCTCCCTTGCCGATATTTATTCAATTTTGTGTACTTGACTAGAAATCTCACAACTGGTGTAGTTTAAAATGACAATAGCTTATTGTGTGTGGTATCTGTTATAATGGCTCATTTAAAATTAAAATGTGATTAGCTTGCTGAGTGGGGTGTCTGTTTAAAATGACAATGAGTAGTTATTTGCATCAGTTTAAAGTTGATTAAATTACTTGTTGGGTATGGTTGTTTAAAATGAAAATGAGTAGTTGGTTTGCATCAGTTTGAATAAAAAATGTATCCTACTATCATCACCAGCCTACTTAAATCGTGAGTGTGTTGGCATGGTACATGAGTCGTTATTATCTCAGTTTAAAGTTTAAATGAGTAGTTTTTTTAAATCTGTACAACTAGGATGGCTGAGATCAAACTTGCAAACTTGCAATTGCAATACCGAGCCAATATTCACAAAGTGTTGCACAACTTTCAGTAGAATGTACAAAACGAAAAAGCCTGTGCATTTTAATAAGCCTGTGATTTCCTGTTGTCATCACCTAGCTACTTAAATCTCGAGTACAGAGGCATGAAGGCCTTGGAGGTTCTATAAATTCTACAACTTTCATAAAAACGAAAGACCCTCGCGAGGGCAAAGGCGTGAAATGCATTAGTAATTACCTTGTAGAGACCTTGGAGTAACACAACACTATTTCCAGTTTTCCTCGTGACATGCTAACCTTGTGGACACCTTGAAGTTGCACAATACTATGTCCTGTTTTCCTCGTGACATGCTAACCTTGTGGACACCTTGCAGTTTCTATAAATTGCACAACTTTCATTAAAACGAACAAAACTAAAGATCCTTGCACAAACTCGTGATTCCGAGGCATTGATACATGAAATGTATTAATTATAATCTATCACTGTAAGCCAATGAAGGCTTTAGAGCAGGGGTCAGCAACCTTTCTACCTTAAAGGGCCACATCAGATTTGTGTTACGTCTTGGGGGCCGCATGGTTTATCATACCCATAAACATACGAACAAGGTGTGATATAAGCAGAAAAACACATATTGAATTTAAATTTGTTTATTTCACACAAAACATTTCGTTTATAAGGTACACGATTATAAATTTAGTTTTTTTGTAAATTGAAATACAGTTTGAGTATAAATGAAGTTCGAAATTGCATTAAAAATACAATAATAGTTTTCGAGAGAATTTAATGGGAAGTTTGGTATTGCATCCTCTTCACAAGCTTGTCAATATCTGGTCTGATTTTCGAAGTTGATACTTTGATTGAATTTTCCAGATGAACATTAGTCAATCTACTTCTGGTTTTATTCTTGACAAAATTCATTTTTGAAAACAACTGTTCGCAAACATATGTGCTGGCAAAGAGAGACATCATTTTAAGGGCGTTTAACCTGATATTGGGAAAGTTGTCTTTGTCAATATACTTAGAATAGAATTCAGTTAGTCCCAAGTTGAACTTTTCCTTTAAGTCTGAGTTGCACTGTAAGTCTGTCAGTTCCATTTGAAGGTTTCCTGGCACATCACTGACCTTTACACTAAAAGGCCGGGAAAACAAGTCAATTAACTTTTCACTTTTCCTAAAGTCCAAGAACCTGGAGTTAAATTCATCTTTTAGTTCCACTAAAGCTGTGACATACTTGCTCATGTCAAAACCATCACATTCTGACAATTTCTCAAAATGAGTGAAATTGTAGTCCATGAGTTGATCTTGCCACAGATCAAGCTTGCACTCAAATGATTTGATACAGTCAAAGAGGTTGTGAATGAAGTTGTCAGGATGTTGCAATTTTTTGTTTAATATATTCAAATGCATTGTGATGTCTGCGCAAAATGCCAAATCACTTACCCATGAAGGGTTGTTGAATTCATTGACTGACTTTTCTTTGTCGTGCATAAAGGCCTTTATAGCATCTCTCAGTTCAAATACCCTCTTTAACATTTCTCCTCGAGAAAGCCAACGAACGTCACAAAAGTAAGGTATGTCTCCGTAATCTGCATCCATTTCAGCCAGAAAGGATTGAAATTGCCGATGTTTGAGCCCGTGAGATCTAATGAAATTTACTGTTCTAACAACGATGTCCATCACATTTTCGAAGCCTACCTTCTTGGCACACAAGCTTTGTTGGTGTATAATACAGTGATAGTTCATCAAAACATCGTCCCCTTTTCTTTCCTGAACCAAAGTAACTACTCCTTTGTTTTTGCCTACCATTGATGGACAACCATCAGTGGCAATTCCTACCAGATTTTTTAGATTAAGGTTAAACTTATCAAGCACATTCATTAAACTTTGAAACAAATCAGTTCCTTTAGTGGTGCCTTGCATCGGATGTAGGCTTAACAACTCTTCAGTAATATTGAAATTATCATTGATTCCCCGAACAAAAACAGCCAGTTGTGCAGTGTCGGTGATGTCAGTACTCTCATCAATAGCAATTGAATAAAATACAAATGCAGACGCTTCATCCTTAATAGAATCATTGATATCATCTGCCATATCATCAATACGTCTCAAAATAGTTGTTGCAGAAAGGCTTACTTTAGAAAACAAATTTCTCTGTGATGGACACAGAATTTCAGCGGCAGACCCCAGGCACTCTTTGACAAATTCTCCGTCTGAAAAAGGTTTTGACTTTTTTGCAATCTTTTCAGCTACTATGAAGCTTACCTTAACACAAGCTTCAGTCTCAACAGTAGGCTTTTTGAATGAAAACTGCTGGTTCTTGAGATTTTGCTTTAAATTAGAAACTTTATCACTCCGAACTTGTCCTTGAAAAGAGTTGAATTTTGTAGCATGTTTGGTTTCATAGTGTCGTTTCAAGTTGAACTCTTTCATTACACCGATTGACTCATCGCACACTAAACACACCGGTTTCTGCCGAACTTCAACGAACAAATAAGCATCCGTCCAACGTTCTTGGAAAACGCGACACTCGTCACCTACTTTACGCTTTTTACTAGAACTAGCCATAGTTGCAACAAACAACAGCTTGTAATGGTGACTACTGACACAACGAACACGAACCCTTCCACAGTGTTGTAAAAAATTGACCTGCCACGCCACGGCGCGGCAACATGTGAACTACCCTCGCGAACCGTTGAGAGGGAAATTCAAACTTTCGTCAGAACGAACGCCTTCACTCTCGATCACTCGGGGAGGCGACGCACTCCGACAATGACCGAGACAGTCCGAATGCACTCGACAGACACTGACGTAGTATTCGCATACACCAGAAACCTTTTTGTGTTATCAATTAATAGTTCACAACTCAACTCAAATTTTTTACAACTTATTAGTATTTGTAATAATAATTCTTTAATTATATCAAACATTTTTGTCGCGGGCCGCATAAAACCGGCCGGCGGGCCGCATGCGGCCCGCGGGCCTCACGTTGCCAATCCCTGCTTTAGAGTCTCCATGTCTTGATTTTTTTTTGCACTCATTATTAGTTACACAACTCAATTCACAAGCATGTTATTGGTTTTGGGTTTTAAATGTAAATGAGTCGTTGTTGGGTATGCAATAGGAAAATTTTAGCAACAAGTCACTTCCGCACGGGGATACGCCCAGGGAAACAAATNTCGCGGGCCGCATAAAACCGGCCGGCGGGCCGCATGCGGCCCGCGGGCCTCACGTTGCCAATCCCTGCTTTAGAGTTTCCATGTCTTGATTTTTTTTTGCACTCATTATTAGTTACACAACTCAATTCACCAGTATGTTATTGGTTTTGGGTTTTAAATGTAAATGAGTCGTTGTTGGGTATGCAATAGGAAAATTTTAGCAACAAATCACTTCCGCACGGGGATACGCCCAGGGAAACAAATGGCAAAGTGACAAATTATTCCGTTTTCAGTTTGGGTACGCCACAGGAAACAATTAGGTGTTTTTCAAAAAAAAATTTAAGAGGGAAATGGATACGTGAATCGGAAGAAGTGAGGTGTGGTGCCAATTCCCACCTGTCGGTTTGGATATGCAAACCCACCACTTTTCAATTCATGTTGTTTTTCATGTAGATATGCCTGGGTAAAAAAAAATGGGACAATGACCAATTGTTCCGTTTTCAGTTTGAGTATGCCACAAGAAACAATTAGGTGTTTTTTTTTATGTTTTTAAAAGGGAAATGAATACGTGAATTGAAACAGATGAGGCATGGTGTCAATTTCCACATGTCGGTTTGGATATGCAAACCCACTACTTTTCAATTCAGCTCGTTTTTCACGTGGATACACATTAAGAAACGTTTGTTAAAAACCAGGCAATTACAGGCAGGTTGGATACATAGGGAGAAATTTTGCATTTGTTTTGACCTTCTCCGTATTTAAGTTGGACACAAAATGGACTACTTTTTGGATGGGTTTTGTTTTATCATTGGATACATAATATAGTGTTTTNGATTTAAGTTGGACACAAAATGGACTACTTTTTGGATGGGTTTTGTTTTATCATTGGATACATAATATAGTGTTTTTTGAGTGATTTGGATACGCAATACGAAATAATCACCAAATTTTATTATGCAATTTTTGTCAGTAACAAATTTTTTCACAGTACAATGTAAGTAAAATTAATTAATTGAGATGTGAATATATTGATTGCAAATATATGTATACATATACATTCACAATGAATTACTAATATAAATGAATTTTTTTTCAATTTGCTTATTACATGAATTGTTATTCTGTCGGTTTTAAATATAACCACATGCTATGTTGTGTACCTTGTGTTTGTATACAGCTAGACGATACGCACATGCGCGTTGGGTCATACGCCTACCACATTCACAGTCTGGGCCTCTTAAGTGTAAACTTAGTAAGAATAACCAATATGCACATTTAATTTTCTTTGACAGCCAACTTCATACTGTCGAATTTCGTTACGCTGTGTGCGTGCAACTGTACGCGCTTGCGCATTGGGTCATACCCCTACCACATTCACTGTCGAATTTCGTTACACTATGCACGTGCAACTTCTGTTACACACTAAACTTTAACCCTCAACATGCCAAAAGTAGCATATCTTCAAAAATTATGATCTCTCAGTCAAATTTAAGACTATAAAGAATTGTTTTCTATACACACCTTAAAAATAGATATATTATTAACTTTGTATATTTTGTCTATTATTTATACTATTTTTCTCCTTAATATATTTTTCTACTTATTTTTAATTATATGTTTGTGATGAACTGCATTATAAATCTGTGTGAAATATTCAATTTAGTTGTAGTTATTTTCAGTCTTCTGCAACATTTGTGTGATTCTTATCACCGCTGTAAATGTATTGCTCATTGTTAATTGTGCTTCAGTATAATCCCATTATAAAGCATGTAAAACAACCATCAATATTCCCATGGAAACAAACTCAAACTTGACATGCCCATGTACTATAGCAGTTCAACACTTAATGGA
Source organism: Clitarchus hookeri (assembly GCA_002778355.1). Lineage (NCBI taxonomy): Eukaryota > Metazoa > Arthropoda > Insecta > Phasmatodea > Phasmatidae > Clitarchus > Clitarchus hookeri. Next base: position 30,018 of record NQII01000797.1, on the reverse strand, counting down.
TTTATCCTGAAGNTTCCCATGGAAACAAACTCAAACTTGACATGCCCATGTACTATAGCAGTTCAACACTTAATGGATTTATCCTGAAGAATATACAATGTTTTATGAATTTTACCTCTAATGGATTGATACATTGTCACAATATAACAATTTCAAGAAATTAAANAATATACAATGTTTTATGAATTTTACCTCTAATGGATTGATACATTGTCACAATATAACAATTTCAAGAAATTAAACATTCTGCCAAGTTAAAAAATAACTATTCTGAAATTTGAACTAAAATACCTACTAATCAGTAAATTTTTAAAACCTATATACTCAAATTGCATATTTTCAGCAACGATTATTGCTATGAAGGCAATATACTTGAACATTTTGAAATAAGTGAAATGTGGGAAAATTATCAAATAAGTGAAAATAAAGTATACATATCTGCAAATGAGAAAATTTAATTCGACCCATTTTATTAGCACTGCTTACAATAATGCCATTAATATATGCATCACACAAATATCACAATTTATTTTGTAGATAATTTAAAAATTATAATAAAAAATTTGTTTCTGTGCGACTTATATTAGCATAAAAATATTACAAAATTCAATTTACTTTAATTTAATTTACCATTGTAAACAGAGGTTTGTTAACAGGTTTGTGCATATGTGCACATCCGCATGCAAGTGTAAATATGAATACATCTGTAAGTGGGTTGCTGCAGAAAATCATGATCACAATTCTCTGAATTTTACAGGTATTCTAGACAATAAAAGAAAATTTTTCCCATNGTTGCTGCAGAAAATCATGATCACAATTCTCTGAATTTTACAGGTATTCTAGACAATAAAAGAAAATTTTTCCCATATTTTTCAACATGTGAAAATGTGTTGCCTGTGAAATTATTCTACACTAAAAAGGTACAGTTCTTCAGCTACAGGTCTCTCATGATACAATTAATTTTCCAGTAGCCAATTGTTTGGAAACTTTAAGAGGGCTATCTTCTCTTAGTATTGCTAGTCCCTTTTACCTCGCATCTCTCGTCCTAAGTATCCATTTGTTGTTAACCAACTCTCTAAACCTTAAAGCTTTGAGTGCAGTGTACTGAGAACGTGTTGTTCTGTCTATCAGTATGCTAGGAAGCAGACGTAAGTGAAGCTACTGAGCTATGTTTCTAATATACATACAGAATGTGTGTATATTCTTGCAATCAGCAATGCAGCTAGTGGCAGATTCTCATATATCTTCATATCCACCACAACTTCCCATCTCAACCTCCACCACTCCTACCCAAAAGAGCAACTGGGATGAGAAAGGGATGAGAAGCATTTATTCCAAAACTTTTTCTAGCAAAACAAGAAGAGAGCCAAGATTGGTAGAGAGCAACTCTTAATGTCAAAATATAATTTATGATTTCCAGTATAATTATGGCTATAAAATTTATCTTTCCATAAATGCCACCAAAATTTATTTGGAAAATGTAAAAACATATGACAATCATAAAACTGACCTTGCTAAGTACAAAACTCGCAATAGATTTGTTTTAAAATTTTCACCTCACGTAACCAAAAGCCTCCCCAAGAGGCGATTAAAATAATTGGTACTATGTCTTCCTCCTCTGTCCGACTCACACCATGAAAATTCTTTCGCAGTATCAGATCTGAGGTCGAGGATATTCTCTTTACCTGACCCCCAGGAAGTATGTGTTGCTTCGTCGCAGTAACACTCTTACATAAATCAGAGCAGAGCCATTACACTCTGTCACAAGCTGGTGCTGGAAAAATGCCACAATACTTCATCTTTTTTTATATTGTGACAAGCCAAAAGTTAATACAATTTTCAAGAAANCATCTTTTTTTATATTGTGACAAGCCAAAAGTTAATACAATTTTCAAGAAAAAATATTTATTTCTTTACAATGCAAATAGATCAATCACAAACTTGAACATTTGAATATTTTAATAAACGTTTTAGAAAGCATGGCTGTTTTATACTTGAATAATAAATCTCACACTAAAAATGACTTAAATTAATTAAAACAATTTTAAAATTCGAATAAGCAGGCGCACTGATGAAGCCTTATCAAAGTGACTGTCTAATACACAATTAAAAACACTAATATAATGACTATGGAATGGCGGGCACTTGGATGGAGCCTTACCAAAACTGCCATTCTAATTGCACATTAAAATACATGTTAAAATATATTGAAGCAAATGAAAAACAAGTGGGTACTCTAAAGGAGCCTACTCAAAGCCACTTGTAAGTTGTAAGTTCCAACAACTTTCAATAACCCAATCAATGTAAAAACACAATTAAATATTCACAATTATCAAAATATCATATGAGCATTTTAAGTTAATTAAAACCTGAGCAGAAGGACCATCAACAGCCTGAAGGAACAATCAGGCAGATGCGACAGCGAGTGCAGTCCTTTTTAACCATCGCCCCTACGCAAATTAATTCCAACCTCAGGGCTAACCATGGCGAATAAATGAATATATAAACACAAAATACAATACAAGAACATATTCAGGCAACCAAAATTGCAACTAGTTAGCAAGTTAAATATAACAGAATTTGGATAGGGCGACCGAAAGAGAATTTTGAATGATATGGACATGCAAATGCTACCCTATTCCACACATAAACTATCCCAGACACATTATGTTAGAAACATCAAGCAAACAGCTAAAATGAACAATCTAAATCATGGCCCACCTTCTGCTATGCCCTAAGGTGCCTTGGCCACTATCACGAGACCGTACAGACAAATTGTACCAGAAGTGTAATACAGTAGGAAGTGTGGCAGAGAAAGCAGCAACACAGCCTTAAATAAACTCACCGTATGTGCGACACTGTCTTAGCACACATACGCTGAGGGAGGAGGAAAACAACAAGGAAATAGAGAATGAGAGGAGGTACAGGAACTGAAACAAAGATACGAGCGGAATGAAGGCCGAAAATGAAAATTTCCTATACGCGAGGAGTGCGCTGAGAAACTTTCAATATAACCCTCTAAAACCTGGTGTCCTGGAATGAACGTTTGGCAAGTTACAAGTCCAAAACAATCTTCATACACGTAGAAGTGGAAAAAAAAAAATTACAATTACACAAACATTAACATTCTTGACAGGATAAATCATGAAGAGAAGTTCCAAACGATGAGCATTAAGATATTGAAGTGAAAACAACAGTAGTTAAAGGTAGAAAAAGTACAGTGCAAAAACTCAAACATCGTAGATGTCAGTCGAGTGCAATACAACAATATCATAAACATGAAACATGGGTTAGACAAGGGTCGAGGAACACATGTAATGACAGCTGCAATCAAACAATGGGTAGAAATAACCAAAACAGTGGCCTAATGCCTAGAGACATACTTTTTTAATGGCTGACATGAGACTTTCTAAACTCACATGAAGTACCAGGAAGTTGACGTATGATGTAATTA
>NQII01000797.1:5605-21920 GCA_002778355.1 Clitarchus hookeri | reverse complement strand
ACCGCACCGAGAGGTTAGTCAGCATCAGTGATCAGTTGAAAATCAGTCGCGCATAGAGGCCAGGGGGGATCGGACCCGCGGCCACAGCAGTACGTCAGTAGGGACGATCAGACAGATAATTATTCCCGCACAGAGAGAGCAGTACATCTGTAGAGCCAGAGAGTTCGTCAGTACCGCGCAGAGAGAGTTAGGCCGAGAGATCGGAGCCCGGCCACGTCCATCAGTCGAAGCAACAAGCTGCAGGTAGCGCGGGAGTTCGGTACTGCCACCCTGGAATGTGCAGATAGTAAGTCATGAAATTAAGGGGTCAGCCAAATCGGGACGCGAGATGCAGGGCCGAATCAGAGACAGTTACCAGAGACATGTCGGATGAGTAGTTTCACAACGTCGGGATGAGTGTTAGCCAGCCAGTTACCGCATAAGTCAGTCAGTTTACAGTCAGTCAGTTGCAACACACCGAGAAGGCGGAGTCGAGCGGTGAACTTCACCGAGAAGTACCATGTTGAGCAAGTGGGATTGTCCAGTGCAGTCTGTATCCGCGAAGGACAGGTGGGACCCACACATGTGGTCCCTCACTGGGACATGGTAGGGTAGTAAGCGGTCTGTTACTACCCTACACAGATAACGGGAGCGAGTGGTGAGCCCCACCGAGGGGCGCCACGTCGAGAGGAAGCCAGCTGCATGCAACAAGCCAACCACAGAGGGCCTGTAACCAGACCTCACCAACAGCCGGAACAACTACCATGCAACATGTGCAGATAAGTAACCCCGTCGTCACTCAGGGACCTGTCCTGACACCTTATGCCCCCAAACCATCAGAAACGTAACCAGAATACTGTAACCAGCCCTTCAGGCCTTGAACTCGCAGGGCGTTAATGTGTGAGAAAATCCTCGGCATAAAGTATGTGTAAATTCCCGCAACAGTACCAGAAATGTATATGCAAATTCCCATTCAATAAACCTGTTCCAAACTAAGAAGTCGTGATGAAGTCATTGTGTGATATACCCTCAACTTTCAAGGCACCTTATAGTCTGTGCCTGGAGGAATTAACTCTGACCCTATGAACCACTCTGTCTGCCACAGGTGGGGAATAGTGTCAAAGTTTTAACATGGCAGTATTTATGCCTAAAAATGTAACAATAACATAAGGCCCTATATACGTGGGAATGAACAAAGAGCTAAAATATTTCCCAGTATCAGGCAAGACAATACTTCTACACACAACCATGTCCCCCACAGCAAACGGGACATCAACCCTAGCCTTATCTAAACAGGCAGCAACCTCGTGCTTCGCAACCTCAAGATGCTGAGCCACATCGATGAGGAGGCGATCTCGTGCAACAGCATACAAGGAAGAGGGTAAGGAAGTATTCCATATGTTAAGGAGAGGATGGCTTAAGTTACGGCCCAAAAATGGTAAAGAAGGAGAAGAGCCCATGGAATCGTGTACTGCACTTTTAAAACCGACACTAATAAAATCCAACTCACGATCCGAAAGAGTATGATACTTGTTGTAAAAGATCGTTAAACAGGCCTTAATGTTCTTATTATGGTGTTCCACCTGGTTACCCTTGGGAAAGTAACTACTAGAAGTATAATATTTAATTGCCCAGTGAAAACACATGCTTTTAAAACAAACATATTGAAAATAGCAAGCATTGTTGGTCACAATTTCCACAGGAGCGCCAAAATTTTCTTCAACTGATATGAATGATGGTAGACATGAGGCAAAAATATCACGAATCTACCGAGCGTGTCCAACATGATCAATAAACATACATTTTCTGTCTTGGAGCGGACTAAAGGCCCAAAAATATCTAAATGCACAATGTGCCACAGACATTCAGGCACTTACATTTTAGCTTTACCAAAATTTGTCTTTAAAGCCTGTTTGCAACGTTGACAAACATCGCAAGAGCGAACATAATGCAAGACATCTAANTACCAAAATTTGTCTTTAAAGCCTGTTTGCAACGTTGACAAACATCGCAAGAGCGAACATAATGCAAGACATCTAACTTCAATGTAGGCCAGGCAAATTGTGAAGGAATTTTCAGAAAGGACCTATTACTCCCTAAATATACACCATACAAAGAGTGGTGAAAATTTTTTAATATCATGGGCCGAAGCACTTCTGTTCTGCTAGCTTTCTAGCCAGACCTGACTTGTCCGTGAAATAAATAATACCATGCTTTCCTATANGAAGCACTTCTGTTCTGCTAGCTTTCTAGCCAGACCTGACTTGTCCGTGAAATAAATAATACCATGCTTTCCTATATAAGGACATTTAATTCTAGAATCAATATTAGCTCTTAACTGCCCTCACCAAGTATCGGAAGATTGTACCTGACGAAATTGAACCAAACTCTCGGGGAAGCACTGTATAATAATCAAGGAAGCTGGTTCGTCTGCAATGACAGTCTCGAAGTCATTCGGATCATACATCCATGACAGGGCGTCGGCGACAGTGTTGTCGANGGTTCGTCTGCAATGACAGTCTCGAAGTCATTCGGATCATACATCCATGACAGGGCGTCGGCGACAGTGTTGTCGATGCCGCGAACATGACACATTTTGAATATAAAACGTGACAAGCGCAGCACCCACCGACCTAAATTGCCTAGCTGATGAGGATGATTTAAAACCCAGCTCAGCACTTTATTGTAGGTAAACTAGTCGCATTCAATGTGTGCAATATACAAAGCAAACTCCTCCAACCCAAGAAAACATGCAAGGATTTCCTTTTCATAAATTCATAATGCAAATTCAGGCTCAGTCAAGGACCTACTTGCAAAGACAACGGTCGCAATATGGTTATCCACCCACTGCCCCAGCACCACTCCCAGCACGAAAGAAGAAGCATCTACCTGAACGACAAAATGTCGTGAGAAATCCGGCAAGGTGAGAACAGGTTGGGAACTAACTACTTCCATCAAAATCACGAAGGCTTGCTCCTACTCCGTACCCCAGCCAAATTATACTCTCTTTCTTTTAAGATGGTTCAAGGGAGCTGGAATCTATGAATGTTGTTCAATAAATCCCGACCCTAAAATACCCTAAAATCCTTACACTCCTTTCAAAGTATGAGACCGCAGGAAGTTGACAACTGGGTCTACTCGGTCCGGATCCATCAAGAGTTTACCCTCACAAATGACATACCCCAAAGAAAACCTTGTTAGAAGCCAATGTCACCTTATACAGTTTCACAGTCAACCCAACTTCCCTAAACCGCTCCAACACTTGACGCAAATGAGACAAATGAGAATCCAGTTCATCACTATATATAATTACATCATCGATGTAATTATATACAAATGTATATTTAAAGTCGGACAACACATGATAAAATGCAAGTAAAAACACCTGGTAAATTCATACTGATTCCAGGGTGTACTTAAGGCAGTATACTTCAGGCATCATGGGACCAACAAGCATTGATAGAAGCTTTNTCATACTGATTCCAGGGTGTACTTAAGGCAGTATACTTCAGGCATCATGGGACCAACAAGCATTGATAGAAGCTTTATTGAGATCCAAAACAGAGAAGACTTTCCTGCGACCTATATGTTGCAATGCACAATACACTGCAAGCAGGGGAAAGGGATCCGTGTATCTTCCGGTTCACCAAAGTATGATTNTCATACTGATTCCAGGGTGTACTTAAGGCAGTATACTTCAGGCATCATGGGACCAACAAGCATTGATAGAAGCTTTTATTGAGATCCAAAACAGAGAAGACTTTCCTGCGACCAATATGTTGCAATGCACAATACACTGCAAGCAGGGGAAAGGGATCCGTGTATCTTCCGGTTCACCAAAGTATGATTGACCACGATACGATAGTTATCACTATTTCGCTTTTTTACTAGTAAACCGGGTGAACAATACAAAAATGTTGAAGGTATAATTACACCAGCCTGTAGCAATATCAGAATAATTTTGCGAAATGTGTCTGATTTAAATGGAGGACAGCATAAGTCGCGATAGCATAGATGAATGTAATACAGAAGGGATAAATTATATGGTAGGACATCACACTTCCCAATTCTATTATCGTGGTGATNATAAATTATATGGTAGGACATCACACTTCCCAATTCTATTATCGTGGTGATGATGTCACTTAATTCCTCATGCAAACATGTCAAGCACTAGGCCATATAAAAAAAGGTATAATTTATGCAAGGCAGTTGTTCTTCTAAATGAGCGCCAACTCTGTGGTCCAAACAGATTTTAATATTAGGTGCAAACCCAAATTACATAGTAAAATCCTGTAAATTCACAGCCAAGCGAGCATGACCCAGGAATGCGAAGTATTCTAAAGAGAAAGTTCCAGGAGAAACGACCGGTTTTGAAGTGTAAATTCACTATGTGAGTGGCCTTTAATACTTCGCCNTTTTGCGAAATGTGTCTGATTTAAATGGAGGACAGCATAAGTCGCGATAGCATAGATGAATGTAATACAGAAGGGAGAAATTATATGGTAGGACATCACACTTCCCAATTCTATTATCGTGGTGATGATGCCACTTAATTCCTCATGCAAACATGTCAAGCACTAGGCCATATAAAAAAAGGTATAATTTATGCAAGGCAGTTGTTCTTCGAAATGAGCGCCAACTCTGTGGTCCAAACAGATTTTAATATTAGGTGCAAACCCAAATTACATAGTAAAATCCTGTAAATTCACAGCCAAGCGAGCATGACCCAGGAATGCGAAGTATTCGNCTGTAAATTCACAGCCAAGCGAGCATGACCCAGGAATGCGAAGTATTCGAAAGAGAAAGTTCCAGGAGAAACGACCGGTTTTGAAGTGTAAATTCACTATGTGAGTGGCCTTTAATACTTCGCCATTCGCAATGCACAGATGGAGCACAGAAACCCTTAAATTCATGACCATGAAAGCACCTTAACACACATTTTTAACGAAACACCAACAAACCATGCAACGTTTCGTGCCAGTATCCACTACAGATAAATATAATTTGCCCCCACACGCAACCTGCACAATCCATTTTTTAAGTAACTGCGGATTTTTGTGTGCACTCGAGTGGCGGCTGTAAATACTGCACCACTTCCCAGCCGTCATTTGTTTCGCGCCTGGGAAAATCAGGCCCACGTGTGTCAAATTTGGCTGCAACTAAAACATTTGAGTTTCTGGAACGTAACACATGACTACATACAATAATGACTAATGTGCCCTCGCATAACACAATTGCTATAACGGCGATTGTCGATCCTATTTCTAACAACAGTCTCATTACCACCTTGGATGTGTAATGGCGTAGAATTTAATGGTGGTATAAAAGTAGAACCATATTCAGCTGCAGCTGCTAGTCGACATTCAAATTCCATGGAGAGTGCCCTGAGCTCAATTATCGATCGCGGCACAGATAACCGACTGCATAACATACGTACATGAGGTACCAGGTTTTCCAACATGGTATTAACGATTTATCGTTCATGTAAATCTAAGTATAGTACCCGCTGATGGGCCAAAATGGATTCAACATACTCAATTAGGGTTCGCCAGGGCTTTGAAAGTGGTGTACAAGGTCACATGAGCAAGTGCGTTAAGTATGTGCAGGCAAGATGCATGGTAAAACCTTTTCATGGAAATTATCAATGGATCCATTTACACAATTGATTTCTTCAATAATGAGTTGCAACACATATTCTTCACATTAAACTTACAAATCTCGCAGCAAGGTCCTTATTATAGCACAACGATAAATCAATAACTTTAGCCACCACTATGAACAAAGCAATACAGCGCAAGACTCCATTAAAGAAAGGATAGAAATAGATTGTATGGACTAAAACCGTGATTTGTTGCATATGAACTGCCACTCGCCAAGACCGCCTCATCCACTTCGCAACTCTAATCCTGGTTGCGGCCATTCCTAAAGGCGATAGCTGTGCATCGCAAATCTGCCAAGGTAGCTTCTGTGGGAAAAGGTACCTCTTAGTCAATCAGGAAAGATATTAGCTCTTCCTTCTTCAAAATGAACACGAGTTCCACACCCTCTCCCATAATGAATTAAACAATAACACAATTATATTAGACAAGGTAGAGGAGTTGTGCAGGTAAGCTTGTGACGAACCACAAGTGGTTTCAATTTTCAATAATCATACTCAAAACCATTTGTAAGTGGTAAGTTCCAACAACGTTCACTAAAACAATAAATGTAAAAACACAATTAAAAATGTGCAATTATCAAAATATCACATGGGCATTTTAATTTAATTAAAGCCTGAGCAGGCGGGTCATGAACAGCCTGAAGTATCAATCAGGCAGACGAGACAGCAAGTGCGGTCCCATTCAACCATTGTGCAAACAAATAAACTCGAACATCTAGGCTAACTACGGCGAATAAATGAAGATATCAACACACAATACAATACTAGAAACATATTCAGGGATCCAAAACTGCAACTCGTTAGCAAGTTAAATCAAACAGAATTTGGGTAGGGCTACCGAAAGGGAATTTTAAATCCTACGAACATGCAAATGCTACCCTATTCCACACATAAACTAGCCCAGACACATTACATTAAAAGCATAAAGAAAACTGTTAAAATTAATAATCTAAACCATAACCCACTTGCTGCGTAGTGGTAGAGGTCCCCTCTACCACTACGACGAGACCATACAGACAAGTTGTACCAAAAGTGTACGGTAGGAAGTGTGGCAGAGAAGGCAGCAACACAGCCTTAAATACTCTCGCCATAGGGGTGACACTGTCTTAGCGTGCATGTGCCTATGAAGGGGTACAACAACGAGGAAGTAGAGAAGGAGGAGGGGTACGGAACCGATACCAAGAAGCGAGTGGAGTGCTGACCAAAAATGGAAAGTTCCAACGTGCGAGGAGCGCACCACGAACCTTTGTAATGTAGAGATACAAATGGTTGCATGTCCATTTATAATACTAAAATGTATATGTAACCTTTATTGGACAACCAATACGAAAATGGTTCAATCCCCTGACTGCTCATTCCCGAATTTTTGCAAGTGGGAATCGTGCTGGACGATGCTGCTGGTTGGTGGTTTTTTTTTCGGAGATCTCTCATTTATCCTGCCCTTTCATTCTGGTGCTGCTCCATTCTCACCTCATTTCACTCTCATCGGATCTCAAGACCTTGCTGTTAAGAGCCACATAAATCTGTCCACTCCACTCTATTCCACTTAACCTTCACTGAAAACAAATCATGCAATTGCACCTCTGAATTCCTGTAATGAGAATATTTCAAAAAATTGTAAGTGGTTAATTGGGGGCTTGTATCATACACTTAAATTTTCAGATCTGTAGCAAAGAAAAAATGTTCCCCACCTAAAATTGAGACAGGTTGAAACCCCTGATTACATTAGGCCAGCAAAATTGTACACAATCATGGAGGAATGTATATTATTAATAATTTTAAAGCAATATTTTTATTTAGAGATGAAGAAACTACATGCAACTGTGGCTAGGCCACATAAAATTTGTACCTATAAACAACACTTAAATAGATCATATCACCTTGTTGGGCGAACTGTTTAACAACTTAGTAGTACGTGACTGCTGATAAATTATTCCCCGACTATTCAGTTATGTGTCATGCCACTTATGAACATTGAAATCAAAATTGTCCATCTTTCCTAGATATCAGCATGAACATAAAGTGCCTATTTTGTCACACTTTAAGTTTTGAAGGCAAAATAATTTTCACCGTACAAAAGTAGCTCAAAATGTTTTTGAAAAAACTAAGCTTCCTTTATTTGCTTAATTTTTAAACGCCAGAATAAAATTCTTATACACGTTAGGACATCAAAACACAGTGAAAATTTTATGGTTCCATTTATCATATAAATTTTACTTGAAAAGAAAGTTTTAAAAACACAGACATGAAAACCACAAATCACAGGTCTCTTGCACTGAAGCATCTTCATGTTTCCTGAAAAAAACATCAGTTCATCATGCTTTTACTTCTAGAAATATAGTGTTAAAATTATTTCACAGGCAAAATATATCGAGTTGTCAGCAAATGCTTTATGGGATGTTGTAGTTTCATCGAGCAGGGAGGACAGTTAGACTTACGATACCAAGTTTTCCCAAGTTGTTGGATAATTTTAAAGGACATCAGAGCAAGACACTCAACTAGGGTGTCGGCTGCTAGCCCACGTGACTCTTCTGAGATCACCCCTCAATGAGGTGTTGTCATAATGATGCAATAGTCCTGTTATGCCTACCTGAACGAGAGTGCCATTAAATGTTGAGTGCGATTGTTGGATGGCCATCTCATATGCCAGAAGAACAGTAGGTTGATATGTAATTTTAGGATTACAGTAATGCTGTGGGTAGAGCACCCATAATTTACATGATCATGAAGTGGCCGACAGTAAAATAAAAACACACAGTTAGAATGTACTCAATTTACTCACTTTAATACACACTGACGAGGCACTAACATAGGTGTAGCAGCTGTAGCACACTACTCGCCTACACTGTAAAAAGGCACTTGGCTGTGATAATGGATTACAGTAAAGTCATGTCCCTGGTGCGATTGGAACTGGCGGGATCGGGAGTAGCACAGTATCTGCGTTAAAACGAAAAATAAATAAGCCAAGTTCCAAAAAATAATTCAGGTTGAAGTCCTGGAGGCAAGCCGCTCGCGGTAAGTGCTCGAAGCCAACTGGAACAACATGGCATAGTCCACCGATATCACCCCTTAAATGTGTGCCAGTGAGTTGAGAAATTCATATAGACTTTAATAACAAAAACACATAAGTACCAAAACACTTACCCAAGTTAAAAGATACAAGAAACAGTTTTGCGTAGATTGGTGTAACCTTTAAAATTACATGTATTGGTATAAAATTTATTCTGCAATGTCATTTGGATTGTGTCTGCTGCTGTCTTTCCCAGTCTGTTGCTCATTTGAACATGTTACTGATACCTTTGGCACTATTTTGAAGCAATTATAAAATATTTTTGTACCCTTGTTTCACAGACTTGGAGGGTGACAGTGGATGGCTTGCATTGGACGAGTCCATTCTCACACTGGGAGGGATGCTGTAAATTAGAATCTTTAGTCACTAGCTTTACACTCCCTACAGTTTTACATATCGATGTCACTTCATGCACAACACATGTACAGGGATGTAAACATGAAATGAAGGGGGTCACATAAGGTTTACTGGAGCACAAACTGTTGTGACACTTTCGCTACATTCATTTCCCCGGCGGAATTCTTACTAGGGACTTCTCTTAGTGGTGTTGGTCTAACCAAATTATCACATTCACAAAATATGTGTCTCTTGAGAGCATGAAAGTGGGATGGCCAAATTATACTGTTGGTGCTTGGAGAGTGGTGAAGATGGGGTGCAATCTAGCACATGCCATCGGCACTGGAGTCAGGGAAGGGTGGCCACCATATTCGGGACAACCTGGCACCAGTAGAGGGCACATTTTAGCTGTGTTTGTGTAGTGGGACAAACGATTTAAGGGAGGATAGTTGCAGCACTCTAAGACCACCCCCCCCCCTTTCCTCCTGGAGGCTGTTCGTCTGCTAATGCCCGTTGATCCCTTCTTTACAGCGAGTGGCAGCAGGACAGTGGTCGACATGGCCCTTGCCTAGGCTGCACATGATATGGGCCATTGGTGCGGAGTGGTGGTGAGGTGGGGTGGGGGGCCCTGCTGATTTGGTGCTGTTGTGCTATTGAGGGAGGTGGGTGGCATCTGCGCCCCATGCAGGATGCATGTGGTGGGCAACGAAGATGCTTGGAGTTGCAGAGGGGGTGGAGACTCCTCTGTCTCGGTCTCGTCGCTGCTGGTGGAAGTTGAGTAAGTTCTGCAGCACGACCGCACAAGGTGCTGGATGGGTTGATCGGCATCCCCAACACTCTGTGGAGGCATACCCACTGCTGGTTTGTTGGAGGCCTCACTCGTAGCATTGGAAAATGGGAATCCCGATGGAGTCGCAAAGTCGCTGGCTTCGGGAAACACTGGCGGGAGCGGGGTACCAGCAGGCACCTCTGGTGGTGAACCATGGTCAGGATAGTCAAAGACAGCTTTCACGACACAGGAGTCAAAGTGCGTGGCATCTCGACACATGGTATTACGACACTAAGTATTACTGATGCTGGCACAGCTGGTTTCGTAATGTGGATGGCAGGGGCACTGGGTGAACCCATTGGTGGTCTTTTCTGCTGGCCCTGGGAGCAATGGAATGCAGACTGAAGCAGATTCCGAAGGCTGACGTCGGTTGTAGACTCAGACGCCACAGCATCTGAGTCGTTTGCAGATGGAGGGTCAGTTGGTGTGTCGGCATTGATCGGTGCCACTGGAGTGTCTGCTGTTGCAGCACCTGTGTGGGCATCGACATTCCACAAGTCACCCTGGTAGACAGGAACTCGTTGCTGTGTCCTTACAAAAACCAAGTATTACATCTTGGCCAGGCATCTGTTGATTCTGTGCAGCCCATTCCACTTAGGTGCAAGGCCTATGAGAAAGATTTTGGCTGCAATGGACAGCTGGTGTGACCACACTTAAACCAGCTGGCCTGGCTATAATGCGACAGGTGAGCACATGGTGGCAGGCAGCTACTAAATGGCATATTTCTGCTGCCGGTCGCGCACCAGCTTGCCTTGAAGTTCCAGCAGGCTCTGCTGCTCTCGGGGTTACTGAAGTGACCTGAAGGTGGGTGCACGGACTCTCCTGGGAGGGGAACTGATGACCTTGGAGAAGTTCTGCTGGGGGTTTACCAGTGGCAAGAACAGTGCAAGTGCATAGTGTAAACATTTCTGCTGGCATGTGTTAGGCCCAGGCTGCATGGTTACCACCCACATGCAATTGCAGTTGACTTTTGAGCTCTATATTTCTGTATTCTCTTGGGTTTGCAAGTAGATGATACATGACAGTGGTGTTGTGTATGATGCCCCATTTATTACAGCATTTGTGCCACTTACACCTCGTAAAATATGCACTGTTTCCTGACAGCACTATGTAGGGGTATCACCAGCATGGGAAAAATTCAGTTTCCAACTGTTTTGCTATACATTAAGCATGCGCACTCGGCATAGGGTAAGCTTCTATGATCGTAAAAACAGGTAAGTCCCAATAAGCACGAACCTCTTCTTTGAGGTCGTAGGTGGGTACAGACTCATAAGGTCTAGGACAATGGTTTCAGAAGTTTATGTTAGCAACCATGACATTTGTTGTTGCATACTGTTGGTACAGCCACTTTTAAGGCAGTTGCATGACATGCACACATTTAAATACTTGTGAGTATCATGCCAAATAACTAGCCATTAAAAGTATCTTAAAAAATTGTGCGGCATCTGAAATGTACCTGGGTGACCTACTGCTTCGGTAATGTGCGCAAATTGTAACACTACTTCACGGCCATCATGTGGCATATAGTTGGTCCTGTTGTTACGAACTTTCTTTTCAGCCAATTCGTACATGAAAGATTATGAGAGAATGCTGGGGGCGTAACTCCTAATTATTAAATTGTTAATTCGGTAGTGCAAAACAGTATCTGATGAATTTATTACAATTTACGGTTATACAATTATTATTTATATTAGCATTGACCGGGGGAGCTTTACATTGAATTTAATATTATGTTTATTGTTACTTCACTCACGCCATTTTAAATAACCCTAACCGGAACGTCATCACCTTGTTAATGTTGCCGGAGGCTGAATCTAGGAGACGGTTAGCGACGGCCGGACACCCATCTTCCTGGTCTGCTCCGCTGGTCGGGTCGCCAAAGGACTAATGATGAATGACGACGACGAGACGGTTAACGACGGCCTATATCAAGCGCGCGGTTCGGCGGCCGCGCTCAGTGACCGGTGGAGGGGATTTCTGCAACTGTCGACGACCAAATGGTGGCGTTGCAATCCCGCTCGTTTGCAGGTTTAATGTTTGAAGGTGTGATCAGGCAAGCCGTTCAGCTAAGGCCTGACCACACCGTAACAATTCCCCCAATGTTCACTAGCGAGATGCCCTCATCTCGCCCTAGAGTCCGTGTGGATTATGTAGGTGACTGGGTGGTTGCGGGGTTCATGTTTTGGCAGCAGGAATATGGATCGGGTTGAAGTCCTCTTCGCTACGGTAGGAAACATTTTNTCTGCACAGTCTCTTATTCATTGACTGGAACATTGCTAGTGTAGTATTCAGGCCGAAATGCTTGCCCCTTAATAGAAAGTGGTGTCCATCTGGAGTGATGAATGCTGTCTTGTGCCGGTCATCTTGTTTACTGATATTAGCCAGTAACTGCTACGGAGGCCGACTGACATCATGTATTTTACCCGACCAAGGCTGTTGAGTGCATCCTTGATGTTGATGAATAATGGTAGAGTGTTTTCAGTGATGAGGTTGACAGTCCTGGTGTTGATGCAAAAGCTCCTTGTTCCATCCTTCTTTGCAGCTAAAGTTATGGTAAAATTAAAACAATATTAATGGGTTCAATGATACATTCAATATTTCCTGTATTTGTTCTTTGATTATATGGTGTTAATGAGGCTGATAATTATAGGCGGTTGTGTACACTGGTTTTGACTACGTTAACAGAATACTGTGTTCTGCCATGTTTGTGCAATGCAGGGGGTCGGGAGTGGCTCAAATGTCACTGCATTAGGTGAGCAGGCGCTGTATGATGTCACGGTATGCGAGCGGTATGGCATGGTCCATCTCGTCAAGCTGTACCTCCAGTATGCAGCTCGTGGTCCTCAGGTCCAAGTTTTCCACGGTCCGCCATTTCTTCTGGACTAAATGGAATCGCATTGCAGCATATTCCACTACAGTATTCTGCTTTCAGCTATTATATTCCGAGTATTGCATCTTCATATTAGTAATTCATTCAAAATGAAAGCTGTTGTGGTCGTTTCAATGACCCGAATGTGTACTGTTATATTTACCTTCCCTATCGTTTTACCAGCATGGGTTTTGGTAGCTAGCTAAACATTTTGGTTGGCTGATTTATTTTGAAAATGTCTACCAAGTTCGCATGGACAAAATTATGCGAAGCTTCAGTATATATTAAAGCATGGCACTGCTGATTATTTTAAAACACTGGAATGTTGATGACTTTGTTTTTTTTACTGCAATCTGAGTAACTAAAATCTGTAGCAGTGTCTGTCCAGTATCACAGCTGATTACCTGGGGGTAGGTGATTTCTGGCTGCTCTACCACATCATGTCGTTTCCCTGCTTCGACTTTCCACCATGCGGCCTCTTGAGGCTGTTCGGACATTCGTCATGTCAGTGCATGCACTGGCTGTCGCAGTAACTACAGCATAAAATGCGGCGGTTCACATCCTGAACTAGTTTGAACATTGTCACTTGGATCCTTTTCGTCCAGACCATGTCCGACACTGNATGCGGCGGTTCACATCCTGAACTAGTTTGAACATTGTCACTTGGATCCTTTTCGTCCAGACCATGTCCGACACTGGGGGTGAGGTTTGTAATGTTTTTGAAAATTTCTTACGATTTTTGAAGTCTGTTTCCCTCAAAACATGATCCCCATTCGCCTCATCCTCGTGGTAAAGACGAGGATGCACGGAGTTTTGATGCGACTGTACTTGTGTTGGTATGGTCTTATGTTCCAGAATCACTATGGAATGCATAAAATCGTCCATGGGAAATTTAATGAATGTGGTCAACATGCTGCGGAATTCCAGTCACAAAGTGCCTGCCACAACTTCGAGTCCTTCCTTCGTAGACATCTGAGGTTGGTGTGCTTGCACTAAGTTTATCTTATGCATGTCATGAATAGATAAGAGCTCGCCTGGTTTATGGTTCACCAGGATTGCATGGATGTATGCCTGCAGAGATGTGAAAGTGCCCACGAAACTGCACTCAAAAACACTGCCAAATTCTTCCCATGTGATGCCATAGTGTGATATCCTGCCCCGCCATTGGCGAGCGTCACTACTAAACCTGTCACCAACACAGTTCAGCTAGTCATCTTCCTCCATACCATAGCACTGCAGCCTGCTCATACAGTTGTGTAGGAAGGCCGAATGGTCTTCAGTTGGTAGACCTTCAAAGCCTGGCAGGTACTGGAAATGAGCAGGAATGGACATTGGTGCCACTGCAGAGAAAGCACCTAGCCATGTTGTTATTATTGCTGTGGCTGGTGTGGATGTGGTGCGATATTGTCTAGCGGTCATGTGGAGCAGAAATGCGCCAGTGGAGGGGTAGGCGGAGGGGCTCGGCTGCACTGCAGTGTTCGCCCACCTAAGTGCACACTGGAAGGGACAGAGGAAATATTAGAATAGTAAGGGAGTGGATCAAGGGGAAGCAAGCAGCTTCATTATGCGAGAAAATGAACTAAATGCTGCAAAATTCAAACAAACTGCAATGGGAATCTTCTGTGATAATTGCNCTTCATTATGCGAGAAAATGAACTAAATGCTGCAAAATTCAAACAAACTGCAATGGGAATCTTCTGTGATAATTGCCTTGCTCCAAAAATTGTTGTTGTTGTACGCTGATGCCAAGGCTGCCAGAGCACAAATTTTATGGGGCACCAACAGCTNCTTCATTATGCGAGAAAATGTACTAAATGCTGCAAAATTCAAACAAACTGCAATGGGAATCTTCTGTGATAATTGCAATGCTCCAAAAATTGTTGTTGTTGTACGCTGATGCCAAGGCTGCCAGAGCACAAATTTTATGGGGCACCACCAGCTCTAATAGACCATTTAGCAACACAATGTGGCTAGCGAATAAAGAAAGTACTTTTTATTTAATATATGCCCTTGAGTTGAGTTTATCATTAAATTTAGTGTTGTGTGAAAATGCAAGGCTCATTGTATTCTGCCTAACTCCCTTGTGTAGAGCAGCAGTAAACTAATCTTATCACATAATTACATATGCTTCATTATAACTTCTGTGTGTAAATTGTGTCCTCTAAATGGAAATCAGAGTTTACTAACAGTATCTCGGGGCAGCTAATTAATTTTTACATTTAAGTAATATCTGTGCTGACATTACATTCTACTTATGCTGGCAATACTGGCTGTTCTATTCAACATGCCACTGTTCCAATTACTGTCCATGNCGACTTATGCTGGCAATACTGGCTGTTCTATTCAACATGCCACTGTTCCAATTACTGTCCATGCAACCTACTAAATACTTCATTCACGTGTCTCTCAGACCTCTGGATACTATACACACAATATTATGTAAATAGAGTATTATGTATGTTGTATTTATTTTACATTTTCCAGCAGTTAAATGTCGGCTGTCTTCTTGCAATAATGTAACATAATTTCGCATGCAATCACCCCACAATTGTGCACAATATTTTCTCATAGTGACCCTTCTTATAAGTAATCAACATGTTTTAACTTAAATGTAAAATTTTCTGACAGTACTTTTTTATGTATAGTTACATACTACAGCATTTTANCAGAGTTTACTAACAGTATCTCGGGGCAGCTAATTAATTTTTACATTTAAGTAATATCTGTGCTGACATTACATTCTACTTATGCTGGCAATACTGGCTGTTCTATTCAACATGCCACTGTTCCAATTACTGTCCATGCAACCTACTAAATACTTCATTCACGTGTCTCTCAGACCTCTGGATACTATACACACATTATTATGTAAATAGAGTATTATGTATGTTGTATTTATTTTACATTTTCCAGCAGTTAAATGTCGGCTGTCTTCTTGCAATAATGTAACATAATTTCGCATGCAATCACCCCACAATTGTGCACAATATTTTCTCATAGTGACCCTTCTTATAAGTGTNATTGTGCACAATATTTTCTCATAGTGACCCTTCTTATAAGTAATCAACATGTTTTAACTTAAATGTAAAATTTTCTGACAGTACTTTTTTATGTATAGTTACATACTACAGCATTTTACTCTGTAAAATATTATGCTGCCAGTACAAGTTTCCAACTGTTTCAATGCTCATCTCAGTCTGTTACAAGCTGGGTCTGAGATAAGACGTATTTCTACACATGAGCGAACTTCATATTTTGTGTTCACAGATTTTGTGTTCTTGTACTATAATTTCTCTGGATACTTTTTAAGTGTTTTTCACCACACCTCTCCCAACTCCTCACTCATACAGCTCGGCATAAGGTATACTTAACACGTTGAGCGCCAGGCGGTATGATCGTACCGCCGGTGGACTATTGGCTGGGGCCGGGGCGGTCCCCAGGTACCGCCGGCCTTCGCCAGCTAAACTTACTCCCTGGGCCACGGGACCGCCCGCCAAGCGCAATTTCCAGGTCTTTGGGACCGCTCTGGCCCTGACCAATTCGCTTATGCGATTGGCCCGTAACGTTTTT
>NQII01000796.1:548034-680211 GCA_002778355.1 Clitarchus hookeri | reverse complement strand
TTTAATTAAATAAAATACCTAAATCCTGTTTCGTAATTTATTTACAAATCCAGGTTAAACATATTATATAGTCCATTCGCGGTTTCTTCACACTTTTTGACTCAAACCTTCGGAAGAATCGCCCCGCGGATAACGTGTTTGGTTGTTTCCCAAATATCTCACGCATCGGAAGCATTATCCAATGCTGTTGTTACTATGAAGTTATCTTAGTTTTTGTTAAATTGAACGTTCACTTATATTTTATCAATAAGTTATAATATTTTATTTTAATTAATATAATTGTAACTAGAGAGAAGATATTTTAGTTGGTAATGACTAGTAAGATATATTTATTATGTAAAATATAATTAAACAGAGTGCGCACAAATGCGGAGCGCGGTTCAGTTGGTGTTGGGGCGCTCAGCTCATTTGGCTATCTTTTCTTGTTTTGTGTATGTTGTTTTTAAATTTGTAATTTTATGAAAGAGAAAAATCAAGGAATGTAATAAACATCATAAGTACACTTTGAAAATAATATAGTATTACGGTGGTGTTTACTTTAATTTTATATGTTTACAAAAGTACTGCTGTGAGCATAAAATAACTCTGAACGCCGGTAAATTGGCAGTATAGTGATGAAACTCATGCCAAAGTAATATATTGTCGCCCACTGCTAATAATAATCACTATAAAATTCATGTAGTGAAAACGAACTTGGAAATACATTTGTCTCATAGGTTTTCAGTCTGAATACCACTGCAACCAAGACTTTCAAAATTGCGACGATACTGCCTTAGGCCTTGAGGAACCTCACTTCTCTTAACTAGATCAAACGCCTGTCGCCTAACATCCATAGCACACAAACCAAAGCCAATTTCTTGCATCTTTATTACACAGGCAACCAGCACTTGTCCCTTGCTGGCTGTAAGCACGGGAAGCATTCCTTTCTTCGCAATAGAAACATCATTTGGTCCAGATGATGAAGTCGAATAACATTTTCAATGTGTTGAAATGCACGTTGTACTCCTGTGAAGCTTTGTATACAGACAAATTGTATGTTAGGACTCTTCCTACAGCACACCGCACGTCGACACACGTATATCTTGTAAAGTATTTCCCACGTTCCCCTGGCATGTCTGCAACACCCGATACACGCCACGTATAGCAATATAACTCCCCGACAGGTGGCGCACGCTGTTCAGCTGCAAAGTAGGTCAAAATGTTTAGCACAGTTGGTACGGCTGCATAACCGCGCAAGAACAGAAAGCCCGCCAACCTCCACAACATAATTTTAATGCTAAGAAAACTACGTCCTAAGCTAAGCTCTCGGATGTGTCAATCGAAAAATACTATTGCAATTATTAATTTACCGGAAAGCTTGCAGTTTATACTTAGAAATATTGTCCGATTACTTTATATTTCACTAAAAGTAAAAATTATATGACTTCGAACACAATATGCATCACACAGTGTTGGTAACTTGGAACAAAATACTGCGGTATTGTGTTGGTTCATGAATGATACACGCAGTAGCGTTGCATTTACTTCTGAAACACGCGGATAGCATCTGTCAGGTGCTGCTCTCATTTGGCAGAATGAGAAACTATGTCGGGAACATCAGCGTAATCTGACAATAAGAGAAATCCAAAATACTGCCAAATTTCCCGAGCCTTCCTTAATTTTCTAGATTTAGTTAAGCTTTGTTTGCATGAGGCGGAGGAATATTCTGAAAGTAGAACTTCAGCAGGGCTTCAGAAAAGTTGGAAGTAACCGTAAATGGACTATACACTTCTAGCTTTAATGATATAACTATCACTCCTAAATGTTATTACAACGTAAACTTCCATAGCAAAACGATAAACTATTATTAAATTATAGCAAATGAGTATTTAGTTAGTCCCGTTGTAAAAAATTACACTTTAAAAATTGTATATAAAGAAATGATAAATGAATACGTACTGAATAAAATAGGAGCGAAAAGAAAACGGATTAAAGTAATCGGAAAGAGAAATAGAGAAACATTGTCTGCAGCAGAGAATCGTAGAAGGAAAAGTAGAAGGAGAGGGAGCAAGGGAAATAAGAAAGGTAGGTGTGCTTCATGACTCAGATATAGTTCATTTCATATAAGAAGGCCACATTCTGACAGTCAGTGAGTGGCAGCTTAATATATTCAAAACAATTAACGTGTCATTTACAAAATCCTGTATCAGCTGATGCACGAACGAACAAAAGTTAATATTACGTTGGCTATTCTGAGATCAGTGCCGAAGCACATCACACAAGCAGAAAATACGCGGATAATAAAGAGTTCGTATATTAATTAATACATTTTATTTTATGTGGTCATAAAACAGCAGTTTTTAGTTTTAGAAACGAAACTTCGTGATAAAATAGTTATGTATAGGTGTTCAAAATGAGATGCACAATAAAACGACACGTATCCAAATGTAACGAAAAAATCCAAAGTTTCCAAACTCTCAAACCAGGTGTTGCCATCTTGTGCGTTAAAGGCGCACCATCTATTGCAACATGCCCTTCCACGCCATCTATTATCCATATCCCGAACTACACTCAGAAACACATTAAAGTTTTGTTGTTTAAAATAATGTATTTACGCGCAAATACAAATAATTTTATTTTCCCGCGAGCTCTGTATAATTTTTAAAGTAACATATATTTCGTGTACCGCGTTTACGAACGACCCTACACACGTCCACCAAGCTCCGTTTACGAATGCAGCGCCACCCAAGCAGTTCACCAATTGCCGCACGTAGCAGCACCTCCTGGACGCGCTGACTCGCCACATCAAAGCCTATTCTTGACACGCCTGTTGATGGCGAATGGATACATAAACGAAAAGACACGGCGATTGTCAACCGTCAAGAATGTGGCCTTCTTATATAGTACACAGTATAATTGAAGAAGCTTTAGAAGAATGAAGGTGGACAGAACCGAACAAAATGGAGAGAGTCCAGTGGAGAACTGCCAAAACATTTCTACTAAATAATAAAATGTTACAGTAAGCAATTTTGAAAAAAGTAAGTTTCTCGTTAAAATCGTTAAAGAACCGAATTTCCCCCCCCCCCCTATATTTTGAAGATACTTTATGGCTTAGTGACATATCAGTGATAACTTGATAAAACCACCAAGTAAAATGGAAAATTAGATTCGTCATGTGTTTTAGCGTAGATAGAAGACGTTTAACTTAAAATAATCATCCATGAAAGTTTCAAAAATGTATGTTGACACAAAGTTTGGTTTTCCTTAAATGATTTCTTTAAGTCACAGCAGTGTCATGTTTGCAGTTTATTTGAGGTCCGGCAAACGCTTTATTTGCTATAATGGTTTAATTTTTAACTATTTCGATTTAAAATTTTATCTCAAAAGTTAAAATTGAAATACAGGTGAACAGCAAACAAAATTACCAAAATAATATTACCACGACATTCTGATGGAGACAGTTGTTTTCAGCTGTAGCCTAGTGTATTAATTTTGTTCAACTTTAATAATTGTACGAAAAAATATATAAATTTAAAATTCCTGTAGATTATTTTATTAGTTTTACTAAAGTAATTTCCCATCATTTTCATACGTCTTCCAGACTATTATATCGTGTCACAGGAGTGGAGAGTGAAGAGATTTGGGCTACTCTTAACATCGAGGTCTTGAGAGCCGATGAGGGTGAAGTAAGGTAAGTATGGAGCGTCGCCGGAAACCTAGAGATCCCCGAGAAAACCCACTGACCAGTGGCATCGTCCGGCACGATTCCCACATGCTAAAATCTCCACTGGGAATCGAACCCAGTTCTCCTAGGTGGGAGGCGAATAGTCTAACAACTACACCACCTCTACTTTACTACCAAATTTGGTAGGAATCGGTTAATTGTTTCCCGATTTATGACAAATTTTTTTTTCATGTGGCACTATCTTACAAAATGATGCAAAAAACAGGATCCGTATTGAGACATGTGATGCTTGTAAGAGATACTTTCAACGTACCAAATTTGGTAGAAATTAGTCAGAATAGCAAATAAAACTAAAATAAATATATGGTCGCCATTTTGAAAATAAGTGCCTTATCCACATATACGGCATATATCAACATGACCTACATTAGTATTAGATGGGAGGAATCAGTTGAGTATTTCCGAGATATAACGTAAAAACTTATTTTTTGTCATGCAGTGCTACCTTCCAAAATGGCAGACTAGTAACATCGCTTTCTAAATTCAATGCTTACATTTATTTTGCATGGCCATCCACGTGTGTGACTTTCCACCCCTACAACTGCACCCTTTCTGGGAAAAGCTTACATGAAGCACTATCAGAGTATCAAAATTGTTTTAAATCGGTTAATCCGTTAAGTGGTTCCTGAGATNGAAAAGCTTACATGAAGCACTATCAGAGTATCAAAATTGTTTTAAATCGGTTAATCCGTTAAGTGGTTCCTGAGATGTAACGTAGCATCCTAAATTTTAAAATTTCCGCCATTTTTTTTAAGCTAACTGCATGATCGAAAACTATAAAATTCGGATGACTTCACNCCTAAATTTTAAAATTTCCGCCATTTTTTTTAAGCTAACTGCATGATCGAAAACTATAAAATTCGGATGACTTCACAAAGTAGAGCCTACTTACCGAGTTTGGTAAGATTCTGTTCACGGGTTTGCGAGTTTTTAGGGGGACACACACATGCATACACTCGTTGAAAGACAGGGAAGATATCTCATAAGCCTCGCTTACCTTCGGAAAGTAGTTTAAAAAGCAGTTCGATATTGTGACATGAAGGTTCGTTAATTCGCAACTGCATTTCACACTCCACCCTGTATTCCATTCGCTGCTTTTCCACAAACGTCGTGTGTGTGCGTCTGGGGTAAAACCCNTGACCATCTCCCGTCTGACGTAGAGGCAGGTCAGGGACAAAGCCAGCGCACAAAGGCGAGGCGAGTGTGTGTGGGCGAGATTATCTGCTCAGACAGGAGTCAGGTTTCGTTCCCGGCAAGTCGAGAACACGGTTGCCGAAAGAAAGCAAGTTATGTGCTGCGGGCAGCCAGGTTACTCTAGAGCATAAAGAACAATGTACATCATGTCATAAGTTCGAGCCCACGCCTTACAGCCACTTGGATTCCTTACGAGAACGGGGATGGAAATGTTGGTGACATGATTTTCTCCCTGCGAAATTTTACTTGCAACACTGTGTGAAGGAATAAAGACGATTACGTCACGTAGGGGAGACTGGGTACGGTTGTGCCAGGGAACGAAAGTGACAGTCGAAATATTAGCCAAAGTATATTGCATGTCTGAACCCGTGTCACAGTATTGCGTCAGCCGCTGCGCGCTGCGTACGCTAGGAGAGACCCGTATTTGTTTTTGACAGTCAAAAGTAAGTATTTTTGTTAGATTTCTTTTAATAATTGTTGTTACATATATACAGATTGAGTATTAAGTGTTATTTGTATACATAAGTAAATAAAAAGCAATGATTACTTTGTTCATAGATTATTTCATTTTGGCATGGTGTTTGTTTTTATGAAAAAAAAAAAAAAAAAAAAAGTGCGTTGGGTACGGTTGTGGCATTTTTTGTGGGTGCGGTTGTGACATAAGTAAAATTTGTGTTTTATTGTTTTAGATGCCCAGACAACGCTCGCGGAAGACCGAAAGGGGGAGGCAAGACATTACTCAATACGAAAATGCATATATTGAAACAAAACGAGGTGTATCTCTGCGACAAGCGGCAGAAATGTTTCAAATTAATCGAATGTCCTTGTTCAGATGTTGATACAACGATGTTTATTTTTTTGTTGAAGAACACATTGTCGTGTTTTTATTTCAACGATTTTGAGGTTACGTTTATTAATGTTTTATTTTTAATCTTAAAGAGTTCCTGTAAAGCTAGTTTCTATCTAGAAATACAGGTTTATTCAATTTTGATAAATGAAGACTAATTATAATAACTACAGATGCTATAGTGTCTTATTAGTTGTAAGTGATTAAAATGGGTATTTTATTTGTTTTGTTGCAAAGATAATTTTGATATTTATGATGTTAATTAACATTTATTTTATATTTTGATTATGCATAGTTATGCTAGTTTCTAGGTAAAACAAAAATTTTGAGAATTATTGTAATGTAAAGACTGGTTTTAATAATTACATATTATGTATATAAATGCTATAGTGCCTTATTTCAGAGTATTATTAAACCTGTCACTTTCGACCCCAAGCACTGTCACAACGGCCCCTGGGGTGTGGTCGGTTGTGACATTTTCCCTTTTTTTTTAACTTGCTCCTGTGTGCAAACCATTATGTTTAGGGATAAAATTTTTATTAATTATATGTAGGGTTACGTATAAATTATACGAAAAATCACTTTTCGTTTAGCTAACTGGTATACATACAAAACTATGGCCGATCAAATGCAAAATGGCACAACCGTACCCAGTCTCCCCTATTGCAGTCGATACCTCAAGTGGTACCAAGACTCAGAATAAAAATTTAATAAAAACATAAAAACTCGTATTAAATAAATTAGACGCTTGAAGTCCTGAACTGGAAAGTAACATCGGGCAGAGTTTCCATAAATGTATAATTTACAAAACAATCCTTCTAACCATTGTATAGTGTTTGTAGCTTCTTAGAAAACGGGAATATTTATTTAGTTGGTAATGTTGGTTTTAACTCGTTCAAAACCAGGACACACTAGTGTGTACATCACGCATAGGAATGTTATTTCTCGCCGGTACGGTATACAGCGAGGTTCGGTGTTCAATGATCTTCCGTGTGTGTAACTGTGAGTGAGTGAAGAGATGTGGGCGGCTTTTAACATCGAAGTCTTCAGAGCCGTCGAGGGTAAAGCGAGGTGAGTATGGAGCAGCGCCGGAATGAAATCATGGGCAGGAACGGGAGTTCCCCGAGAAAACCGCCCGACCAACAGCATCGTCCGGCACGATTCCTACGTGCGAAAATCCGGGAGCGACCCTGCCGGGAATCGAACCCGTATAAACCTTGATGGCAGGAGAGTATCCTGACCACTGCACCACCGCGGCCCCTGTTCCACCTTCTGAAGGGATATGTATTACTATAGCCGAACACGGAGCCGTGGTGACGTGATAACAACACAAGTGCTGTATCGGCCAAAGTACAGCGCGCATAGAGCGGAACTGGCCTAGTGAAAGGATAAAGTTTTAAGTCTTTTAGGCCATTAACGGTAAAGTGAGCACTTCCGAAAGCCCTCTCATTTGGAATAATGGTCAATAAATACATTTTATTTTAGCCTTAGACTTTAACTTCAGAGTGTGGTGGAATATACACACTGTGTGTATTACTTACACTCAAATATTTATTTCAAAATGTGGTTAAAGAGTAGGGAAAAAAATGACTGAAAGGAAAAAGTAACTAGGGCCTCAAAAATGATCACTTTACCCTGAACAGCCTATATATGATTTCAGGCGTGTTTCGGTTACCTTCCACGGTATCGCCTTCAGACACATCGTGCCTTTTAAAGAGAAGAACCACGTTACGAGGGAGCCAGCAGGAGTAAATCAATAATAGTTAGTGTTTTTGTATTTTTGTCGAGTCTGTAAATCTCAATTTTCAGGCTATAGAAAATTGTTGTAGCAATGTGGTTTGGGCAAAGATGGACAAAGCGTTTTTTGTTTGAAACCGTTATCGTGATAGGTGGCCAAGACGCACCTAAACTCATTATGTCTTGTAAAAACCCCATATTTTCTCTCGGCCGTTCTCCCGCAATAGGCAGATTAAAGTGGGTTTGACATGTTCAGTACAGGATACGTGCTGTGACAGCAGCGGCTGATGAATTATTTGAAAGTTATGCTGGTCCTTGCCGTAGACTAAATATGAGGTAGACCGCTTATTCGCCTTCTGCGCGTGCACTCAACATTGACCTACCACAAAGCAACACAACTGTCAAAGTCACATGGTCAACAGTGATGAACTGGTTTGTTTATATCTTAAGTTCTAAATGACAAGCACTGCTATATTAACGAAATACTTTTACCATTATGAATTTAATAAAACTACATTACAAATTGGTTAGAGGAAGTGTGAAAATATATCAAAGCACTTGTTTGCCAATCAGTGTTATAACCTCAATTTCCAATCCATGCCATTATTGCTAATCGTTTTGGCAAAAAAAAAAAAAAGCAGTTCAATGTTGGGACACGGATATTAGTTGTTTACAGACTGCGAGATCGGCCCGTGGCCCTTGCACGCCGATGTCGCACGATCACGGTTCACGCAGCGGGAAACAGTAACAACCGCAGATACTGCGTGTGATGGACGTACGGCGACCGGGGCCACGGTGGCTGAGCGGGTAGACTGCTCTCCTCCCACCATGGCGAAGAGGGTTCAATCCCCTGGTTGGTTCACTCCCGGATTTTCGCTGACTGGTTCACTCCCGGACGATGCCGCTGGTCGGCGGGTATTCTCGGGGATCTCCCGTTTCCCCCCTCCCCTTCATTCCGGCGCTGCTCCATACTCACCTCACTTCACCCTCATCAGCTCTAAAGACCTCGCCTGTAAGAGCCGTCCAGATGTCTTCACTCATTCACGTACGGCGACCAATCGCGAGCAAACTGCGAGGCACCATTTAAACCATAGAGTTAATGTGGGGTAGGGTACGCATTTCAGCTGCGCATACCACACGAGTTTTGTTGTTACCACCGCCTTCAATGGCACAGGCGCATATTTGCGAAGTATAATTAACCTTCGACAGTAATATCTCAGTTAATTTTAATATCACATAACGGTTTTCTTTAATTAATTTTGAGAATGAAACATGCATACAAGTTTAAAAACTTTCGTCAAACTTCGGGGAACTATTTCCCCTCTCCCTAACCCCTCCCATCTCCCACCTGCACACACTACCACAACTGCCGTTATAGAAATATGCTATGGCCGCGTTCTCAGTCTGTATCACAATAATTAAAACTATTCCAGTGCCATTGTCCATATTCACACTCCATAGATTTCCTGACTGATGAGAAAAATCTTGTTGGCAACTTTCTTCATAGCACGCCAGATTTGTTGGCAGGACGACTCTCTCACTGTTGTTTTCTTGTGTTCCGCAGGGGAGGAGTTGGTGTTCAGGGACCAATGGGGAGGTATCAGCCTGCTCAACGCTGCCAACCTCACCACGCGAAGTCTCATGACCAACCAAACATTCGTAAGTACGCAATATACGCGAACACCTTAACTAACACATTGACTTTTTTTTATCTCAACCGTTGCAACAGACGGAAAGTTTTGTCCTGGGAAGTACTTACTAACATCTGTTAGTGGGGACCACCTGTTTTTTTTTTTTTTTCACGAAAAGATCCCAGGACTAGTTGTACTGCAAGGCAAATTAGTTCAGAAACAATCTTGTGGTTGGAGGATGTCAACTTCTCAGGCGACTTACCTCTCTACCAGCCATTCACGGACGTTCAGTGTCGGGGTAACTTAAAGTCTGTCTGGTCCAGTCGAGTATGAAATGTCTTCTCGCACAGACACGTGGTCAATAGTCAAAAGAAATTTGCAAGTGTGCACGTACGAAGTTGAAGTACAACCTGCGTGTAGATCCTTTCGAGAAAAACGGGTGCTCCTACCTATGAGTAGGGGCAGTGATATTTCGCGAAAATATTTCGAGACGAGATACAGTCCAAAGCACTGTAGGGTCGTCCAGCATCTTTGATTGGCTAAAAAAAATGTTCTGACCCGTGTTAACCGTTTGCGCACGAATCACGAAGGTTCAGCGTCGGAGTTACTTAGTCCTGAGTGGCTTGGTCAAAGACGGACACGGCACCAGCAGCAAATGGACGTATACCAACATTTGAGGTGTGTATATAGTATTGAAGTCTACTGTGTGCTCCAATTTTTGCGCGAAAAGTCACTGGCCCTAGATATCAGTAAGTTACACACTGCAATCTATAAGAAGAGTTCCTGCAGCCATTATACAGTTTTGACATGTCAGCACCGGCCAGTAGTATTGATCACAAGAAAGCTACGTCCTGATTGGTGCTGGTTTATAACCTTGCACAGTACCGATCATGAG
This sequence comes from Clitarchus hookeri, assembly GCA_002778355.1. Taxonomy (NCBI): domain Eukaryota; kingdom Metazoa; phylum Arthropoda; class Insecta; order Phasmatodea; family Phasmatidae; genus Clitarchus; species Clitarchus hookeri. The sequence goes on along the minus strand of NQII01000796.1, from coordinate 670,183 downwards.
TTTATATATTCCGCAACAAGCCGTAATTAAACCACTATAGTCGTGATGATAATGTCAAGGGATTGAATTTGATGGGCATAAATTGATCACAACATGTAGTGCATGGTTTGGTTAGGTAATTTACATATCAGTCATCACTATTTTAACTGTACATATTTGGAGAAAATGGTTCTTTGGCATTAACAGTATTAAAAGTAGTAGACAGTGCATTAGAAAAGTCAATAGTTTAAAATTGTATTTAATATATTTGCCATGAACGAATTTGTACTATAAAGGTGAATATAAAACATGCTTTTAAAAAAGTTTAATTGTAACGAAGTCGATTGAAAAACATTCTGGCTGTATCACTGAAAGAGATTTATTACTAAAAATTACTTAAATAGACTGTTTAAAACTGCGAATCCCGCTGGTTTACAGTAAATTCTATTCCTCTAGGCACCTTCAAAAATTTGAGTGACGTTTTCTCAAAAACTATTTACCCTAGCGAGTTCGGACACGAGAACCTTTTGTCTTCATTTTGCCATGTTAAGTAATAATTTGCCTTGAATTTTTCATTACCGCCCAGTGTTCCAAACTTACCTGTGGAAATATAGTGACCACTCCTACTTAACCCATTCAGATCCAGTGCACGCAATTGTGTACATTACGCACGTGTAGGTGATTTTTGGTCTGTACTGTACACTGCAAAGCTCAATGACCAATAGTCTTACCTGTGGATAGATGATTCGCAAACCGCCTTAGTTGTCTAGGTCATGATTGGTTAATATTACTGTAGCCGAACAGCTGATTGGCTGTGACTACGAAACAAGTGTTGTGTCGACTTAAGTACATCACGCATCGTAAATGTTTTTGTTTGCAACATCTGAAACCATAAATTAAAGTGGGCCTAAAAGGATTAAGCAATGGAGGACGATTTGGCGAACTACATTTTAACAAATTTACAATTTCCGTCTCTTGAAACACGATTCCGATTTTTGTCGCTCCAGCTCAAGTACTTCCTGATATTTTTACATCCGTGCATTTCAAACTTCGATCTCCAATGCCGCATACTTCCGTCAGTATTCGCCACACGATAGTGTTTGTCAGGTATATAACCCAGCTTATTTTTCATAAGGAATCACCTCCCGGCCAACGTTGTATAGGTCAAACAAATAATATGTTGTGGCAAGCCTACCTTGTAGTGGTTCATGTTTAGCCCCTTAATTTACTCATTAATATTTCGTATTGGGTGTTTCAAAAGAGTACATATTTAGTGTGGAAAAGTACTTACGAATTTCTTATAACAAGCGACACTCTGGGCTGTATGTAAAGTGTATTAGTAGATCCACAGCACAAGAAGTAACCAATTATAAATAGTTGGTTGGCAAGTCAGTAGTAACCAGTAGCTCTGCCCAGGGAAAGGCGCTGTTTATATTGGAGCTAGAGTCTAGACTTCTACAGCAACGACCATGATTTTACCTACTCTGCAACATGCCAGACTTATGCGAGTACTCCCCGGATAATACGTTAAGGGGTTTAACGATTTTCCTTGGGCAGCAAATCATGTGTCACAGCAAAGGGAGCGTTTTTACAGTGAGAGGGGGCCTGCTCCTCGGATGCTGCGGCCTCTTCGTCAGTAGGACCGAGGACGGGGAGGTATGGGAGTAGCCTGTCCCATCCGTCAGTCGCGGGGCAACCTGCCAAGGGTCCTCCCAGGACCCGCGGTGGGTCGTCGACCGACAATCCTGGCGCCTCGGAGTCTGGCGTAAACAACCCCAGGCGGCCAAGGACTCTGAAGTCCCCTCCGAGGAAGGTCGGCGCAGCGGTTAACGTGCTGTACTCGCACAGTCGGGACGTCCAGGGTTCGATTCCAGTCCCGGACATCACGATCTCGGTTTTCCAGTGTTTTACGGAAATCACGCCAAGGAGAATGCTGGAATGCTTGATTCTACAGGCCACTGTCGATTGCTTCCCGGTTCCTGCTTCTCTGAGAAACTTGCTCCATCTCTAATGACCTCGCCAGACGTTAAGGGGACCGCCTGCCTGCATTGCTTTTCTCCTTTTTTAGTCTGAGACGCGCGGGAGCTATAAGGGCCACACTGGCACGCGCTACAAGAGCGCCATCGCCGCTACGCCCAGGACTCTGAACTGGCACGCAGTGTTCTCGTAGTGCTGCGTGTACCTATGGCACTTTCAGAGGTGACCCTATCATTTTATTGATGAAAAATCTGTAGCAAAGTTCAATACAGGCTCCTATCGTAGTTTGACTCGTGTCCGACTAACGTGTTTCAAGTCTGGAAAACCTGTTTTTAACTATATCTGAGTACACCAAAATAATATTTACAGCATGCATGGTAACGTTAAAGAACCATTCCTTCCTCGTCTCAGGTATGATGACTGTTCGCACGTAAACATACCGGGGGGCACGTTTAATAGTTTCGTGCAAAAACCAGGATTTCGCCTCGGTGGGAGGCGGGCAGTCTAACCAGCGAGCCACCGCGGCCCCCGAAAGCCGTCATCTGATGTGTGTGTTCTTTTCGTAGATCAGCACGTTGGACGCACGTTTAATAGTTTCGTAGAAAAACGAGTATTTCGAACACTGTGCAGTGCAGTTGAAGCGCCAGGTAGGCGAAAGCCTTAATAGCCGCTCCTAGAAAGACAGTAAAAATGTACCGATATCAGATAGCTACATTTCTTCATCTCGACAGTGTCGGACTTCCGCCTAGGCGAACAAGGTACCTGCCTATGGCACTAGCCTCGGGGAGGGAGGGGGGCTAGCCAGGGACAAACGGTTTTTTTTTTAAATTTTGTTTATCAAGAAAATCAAATAGGAAAGGACAAATATACAACAGTAATTAAATTAATAGAGGACACAGGGCAAGACAGCGCTTTTTATTATTACAGTAGCCAAATCAAATATAAAATAAAATAGGTTATTTTGTTAAATTACCAAATAGGGGGCCCGGACTCTGTAATTACCTAGGAGCCCTGGGTCTCTAAGTCCGGCCCTGCATCTCGACTGAGTATAAGTATCGAATCCTGGAGAGGCGGAAGACTGCGCTCCTATTCTCCCCGATGCGGAAGGTACTTCTGATGTGAGTTCAGCTTCCTTGGTGAAAAATGGGGTCTTAAATTCGATATTAGGTGCTTCAGATGCTGGGATCTTGCCAGGAGAGAGCTGGATGGATGTTCGCACCGCCGAGTGCGAGTGAGTAAACGGGCTGGAAATTGAAAGAGGGCTGTTTATCTGTTCAAAGTGACAGCGCTCCCAGTTATTAATCACAGCCGGTTCCACCAGGATAGCGGCTAACGACTTCTAGCTTCGTTAAATCCACCTGCAGGTTCACGTCTTATTCCCCGACCGTGAAATATTTCAGTGCGCTTTGAAACAGCTCATTAAAAATTGGCGTTTCTTAAACTGCTGTAATGGCTTGAAACGATTTTTTTTTGTTCAGTAATAATTTTAATCTAGACTTCTTAAGTCGTGCAATTTATTTTCATGGTATTTTCAGAGCCGAATGTAATCTAGGAGAAATGAAAATTCAGAAAATGTGCTCGTTTCACAGTTTTAATTCCTGCTTTCCGTATAACAGAAGAGGTGAATGAGGGAAAACTTAAATAGTGCATGAAAACTGTTTTAAGAGGGTTCATTGCTCCAGGACCTTTTAGTGTTTAGAAAATTATAAATACTCAATAGCCTCGTTCTGTATGTATTATACATTTTTGGTGATATCTTTGAAAGCGTCACCAATGTGATACTTACAGCCTCATTATTTCTTCTTCTTCTTCTTCTTGACATATCTGGCTAATTGCCTCGAAACAGTACTGCTCATTAATAACGTTAAGATATGATTTAACAAGCAACAGCNGGGGGGGGGGGGAGACGCAATTCACCCACAATCACAAAACAAATCATGCATAATTAAACAAATAATTGTGATTGCGGAGATTGCTAACAGTAAATTACGCATTTACATAATGTATTAAAAATTATCTGGAGCGTTTTTTTTGTTTGTCTTTTGTTGCAGAAGCGGCTCAATCCTGCAAGGTTCTCCATGTCGCCGGATCATCGGTTTTTGCTTCTAGCGCACAACGTACAAAAGGTCTGCATTTTCATTTGAACAGTTTGATGTTAGTTCTCTCCTGCAACTACACTGACGTGCCAAAAGTCGTGGGATAGCACGGGTAGGTGGCGCCACCTTGCCGCCACGTCTTGGAAGCGCGCCGGTTGTGCCCGCGACGTCACGTGAGTGACCGCGTGCTGGTCACGGCACTGCGCTGCGACCCTTCGCGGGGTTCACGTGCCCTCACGACGACGGGACAAGGCACGGTGTCACAGGTCCGAGCTGCCAAGGATTGGCTCGAGGAGCGTTCTGGAGAGTTCCAACGACTGCTGGGGCGCGCCTCGTTCCCCCGATGTGAACCCCGCCGAACGCTCATGTGACGCGGTGAGCAGGTCCGTCAGCACCCGAGATCCTGCGCAGGGAGCTGAGGGTAGAGCTACCCAGGCGGCATGGGTCGACGTCTCTCCACAGGTGTTTCCTCCACTTGTGGAACGGATGTCACGACGAGTTCCCGCACTTCGCCGGGCTACAGGAGGGCTTACACGATACTGGACACGCATCCCTTGACTTTTGGCATGTCATTGTATTTATTATTCAGAATGCGTTGATAATGTTTTATGTCCTTAAAATTTTTGTATAGCATTACTTACTTGTTTTAATAGCCATGATTAGCAAAAATGAAAATCGCTAGTTTTTCAATAATTTTTAAATTGTATTAAGTGGTATTATTAAATATAAAAGTTATAAATTAACGGGAAATATTAAAATTACTATAGAAAAGCTAAACTAGTTAAGAAACTGTCGCACATAATATTTCAAGTCATGTATATGAAATATAAATTATGCTACAGTGATACTATTTTGATCATGTGCTTCATTGTTTGAACACATGCAAAACGATGAACGATCGGAAAAAACATGCATTTTGACCAGACTTAAGTGCCAATGGAATATAATGCTTCTTTCTTTTTGGAAGTCGTTAAATGAAACAAAAAACAAATCTACGCCGCTTTGAATATATACGTGCGGCAAGAAGAAAATTCGTAAGCATGTATCCAAATGTTTATAAGTATTCTGTAAACGATATTTACTCTACATAATGGACTCGACTTTATTCAGAACACATAACTAAACATACCTGTTTCCCGCGGAAAGTTATACGCGTATGCTAAACTTCAATATCTTACGTGACAGAGCCATTCTAGTAAATTATTCCGATACTTAAGAATTAGTAGTCTTGAAATATGTTCTGTACATTCGTTGTTCGCGTGTTTACGCATATCTCACGCAAATAACAAATAAATGTCCTGAGCACACGACTTCTTGCCAGAGAAAATAATAAGTAATTATTTAAACCAGTACAGTTTACTTTTCATAATATTAAGTTTATTAGAAAAGGAAAAAAAATCGTGAAAGTTGTAAAAAAAAAATGCTTTTTTAAAGCCTGCCTAGGCATTTTCCTTAAGAGATATAGGAAAAAAGTAAATCTGTACAGTCACAGTTACAACCGTGGGCTTTCATCGCGTGTAATGAAGTCCCACTATTACACATCTAATTTGCATAGGAAAGCGTAGTATTATAAACCACCCAACCCCGTAACTGGATCCTAGCTTAAAGTGTTCTCAAAACTTAACCTGACGGAAACTCTTTTTACGAAAACCAGGTTTCGTTAGTCATTAACAGTTCTATTACTTGCAGCTGCGTGTAACGGACGGATAAACCGTACAAAAAAAAAAAGTAAACACTGTAAGCATATTAAATGTGTTGAATAAACGGGTGAATCAAGTTTTACTAAACATGAATCTTGTTGAATCTTTGTTCATTACCGTAGCCTGTGTGATGTTTCAGCTCTTCCGCTACTCCTACCTGGCGCAGTACACAGTATACGACATCTCCACGATGTAAGTATTCGCCAGTATAAGCATGCCAAGGCTGTTCACGGTAAAGTGAGTACTTTCGAAAATAACCTTTGAAACGAACCTTTGAACATTTTCACGCCACATAATTACATATCTGCCACATTGCATACTGGCAAGCACGCTCCCAATTAAGTTGGCAGCGTATTAATAAAATTAGTTCTAAGAATTGACGTTGTTTTGCGAGTGTTATGTTTACATATATCGCAACTTTAAGTAAGTGTTTATAATATTTCATTAACGTTATAACTGTAATTTGCATGTTATTGACGCATTAACATTCCTGTTTCACCTGGATAGCGCATGAATAAAGTGACCAGGCCCACAGCAATGTTAATTTTACATATGGCGGAAGAATACAAAACGAGAAGATAATTAGATACTATTCAGTACTTTCAAAAGTGCTCAATTGGCCGCGAACAGCCTACAGTTGTAATTCATATTGACTTCTCCTCTGGAACAAAAACATTCACCTCGCATAGTATCAGCACAGAATAGGTAAATATACAGACGTGCAATGGCTTTGTGGTTCCTTTGACATGGGCACACCCATTCGCCAATTGGCTGCGCGAAGCTCTGGAGCGCGCCTTGCGTCTGATTGGCTACTGCGTGCTGCGGAAGATCCCCTACTGGCTGGGCTGCCGGCTGGCGAGTAAGTTACCAAGTGTTGATTGGCGAACGGCGTCCCAACATGTTGCTGGCAAGTGACGCCATTTTGCTGGCGTACGCGGCTGGAGTTCACGGTGAAAGCGGCTCGTACACTTCTGTATTTGCAGTATTCTGTGGCAGCAGGCACTGCACAAATTAGCCACAATTAATGTATGTTAATAAATTTAAAGCAGTTTAGCTCAATGGTTTTGACTCTGGACTCCCACTGCTGGAGTCCTAGGTTAAGAGCCACCCAAATATCTTCACTTGCTCATTCTATGACGAACGTTGTCCCTGTGTACAACGCTCAGTCATAACGCTCACTATAAGTGCGATGAGAGGTATCCGAAATCACCCTGCCTTGACCTCGTCGCAACCGCTCCCTCAACCGAACTACCTGCTGTACCCTGGAAACACTTCTTTTTTTCAAGTACTGCGTGTATATTACTTAATGGAATCCCGGTGACTTATTTTGGCCTACAACTTCCCGGCTTAAATTCTCAAGCTATGAGCTGATCTGTGAAGAAGTTCCTTCTTACGCTTCGTTCCGTACTATCTCGGAATATTATTCCAACCATCAGACATGCCGTCCCATAGGCTATGGTCCATAGCTATTGCCACATACAATAACCCGCATCACTCTTGTGGCACCGCCTCTTGTTTGTATCCATCAGTGATGTGGTCACGGAGTACTTAATAGTAAAGAAGCGGCATGACCGCTTATCCCTCGAGCTCCAGCCGCACACGCCAGCAAAATGGCGTCACTGGCCACAAACATGTCGTAACGCCGTCCGCCAATCAGCGCCTGGTAACTTACTCGCCAGCCGGCAACCCAGCCAATATGGAGCCTTGCGCAGCACGCAGTAGCCAATTAAACGCAAGACCCGTTCCCAGAACCTAGCACAGCCAATCAGGAAACGAGAACGTCCACATCAAAGGAACCGTCATGCTATTTCGTACTCTGTGAAACAACATTGTCGCTTTAGTTTAAAACACCGCATGACAGAAAAATAAGTGTCGTAAAAAGAGGGCTACTTACAGCGATTTTTGCTGACTTTCGCACTTTTCAATGGCCAAATTGTTGTTTCAATAACCAAATTTCTAAATTGGTAACAAAATTACGACTTTCATTTCTGTCATGAAAGAAAATCACTTTGAAATATTCTATAGCTAGGGGCAGTGATATTTCGCGAAAAGATTTCGAGACAAGATACAGTCCAAAGCACTGTAGGGTCGTCCAGCATCTTTGATTGGCTAAAAATGTTCTGGCCAGTGTTAAACATTTGCGCACGAATCACGAAGGTTCAGTGTCGGAGTTACTTAGCCCTGAGTGGCTTGGTCAAAGACGGGCACGGCACCAGCAGCCAATGGAGGCATAACAACAGCCGAGGTGTGTATATAGTATTGAAGTCTACTGTGTGCTTCGATTTTTACGCGAAAAGTCACTGGCCCTATATATAGCTATTATACAAGTATTAGAATAGACTCATCTGCTTACAATGAGACCCATGTGCCAACTAGGAGGCTCCTTAAAGGAACTTCCGCGTGTTTCCACTTCTCTATGCTTACATGTTGTGTGTGTGTGAAGTAGGGATGGCCATCGATGGCCGGTGTTTTCTGAACATCGATGTTTCGAGATCGATGTTCGATGGTTCTTACATCGATGGTTAAGTGTCGATGATTATCGGACATCGACGTTTAACAGTCGATGTCTGAATGTCGATGTTAAAGGAACGTCGAAATTTGAGAGCGGCATAATTATATTAACGGTGATAGTGAAATATGTCGTTGTAGTCCCTCTCCTGCATTAAAATTAACGTTCGTCTTGACTATGGTGGTGTACGTATCTTTATTTATTTATTTTAGTTAGTTGTTATCATTATTATTTAATTTGTGCATTCGAACAAGTATGTGTTATTATCGTGTTTTTCTCGGTGTTTGTTTTGAAATTAAAAGCATGTCTCCGAAAAGTAATTGGTGGAAACATGCCTACCGATTTTTTTAAACAAACAAAAACATCGACGTTTTGAAGTCGATATTATCGTCACGTCGATGTTTCCCTTTCGGTACATCATCGATATCAAACATGGATGTTTTTCTTTCGATGGCCATCCCGAGAGTGAAGCGAGGTGTAAAGGCAGGGGTGTCACACGTGTGTCAATACGGCGTAGGGACACGTGGCCTCTGACGCCGACTCCGGAGACGGACGGCCACCCCTACCTGCTGTACGCTGATTGGGCGCCGCGCGGCTGCGCCCTCGTCACGGTCTACAACTACGACATCTACTTCCGGCCGTCGTGCAAGATGCCGCACAGCTACCGCGTCACCGCCACCGCCGTGCCTGGCGTCGTCAGCAACGGCGTCCCCGACTGGCTCTACGAAGGTCAGCTCTATGTGTGACTTTGCAGTCGTACACCCTTCACGCTCGAGTGAGCACTTTCCAGGAGTTTACGCCGTAACTTGCAACACACATTTCGTATTTTATTTTGGGCGTCGACAAGGCATAGGGCATTGCTTGGCACGTGTTCTAAAACATGTACGACTAAACTACTGCTGCTAAAATCATTTCCGTAACCGCCCGCACGAAAAAAAATACTTATTTCTTGCNAACATGTACGACTAAACTACTGCTGCTAAAATCATTTCCGTAACCGCCCGCACGAAAAAAAATACTTATTTCTTGCTGGCAGCCACTAGTCAAACATTAATAAAGGTGATAGAGCTGCAATAGTTTCATAAAGCTTTAGAAACTAATATTTATGCCATGTCGTGCGAAAAATTTCGTTAAAAATTATTAAATGGAACTTATGGAAAAAAAAAAAGGTTAAAATACAACATGGCGGGGACTAATCCCCTATAAGGTTTATTCAAGTCATGTTGGAAAGCTCAATGCTTTAAGTTTGGCAAGTGAAATTTTTCGTCACTAGATAAGCGCTAGTGTCGCATGTGTACTGTATTTTCTATATTTTCTACGAAAAAAAAAATTGCAATAGTCAAAAATCAAAAATAAAATAACTGTGTAACTAAGTAAAATCTTTCTCTTTTATTACNAACATGTACGACTAAACTACTGCTGCTAAAATCATTTCCGTAACCGCCCGCACGAAAAAAAATACTTATTTCTTGCCGGCAGCCACTAGTCAAACATTAATAAAGGTGATAGAGCTGCAATAGTTTCATAAAGCTTTAGAAACTAATATTTATGCCATGTCGTGCGAAAAATTTCGTTAAAAATTATTAAATGGAACTTATGGAAAAAAAAAAAAGGTTAAAATACAACATGGCGGGGACTAATCCCCTATAAGGTTTATTCAACTCATGTTGGAAAGCTCAATGCTTTAAGTTTGGCAAGTGAAATTTTTCGTCACTAGATAAGCGCTAGTGTCGCATGTGTACTGTATTTTCTATATTTTCTACGAAAAAAAAATTGCAATAGTCAAAAATCAAAAATAAAATAACTGTGTAACTAAGTAAAATCTTTCTCTTTTATTACNGAAAAAAAAATTGCAATAGTCAAAAATCAAAAATAAAATAACTGTGTAACTAAGTAAAATCTTTCTCTTTTATTACTCACGTAGTTTAAAATTTTAATTATAGGTGACTTTTTTAGAACACTGCGCACCTAGCGGCGGAAATTTTCCCTATGCCAAATTCTCCCATAAGAAAACTCGTTTTCTTCCTAAACTGAGTAGAATTAACTTTACCCTATTTACTTTTCTCATATAGGTCATTTTTTTAACCTTCCGCCACTTTTTAAAATAAATATGGCCATGTAAGTAATAAACACAGTGCACGTATTTCACTGGGCTTGAAAGTTAACATCCAAGGCCACAATAACANATATATATATATATATATATATATATATATATATATATATATAGACTATTATTCCAAATGAGAGGGCTTCAAAAAGTGCTCACTTAACCGTGAATAGCCTATTATAACGGCACTGCCTACGGGCTGGCAGCTGCAAAATTTAAATAGGAAATCTCGTGTTAAGGAAATTTCGCCTTAGTGTGTTAAATTTAAAAATAGGCGTTTTAAACAAAATGTATTCTTCAAGAATTTTTCAGTATAAGTTCCCTACAATGGAGATGTTTCCATAACATGTATAGTCTGTTTTTAAGTAATTTTTAAAATTTATATTTTACAAAAAAAGTATATACTGCCTATCTATATTGAAAATATACTGGGATATGTACTGGAAAGTGCCAAGTCAAGTTGGCAACGATGGAGGAAAAGTAGTTCTATGCCTCAACGTTGAATTAGAAGTGTTAGGCAAACGTTAGTGAAAACTGAAATTATTTATTTGGTTTTCTGGATTCTTAATGCACATAGTGTACTAATTAGCAAATTAATAAAATATTTACTTTCCTTAATAATGTAACAGTNTTCTGGATTCTTAATGCACATAGTGTACTAATTAGCAAATTAATAAAATATTTACTTTCCTTAATAATGTAACAGTTTCACTTGACCAACGCATGAATAAAGTGATGGGGCTCATGACAATGTTAATCTTATGAATGGTGGAAGAACACAAATTTGCACACAAATGGATGTTTAAGGCTGGTTNTTCTGGATTCTTAATGCACATAGTGTACTAATTAGCAAATTAATAAAATATTTACTTTCCTTAATAATGTAACAGTCTCACTTGACCGACGCATGAATGAAGTGATGAGGCTCATGACAATGTTAATCTTATGAATGGTGGAAGAACACAAATTTGCACACAAATGGATGTTTAAGGCTGGTTGNGGCTCATGACAATGTTAATCTTATGAATGGTGGAAGAACACAAATTTGCACACAAATGGATGTTTAAGGCTGGTTGAGAATTTGCTATAGGGAAATACATGTTAATGAAATTCTGTTTTTTGAAGCCAATTTTGATGATATAAACTTGAAACAAATACTTAAGTGTGAGAAATGACACTCTCAAGCTCTGTATCGAAGCAAACATAACAATTTTGTTTTTAGTAATGTTTTATTTAATTATTAATTTTTCTGATATTTCCAAGAAACAGGCTACACATTACAGTTACAGAAGGCTTCGAAAGCACAGAAGCACGTATTTTTCTGCTTAAAAAAAGTCCCAGGTTGTATACATCTAATCTTTAACAAAAACGCAAAAAAAAAAACTTAATTTCATTTAGCATATACCAAATATTCAACCCGGCAACAGCCTTTTAAGCAGGGCTTCCAAAATTGCTCAGTTTATCGCGAAGAGCCTTTATCAGAATACGGTAAACTCCGCTACGCCCTGTTAGCGATACTCACGCAATATGGGCTCCCGGTAGGCCATAGGCAATTGTAGAAGGAGGGGAGGGGGGGTTGTAAACAGCATAATGAAGATCGACTTTTACGAGATTAAAATACAAAGCGAGAATATATCTTATTTTAACATAGTCATCACAAAGAGTCTGCACTACATTGAACACATCCTTAATTTAGCAGTCGTTTCAAACACACACACAGAGACTACCTGTTGCGCGCCTTCGCGGTTAGGCTTCCCGTTACACTCCCGCCTCTGTTCTCGGTCGGCAGAGGAGATCCTCCGCAGCAGCCAGGCGCTGTGGATGTCGGACGACGGCCACATGATGCTGTACGCCACCTTCAACGACACGCACGTGGAGGAGCAGCGCTTCCCTTGGTTCGGCTTGCCCGAGGACCGCCGTTACCCGGAGATCAGGAGTCTGCGCTACCCCAAGGTAACGTCGCAACTATCGCCACTAGGCAAGCGCTAGTGTCGCAAGTGTACCGGGTTTTCTCTGCGTCCTACTTTAAACAAACGAAATAATTGCAGTAATCACAAATAAAATATAAAATAACTACTTAACCAAGTAAAATCTTTCTCTTTTATTATTCACGTAGCTTAAAAGTTTAACTGAAAGTAACCTATTTGGAGCACTGCGCACCTAGCGGTGGAAGTTTTCCCTATGCCAAACTCTCCCATGAGAAAACTGGTTTTGTTCCTAACCTTGAGTAGTATTAACTTAACCCTAGGTAAACCCTCTCTCCATTACACTCCGATTTCCATCACCACGTGGGGTGTTCCGAAATTATTTAAGAAATGTAAACCAAAACAACGTAAAAATATAAATTTTAAATTTTTCTTAAAACTTCGTTTTTGAAATTAAAGAAATAGAACTCAATAGATATACCTGGAAAAAAAACTCTAAATATCCCATAAAAGTAAATTTTTTATTGAATTACATAAATTAATTGTGTTAATGATAAGAGAGACAAACGAAAAATCTTCAAAAATTGGTTGTACTGCCCGCCGCTTAGTAACCTCAAAAAATGTAATCTAGATAGCATTTTAAAAATTTTGGAACACTGGATTATAGTGACAATTTTTTCATTTAAAAGTTATATAAGAGAAAGGTTTCCAAAAGATATATTTCAATTATTCCGCAATCGGATGGTAATTACAGATTTTTAAAAATTGCAGAAAACGTGGTATTTTAATTAACTTTTTGAAAAAGTCTTTATTCTACCTGTTTTTTTTAATAATTTTTAAATGAACCATTTACATTGATATAATTTCTTGATTTTTTGTAGAAGTAATTCAATTGTTGAATGGTTTAAAATGTGTAACTTCCGTCATATTATTTTTTATTCTGTAAAACATCTGGCAACAATTTATTTTGAATTTTGGAAAAATGTAGCTTTTAATTTCTTGCACCTTTAATTTTTTTATTAATTTGTTGAATTACGTCATTTAGACACAAATTTTATAAAATTATTCATATGCTATCAATAAAAAAATTTTATGTTATCATTTTCAACTTTTATTAATTTCAAAATGTGCCATTTTAAATAAATATTTGAATTATTCCGATTATTTACTTTAAACTACTTTTTAATGTTTTAAATATTTAATTTCGACCTATTTTCGATTTTTGCTATGTTCCTTCGGTTCAGTATTTATACTATTAAAATATATCTGTGCAACCCCATTTTTTTAATTTCCGAAAAATGTGGCTTATTTTGATTTCTTAAAACATAAATCACTCTTTTATAGGATTTCCGAGATTATTAATATATCGCTGCGTTCCTGTTTTCAATGTTCAATATGTCGTTTTTCAAAATTAGTTAAATAATATTATTTTTATTCTGTTTTAATAATAAACTATTTTTAATTTGAGACAATTAGTTTGATTTTAAAAACATTCTCTAATAATAATTTTCTATTTAAAAATTTTTTAAATGAGAAACGTTTCAATTTTCTAGAGTTTTTATTAATTGCTGTTCTGGAGTGTTGAAAAGTATTCAAACAAGTTAAAAAAATTATTATTTTATTTCTGGAATTGCTTTCTTTATTAAACTAGGACCTTTTTCAGTAATTTTGATAGTTTTACCCGTGCAAATTTTTTGACATGTCTGAATTGATTTATGAATCTTTATTAAATTTGTATGTTAAAAATATTTTGTTAAAAATTAATTTTTTGATAATTTTATAATTTTGTTATTAAACTGTTAACAGTATTTTTTATTTTCCACTATTTTACTTTGATTTTATATATATGTATAGTTTTGTAAAATTCTTTCCAATATTAAAAAAAACTATTATTTCATTATTAATTTTTACTACAATTTTTTAAATAGATTTTCAATGATTTGTATGAATGTGATTAATAATACCCGTTTTTACCACTTACATGAATTAAAACAATTACAGAAAATTTTTAATTTTGGTATTTCTTAAAGTTGACTAAAATATATCTATTCATGGGTGTCCACCGATGTTCAAAATTGCTTTAATGCGGCATATAGCAGTTTAACTATGTGCAATGTGTGTATGTATTTTACATATACACGTGCTCTATTATCAAGGCCGTACAGATCACGAGGAAACAATCGAGTTGGGCTATTATTTTTTTCTGAATTAAAACAATTTGTTCGTCGACGTTCGCGCGGCTCGTGTGTGAAGGTGCACGACATGAGGAAGTGACTGTTGACTGTTGGCAGGCCGGCACGCAGAACCCGCTGGTGACGCTGTGGGTCGCCGACCTGGCGGACCCCAAGAACATCAGGACGAGGGACCTCAAGCCGCCGGCGACCTTCAAGCACACCAAGTCAGCGTGGTATTAGCCTTGCTTACCTTCTTGCCTGCACGCTTGCCTACCTTCTTGCCTGCACGCTTGCTTGCCTTCTTGCCTGCAAGGCTGTGTGTGACCCGTCCCTGCATGCCGCGTACACGCCACACATATATACCGTTCGCTTTTAAACTAAGACTTTTGAAATCAACTTTAAAAAAAAGCCTCACTGCCCCCTATTCCCATGTATTTTAACCCCTCTCGTGCCAATTGTATACATTCGTCAAAATGTTGCACAGGTGGCTTATATTTGGCTTATATTTTATATCGGACACTGAGCCTCTGCGAGGCTCAGTGTCCGATGATCTTCCCTGTGGGTAACTGATTCCTAAACCGTGCTTCTGCTCTAGGTGAGGCTTTCAAAATCTTCAGCAAACCGTGAACAGCCTATATTTCTTTCTTTCTTGAAGTCCAATTTTCACTAGTGTGTTACATTAAATTGATGTCCAATGTCTGTTTATTTTGGTGCCGTTTTCTTCCTGCGCAACAAATCGCNACCCGTCCCTGCATGCCGCGTACACGCCACACATATATACCGTTCGCTTTTAAACTAAGACTTTTGAAATCAACTTAAAAAAAAAGCCTCACTGCCCCCTATTCCCATGTATTTTAACCCCTCTCGTGCCAATTGTATACATTCGTCAAAATGTTGCACAGGTGGCTTATATTTGGCTTATATTTTATATAAGCCTGTGGGTAACTGATTCCTAAACCATGATACTGCTCTAGGTAAGGCTTTCAAAATCTTCAGCAAACCGTGAACAGCCTATATTTCTTTCTTTCTTGAAGTCCAATTTTTACTAGTGTGTTACATTAAATTGATGTCCAATGTCTGTTTATTTTGGTGCCGTTTTCTTCCTGCGCAACAAATCGCNTACTAGTGTGTTACATTAAATTGATGTCCAATGTCTGTTTATTTTGGTGCCGTTTTCTTCCTGCGCAACAAATCGCTGTCTTCTGAAATATTTTTCATATTTTAATGCTTGCACTTATTTTCTCATCTGTCGTTCCGTGGTAAATAACCCATTTCACGTACTATTTATGATTTAATTTTTAATTTGGGACTTTCGGTTTTAGAGCTACCTTAATGAAACCTTGCATTTTCACCACAACCACATTAAAACCTCTGATCCGTTAACATTAATCCACAATCGTTGGCTATTTCTGAATACGCACTGTTATGCTTTGTTTATATCGTGGTCAAACCGTAATTGTTAAGGTTGGGGGATCTTATATTTATTCACCTCATATGCTCTACCGTCATAATGAGCTATATGTTACTAAATGGCTATATAATAAAACACCTGGAGAGTACATAAAATACTATAAGGTCGGGGGAGCATTGTTAAGTTAACTGCATCCACTGCCTTACTGAGAGCCACGTTAGTACATTGTAACTGTCCCACCTTGAGAAGTATCCGAAGGCTGGTGAAGTATGGCGAGTTACGGCGGTCGGCACAGCAGGCGTCTAGTGACGTCCATCTCGGCCGGCGTCACGTGGAGACAGACGCCTGCTGCTGCTCTGCAATGCCCTCATATCGGCGTCGCATAACGCAACATGACCTGATTACCTGACTTACCGGGGTTTGGGCCATGCGAGTCCGGATTGCGGCAACCAGCTGTCCTCTTACTGCTCATGAGTGATGGCGTGTTCAGGCAGGCCGTCGAATTAAGGCATGTTCACGCTATCATAACTGCACGAACTGGATGTGCGTAACTGTAAATGTGAAACATCGAAAATGTCTCATGATGCACTTCAACATTGTATTATTCTGGCATTGTGTATTCATATCATTGTAGCTCTAAAAGCGTTGTATAACAAAAAATCAACTTAGAAAATGTGTTTACGATTAAAATATTTTATGTGAAAATAATGATTTTACTTGTATCGTACCAATACAACCAACTCGCTTTCAGGATGAGATAATTTACGTTGAAAAAAGCATGCCATCGACTATCTATGAACCTCTCAGTAATGAAATAAGTTTACTTTTTAAAAAATAAGAAACTTATTGCATAGTTTTTAAATGTGGTTGTCCTTAAATTATTGTAAAATAACTTTTGCTGGGCACATTTAAAAAGAAACGAAAATTACCATTCCGTTTCTTTTGCTTAATTCCTAGCAAATTGTTTGGTTTACTTTTTATCAGCGTGAAATGAAAACAATAAAGCCATGGTTCTGGCATGCAATCATGCAAAAACCCCTCTAGAACGTTTAGTTTGGAAGAGCCATGGCGCTCATACAAATGAGGTCCTCTACGGAAAGAATGATCGCTCGCCCGAACCTCGCCTGAGAAGGACCCTCCAAAGATTCCTTGCTCGTCTTCGCCCGCACGAAGCTGCCTTCGCCGCAAACCGAAACAATTTGTCACTCGCAACGAACGTACCTTCCGTGGCACGACGGCACTCCAGGACTCGGGCATTATTGTCTTCCTTCGGCACGGCAGATTAATAGCTCCGCCCTAGCGGTCCACGACTTCTGCCTTCCAGTGCACGCGAGACCGCATCTTGAACTCACAAAACCAAACTCCCGCAGTTTTCCTTCGCGGTACGGGGACCGCGGTCACTGAGTGGTTAGACTGCTCGCCTCCCATCAAGGCGAACCGGGTTCAATCCCTGGTCGAGTCACCGGATTTTCGTGAGTGGGAATCGTGCCGGATGATGATGCTGTTGGTCGGCGGGTTTTCTCTGGGTATCTCCCGTTTCCCCCCGTCCTTTCATTCCGGCGCCGCTCCATACTCACCTCAATCACCCTTATCGGCTCTTAAGACATCGCTGTTAAGAGCCGCCCACATCTCTTCACTCATTCCTTCGCGGTACGTCTCAATATTCACTTGACAGCGAATAAAAACCTTTTTATTCTGTAGTTAGGGCCTACAGCAGCTGACGAATGAGTGAAGAGATTTGGGCGGCTCTTAACATCGAGGTCTTGCGGGTGAAGTGAGGTGAGTATCGAGCAGCGCTGGAGTGAAAGGGTGGGGAAAACGGGAGATCACCGAGAAAACCCGCCGACCAGCGGCATTCGTCCGGCCGAAAATCCGGGGACGACCCCGCCGGGAATCGAACTCGGTTCGCCTTGGTGAGAGGCGAGAAGTGCGGTAGCTGGTCTCGTGGATGAAAGGTCCTCGGCTAGATTCCCAGATGTCTAGGGAAATTTCCTTTCCGGGATCAGGACTGTGTACAGAAGATTATGGAACCCCATTGCTATTCACACCTTCCTAGCCTGGGCTTGGAAGTGATGCATTTCCCATCGTCGTTGACCTGGAGGACCAGACAAGCTTTCAGGCTGTGTTCTTTTCACGGTTACTTCCAGCTTTTCTGAAACCCTGCTAGATTTCTACTTTCGAGCTACTCCTCCACCTCGTGCGAAAGAAGCTTCACTGATCTAGAAAATTACAGCAAAGAGACAGCGCACAGCATTCGTGCGCACTCGGTGTAATAATATTTTCCATTGAGAACTAGGCATTACCAACACACTTATTTTCTCACGGTTTTTTTTATATTAATTATAAAATAAATATTGTAATTTATTGAAAAAAAAAATGAGTTAAAGCTTAATTAAACCAAAATAAGGTATTTTTATGTTAACAGCAGTATAAAAAGCTTGTGATACATGGCAAATACCGCGAATGCACCTTAAACAATTCGTCGTCATCATCATCATCATCCATCGTCATGGTACCACCCATCACCATCAATCATCTTACGTATTCATCATCGTCTTCCATTACCACCCAACATGAGCCACAATCGTTAATTAGAACACGTTCTTAAATTAAGAATTAAAACTATGCTTGTTTCACACACGCCTCGCAAGTTTACTTCATTTGGGGTTCACCAACGCCTGGCCAAGCTACACCCGCCCACAGAGTGATAAGTATTGCTCACCTGCCAAGTGCAATCACTTAAGAATAATTTAAAATTTGTGCTCGAATTCCTTGAAAACGATGGGGCTCAGGGTGATAGCACAACATACCTTTCCATTACTTTTAACGCAGTGATTAATAATCTATCCTTGAAAAACCTACTAAGATTAAGATGTGGAATCACGAAATGTTACGCAAAATAAAGGATGCAAACTTTATTTTTCTGCGACAACATTTGATGACGACTACAGGATTTGCAGTGGTTCTAGATATTCATTCATCTACACGTTATCCTGAAAATCATTGTTCCATTTTGAAGACATTTCATAATGTTTACATTAAACTTGTACTTTAGCTCCAGCTTCAAAGGAATGTTTTCGAATGATTTGTTCATAAGGAATATTCCGGCGGGATTTATCGGTCTAATTCAGACTAGCTGTGTACACTCCCAATGGTCCCGTTACAGCATTTTTATTTCGCAAACTTAAAGGAGCTATTACAGTTTTTATTTTTCGTGTTCACTTTTATTTTTGTACTGAAATTTAAAATTAGTGTTTCACGAAATAAATCCTGTACAGTGCCAACAAAGTCCAAAGCAATCTTGGAACTTTGTAAAGTACTATTTGTGTTCTGATATTATTTCATGCTTCTGCATGCCAGTTAACCATTTTCGTTGCCTAAACTTGCATGCTTAATAAGCATTTCAAACTTTGTAAATTTAGTATATTCGTATATATTTCAACTTACCCAGCAATAGTTTCTTTATCTGATAAACATCCGGTAATGAGATGAATTGGATTCAGTTTATTTTGAGACCAAGGCAGGAACGAGAGGAAATGAACGTGCCCTTGGTGGAATAACCAGGTAGAGCACTCATTTAGCCCTTGTTGAAAATTGTTCACGTGTGCTATGCTTGCTGTGCCAATTATGAAATCCTTGTGTCTATAACTTGATAAATATCCGCACTCTGTTTTGAGAGCATGGTGGGAATTAAATGACGCGGACGTGCTCTGGGTGGAATAACCAGTCGGTGTGGTGTTGCAGTGAGTTCTACTTCACAGCCGTCACGTGGGTCAGCGTAACAGAGGTGTGCGTCATCTGGATGAACAGGCCGCAGAACTTGTCCATCATCACCGTGTGCAAGAGCCCCGTGTGGTTCTGCCAAGAGGTAAGCTTTCACAACTCTCAAATACCATACGAGTATAAAATATGTCACAGAAATTCAAACATACATCAATCNGGGGGGGGGGGGAATTAGGATAATATTTTTAATAACGAAATTTTATTCTACTAAATTATTCTTACACACCCTGGCAAAACTGTAGGATCGAATGTATCCAATTCCTTCGGTATCTAACTGAGGATTACATAACTGAATTCAGGAAAATATACCTTACAATAATTTGAAAATCGAAGTGAAATCTGTATAAAGGTTTATACATAAAATTGAATCGCATGAATTCAGAACGCCTGTGAGCTAAGCAATGCTTTAACACTTTGAACTGCAATGGAACGACAGATAAAATTACTGTTGAAGTAATAGTTACCGATGTTAAAAACTACTTCCATCCACTATACAATGTCGCCGGCCTGTGCACGTAAAATTTCATAGGCTGGGACTTTATAAGTAAGTTTTTCATTTTCATTTAGGATTCACAAGATTCAGACAACCAGTGAAAATTCTGGAATAATATGCACAGTTACAAATGTTGACAAGTAGGCGGTTTCACAGTTCTTCCACTTAGCCATATTTTCTCAGATTAGCATTCATCACGAAACGCCACTGGTCGGATTATAACGACTCCAGTATCTCGATGCATTGACAGTTGGTGCGCCTTTCATGCTGCTCGCCATAATCACATAAGTGGCCGTGGTGTAGTGGTCAGCCTGCTCGCCTCCCATCACGGTGAGCCAGGTTTGATTCCCGGCGGGGCGTCGCTCCCAGATTTTTGCAGTGGGGAATCGTGCCGGACGATGTCTCTGGTCGGCGGGTTTTCTCGGGAATCTCCCGTTTACCCGCCCTTGCATTCTGGCGCTGCTCCATACTCACCTCGCTTCAACTCTCATAGACTCTAAGACCTCGTTAAGAGCCGCCCAAATGTCTCCACCCAACTCAGGTCGACCAGTCGTTGCGTCCTCGCTCAAGCGGTGTGACACTGTTGCCAGACGCACCGCGTGAGCGGCGAAGGCCGAGGCTGGGTGGACATCCAGGACGCACCGCTCTTCTCCTTGGACGGCATCACCTACGTGACCATCGCGCCAGTGAGGGACGGTCCCGCGGGCCACTACAAGCACATCGTGTCCGTGAACATCGCCAAGAAGAGGGTGCTGCCACTGACGCACGGCAGGTTCGAGGTGGCGCGCATCCTCGCCTGGGATCGCCAGGAGAGCCTCGTGTGAGTCTCGCTCTTGCTGAGCAAGGGCGCATTCCCTGTGGCTACCGACCAACCAGCTTCGCGACTGCATCTACTTCAAACACACGTACATTTGACTTGCTTTTTCCAATTGGATTGCTCGCCTCCCGCTTAGACGAACCAGGTTCGACTCCTGGCAGGCTTGCACCCGGATTTTCGCATGTGTGATCGTGCCGGACGATGCCGGTGGTCGGCGGGTTTTCTCGGGGATCTCCCGTTTATCCCATTATTTCAATCCGGCGCTGCTCCATACTCACCTAGCTTTACCCACATCGGCTCTCAAGACCTCGATGTTAAGAGCCGCTCAAATCTACCCACTCCACTCCACACAAATTTGCGCCACTAACTTAACCTGTAAGAAAAAGAGGATCGAATCCGGTGATACCTGTTCTGGGTTAAAACTAGAGCATCATCCAAAGAACAACTAACTAATGTTCAAGGACACAAAGGATTGCGGAGTCTAGCTGGTTGCTAAATGAATCCGCTAAATTTCCAAGTCTCTGA
Source organism: Clitarchus hookeri (assembly GCA_002778355.1). Lineage (NCBI taxonomy): Eukaryota > Metazoa > Arthropoda > Insecta > Phasmatodea > Phasmatidae > Clitarchus > Clitarchus hookeri. The sequence continues at coordinate 648,684 of NQII01000796.1, read as the reverse complement.
TAGTGCTGTTGTCGCATTGAGTGTTACGTCTTCCCCTGTTATTGTTCCCATGCAACCATGAGTGTCGCAAATCATTTTCCAAGAACATTCCTATACTACTTAAGGAGGAATATGCTTGTGTGTTCTTTTTAGTACTCTGCAACCTACCATTGATGTAAAAATTGTATATACGTGACAGGATGTAAATAATAAATATATGCAAGTGCATGTCGGAAAATTTACTCTGAAAACTATATTGTTAATTAATTTTTCCAAGAAATCAGTGGAATGTGTTACATTAATATATATCATAAGGAAACTTGTTAAGAACAGTCTAGTTCCCTTTACTGTAGTTTCAAGAGTGAGGGAGAAGGAACATGTGTGTGTGTGGTGTAGGTAGGGCATATACTCCCTTTCTTGTAAGGAATTCTCTCCTCCTATCGTAGATGAAGAAGTTGGGGATCAGGAAGTTGTTCTTTTAGTGCAAGGAACTAGCCTCGTCTACCATAGCTGCAGGAGTGAGGGAGAAGGGAGGTGAGCCTGTGGTGTCGGTGGGGCAGGTATTCCCTTTCTTGTAAGGAATTCTCTCCTCCTATAGTAGATGAAGAAGTTGGGGATCTGGAAGTTGTTCTTTTAGTGCAAGGAACTAGCCTCGTCTACCATAGCTGCAGGAGTGAGGGAGAAGGGAGGTGAGCCTGTGGTGTCGGTGGGGCAGGTATTCCCTTTCTTGTAAGGAATTCTCTCCTCCTATCGTAGATGAAGAAGTTGGGGATCAGGAAGTTGTTCTTTTAGTGCAAGGAACTAGCCTCGTCTACCATAGCTGCAGGAGTGGGGGAGAAGGGAGGTGAGCCTGTGGTGTCGGTGGGGCAGGTATTCCCTTTCTTGTAAGGAATTCTCTCCTCCTATCGTAGATGAAGAAGTTGGGGATCAGGAAGTTGTTCTTTTAGTGCAAGGAACTAGCCTCGTCTACCATAGCTGCAGGAGTGGGGGAGAAGGAAGGTGAGCATGTGGTGTCGGTGGGGCAGGTATTCCCTTTCTTGTAAGGAATTCTCTCCTCCTATCGTAGATGAAGAAGTTGGGGATCAGGAAGTTGTTCTTTTAGTGCAAGGAACTAGCCTCGTCTACCATAGCTGCAGGAGTGGGGGAGAAGGGAGGTGAGCCTGTGGTGTCGGTGGGGCAGGTATTCCCTTTCTTGTAAGGAATTCTCTCCTCCTATCGTAGATGAAGAAGTTGGGGATCAGGAAGTTGTTCTTTTAGTGCAAGGAACTAGCCTCGTCTACCATAGCTGCAGGAGTGGGGGAGAAGGAAGGTGAGCATGTGGTGTCGGTGGGGGCAGGTACTTCCTGGCGGTGCCCGAGGAGAGGCCGGGCCAGCTGCACCTGTACCGCACGACGTCGATGACGCCGCGTATCGGCGTGGCGCTGGGCAGCCCGCAGTGTCTCACGTGCCACCCGGAGACGACGTCGGCGCGGCCACAGCACGGCTACGGCGGCTACTACGGCGCCGCGGGTCGGGCGTCGTCCTCCTCCTCCCCCCCGCAGGACGGCGACGACTGGCCGGACGACGACCAGGAGGCCTCGTCCACCACGGCTGCCCCTCCCGCGCAATCGCACAGGAAAAGTGAGTACATCCCAACCTCCTGCATAGATAGTTGTAGAGAGTGTATATGAGTGAGAGGATTTCGAAAGGAGCCTAAGAGGACCAACTTGTAAAATATTTTCTGCGAAGAAGTTGTTTGCGTGGCTACGTGAGCAGTATGGTTTTGCTTTGTACGGGGACACCAGCTGTCGGCTGAGGATTGGAGGATTCGCCCGCCATCTTGTTTGATGTCAGCCAGGGTCTTGGGCCTGGGGGCGATCATGTCGTGACCTCCCGAGACTGCCATGTTGTATGTGGACGACCTTAACATCAGTAATCTTGATCTCGAAAATTAAGAAAAATACCTAAACAATCGATAAAAAATCTTAAATATCGAGGAAAAAATTACATCACTGACTCCGGCCACCATGTTGTATGTGGGTGACAAACTTTCAAAAAGTAAAAAAAGTCACAAAAATCTAAAAAAAAATCCCAAAAAATGCCTAAAGAAAATATTTGAAGGGAGCATTTATAAAAAATAAATACCCTCTACCTACACCAATTAATCAAGCCGTCCATTTTCTCGGCATTTTATCACTAGCCTGTGCTGTGAACTCATGATTATCAGTATTGACCAATAGTGCATGCTGGTAATTTGTTTTTTACCAGCTATCACTGTGTCGCCAATTTCTAAACCTGTTGGCGACGAGACCCCCTCCAAATTCGGAATATATATAAGTATTCTAGTTTATTTTTTTATATTGTCAAAATATATTTTTATTTTTTATATTTTTATTTTATTTGCACTGCATGAATTTTATTTTACAAATGCAATCTGATATAAGGCACGACATTTTCCATAATAAGGTTTTAAAATATAATAAAACAATTTTTTTTTTATTAGATAAAAATTATATAAGACATGAAATAAATCATTGAATAAATAAGTCACATATATATGCTTTCATATTGATCGCCCTCTTCAACGATGACTTCACCTCTCAATGTCCGCATTGGCGATCCATAAATTGTAGCATGCGGGGTAACCTCACCACTTGACGTATGACAACCCATCGCACCGTTTCAGCACCTTCTCGACCAAATAAACATTTGAAAACTTCATAGGCTGGATCTCCTCGGCGTAGAAACCACCACGGGTGGGTGCGTTCAGGTCTTCGAGATAGTAGGTCCTTGGAGCAGTCTGGTATAGGTCACATACCACAGAGTCCGGGGCTCCAATTAGCTGTGAACCCTTTCTCAAAGATACCTTTCTGTTTGGAGATGCACACCAGGTCACCGATCTTGGTTTTTGGCTTACGTGAGCCCCTCTCATTGGGTCGACGTACAAGATTCGAAGCTATGACTCAACCTCTACGTCTTCGGGCTTCATGCGAGAGATAGAGCTAATGGTGGAATTTTACTTTCGAAATAGTTTCGGCAGTTGATCCAGCCACTTGCAGTTGCTATTCGCAGCAAAATCCCTCCACATCTTTCTCCTTCAGAGTCCTGTTGAACCTCTCAACAATGCCGGCCTTGAGTCAAGAGAATGTGGAATAATGGTTTATGTTATGTTTCTTCATCAAGGACTTTAACTTCGTATTGTAGAATTCCTTGCCCAGGTCGGTTTGTACATTAGTCGGGACGCAAGCTTTACGCAATACATCCGCCATGGCTTCGGGGACTTTCCGAACATTATTCGACTTGACCGGCCTGGCCCAGGCGAATGTACTATACGAATCGATGAGTGTCAAAATGCATTTGTAGCCCTTATTGACCCGAATATACGATATCTTCTCTCCGATGTCGGCTTGAAGCTGGCCGATCATCCCACAAATCATATCTTTGCAACGATGGTAGTTGCGCCTCGCGGCCTCATGCAGTTCATGGGAGATTCCCAACTGACTCATCGTATGTCGCCTCTCCCCTTCAGTTCTTTGACGATGGAAATAATCTCGTTGGTACGCGAGTAATTTCCAACCCTTTGCGAAAATACCAATAATCGTGGTCTATCCACTAGTTCGTTCGGGTCGTCCAGATTGAATGGTGTGTGTAACAGGTATGAAGTGGGGAAAAAAGACTTTTCTTACATGGTGGGGAGAATCTGCCACATGCTGAAGGCAAAGGACTATCACAGAACACTGTTCCTTCTCTTCCAAAGAGAGACAAACATTGTTCCTCTTCTGCCGTGGCAGAAAACTGAGGAAAATTGTTGTGACTATTACAAAGAGATGATGTGGTGTCTTGCAATAACTACACTGTAGAGCCAAAAAAAACTCGTATAGGCGTGCGTATGTAAATAACAGAGGTATGGGACTAATCAGAGTAACGCTATGCGGTCGGCAGCGCCTATATAAGACAACAAGCGTCTGGCAAAGTTACTAGATCGGTTACTGCTGCTACAATGGCAGGCTATCAAGATTTAAGTGAGTTTGAACGTGGTGTTATAGTCGGCGCACGAGAGATGGGACATAGCATCTCCGAGTTAGCGATAAAGTTTGGATTTTCGCGTACGACAATTTCACGAGTGTACCATGAATATCGGGAATTCAGTGAAACATCAAATCTTCGACGTCGCTGCGGCCGGAAAAAGATCGTGAACGAACGGGACAAACGACGACTGACGAGAATCATTAAACGTGACAGACGTGCAACCCTTTCTCAAATTGGCGCGGATTTCAATGCCTCCTGCATACCTTCAGACATTAGTCGAGTCCATGCCACGTCGTCTTGCGGCACTTCTGCGTGCTTGCGGGGGCCGTACACGATATTAGGCAGGTGTACCAGTTTTTTTTATTGGCTCTTCAGTGTATGTGCACTCGCACACAAACACCATAAGCATGCAGATGCAATCGCATAGCTACCACCAAAACTGTGAAGCGGGTATTAAATGGGTTCTCTATTTATATTGTACTCTTTGTATTTTAAACATGTTTAAGCTGTGCTTTGTACGTGGCGCAGGCTACGTGTCGCGGCAAGCGGCCGACGTGATGGAGCTGCTGGTGCGGCCTTGCCAGTACCACAACGTGGTCTTCAGCCCCGGGCTGCGATACTACGTGCTAGAGTGCCTGGGCCCAGGGGTGCCCACGGTGCGGCTGTACGCCGTGCGCGGCCCGCGGCTGCTCGCCACCTTGCAGAACAACACCCGCCTGCTCGAGCGCGTCTCCAAGATGGCGCTGCCCCAGGTGAAGACCTTTCCCGTGCAGATCTCGGGCGGCTACTACGCGCAAGTGCGCCTCCACCTGCCGCCGGGGCTACGCGAGGAGGAGATCACCAAGTATCCTCTCGTTGTGCAGGTGTAAGTCTCTCCTCCAACACCCCGCCATCTTCCCTCTTAGGGTGTCCGTGGGTTCTACTATTCTTCTCCGACATCATTTCAGTACATGTGAACCATATGCATGACTATAAAATGCAGAATTACCTCGGTTTAACTTTGATATGACCCCATTTTTCATAGCCATTGTCAGTTTCACCCTGGTTTTGTAATGGTAGTTGGGCACATTGCTAGGTATGCAATTACCTGGAGATTGTACTGGACCATGCCATAACACCAAGATAAACTACAGTTTTAAACTATACAAACTATTAATAGTAGTGTGTGTATATATATATATATATATACATATAATGTTTATATTGTGCTTTCTCCTAAAACCACACAGTAATGGGTAAACTAAAACACTAACAACTCATAAGGAAACTCTTTGGGTAAATTATACCTCCTGTAGTTCTATTGTCTCGGGGTGTGCAGGTAGAATTTCTATCTCCCCATTTGCGAGGGTAAATGAAACCACCTCCCACTATCTTTCTCAAGGTGTGCAGGAGGAAATTACATTGCCCACTGTTCTCTTTCTCTGAACGTACAGATATAAATTACATTAACCAATACTCCACTACTATTTACAAGCAAGGGCCAGTGTTCACTTTAGTGACTCTACCGAAAGTGGGACAAAAAGACTTTTCGAAAATGTTTTTTTGGCTCCACAGAAATTACTGGTTCACTTATGCAAGGGTGCATGCAAGTATCCTGTGAAAACCTACCAGTCATTGGCATTGTCCTGATGTGTAATTAGTTTATACTTGATCTGCTAGAACAGTAGTGTCCAACCTGCAGACTGCATGGAGCCCGCGGTTTCATGTAATGCGAGCTGTGGGCTTATTTGTGAAATATACACACTATTTCATGTATCAAAAGAAATGATAATTCCTTTTGATATGTACCGAATTTTCAAAAACTAATACAACATTTAATTATATGAAATATTATGTTATATTAATAAAAATGTGCATCGTACATTATATTTTTATCTATGTACAGTATTTGATGTTATTGTAAGTTTTACGTTTGTGCCCCACGGATAAGTCCACAATAATGGTTACGGCCCAATGCAGAAAAAATTGCTGGGAAACTCTGCAGTGGTGGTTGATCCCTGATCATTATGGTGAGAGAGTAGCATTCTCAATGAAGTACTTTGTCTGCAAGGTGCTAGTGTTAAAATATTTCATGTCATTTATCTATCTATCTGTGAGTGAATGAAAATTTGTACGTTATCCCCAACTACATGGAAGTCCCAACATTATGGACTAGAGGAGGATGGTGCTGATTGGAATGGACTGCCCTACCAAAATGACACACCTGTTTCTCTAACCAACCAAATCATCTATGAAATGAAATCGGGAAGGAGCAAAATAATATCGATGATGGGTAAAGAAAACAGGAGTACACACAAAAAAAAAACCCTCAAATCATGGCAACATTTGCTCCTCTTCCCAAAATCCCATTTTTAAAAAAAATGCAGTCTGCTTGAGTCTAAAATTAGTTAAGAACCCCAACAGTGGGAGGCTTGTGATGAGCCAACTGTAGGTCTCTGCGAGTAAATTGGTTAAAATTGTGGGTTGTTACATTCGTCCAACCAGGAGAGGGGGTACTGAAAGGGCGGCATGTGTGTGACAGGTACGGGGGGCCAGGAACCCAGCTGGTAACGGAGCGCTGGAAGCTGGACTGGAACACATACCTGGCAGGCAACAGGGACTTCATCGTGGCGCAGATTGACGGCCGCGGGACCGGCGGCCAGGGCAACCAGATGCTCAGCGAGGTCTACATGCAGCTCGGCTCTGTTGAGGTGGCTGACCAACTCGAGGTCACAGAGTAAGTGCTGGCCCTTCACCAGGGCAGACGCAGTGGACTGATATGTATATATCCAGAAATTTAGCAGATCATTCGGCGACTAACTAGACTCCGCATTAATTTGTGTACTAGAGCCTCAGTTAGATGTTCATTGGCTGATGCTCCAGTTTCATCCCAGACCACGTAGAGCGAGATTCGGTAATTTTTTTTTTTCAGATTAGTTATTGCCTGAAGCTCGCCCGGGATGTCTCTTACAAACTGCATTCCAATCGAAAAAGAAAGTCGGATGTTTGTGTGTTTGAAGTCTATCTTGTCCTCAAATGAATTGAGCAAAATTTCTGCTGATAGAGCTGGAAAATATGCATTCATCGCTCGCTCTATGGGGGTAGGAGTCACAGCCACCCTAAAGTTAGGAGGAAGACATCCACGTGCTTGGGGTGTTTAAGTTGGATCCCAAAGCCTACATTTCACTCTGAAGAAATTCCATTGGTTATGATAATGAGAACTCCAGTGTGAAACACTGTGTCTCAACATAATACTGTGCTTTCTGCAGTTGTAATCTACACGGGAGATAATTAGTGCATATTTAACGCTTTCCTAATGTGTAGTCCAGTGCACATCTGGAACAACCTGTAGTCACACCTGTGATTGTGACATGCGATGGTCGGCACAGGTACCTGCGGGACTCACTGCACTTCGTGGACAAACGGCGAGTGGCGGTGTGGGGGTGGAGCTACGGCGGCTTCGTGTCGGCCATGGCGCTAGCACAGGACCAGTATGTGTTCCACTGCGGCATCTCTGTGGCACCTATCGTCACCTGGAAGCTCTATGGTGAGTCCACAATTCTCTGCCCTGCCGGTTGAACCACTTTAAATACCTAGCAGTGACTCCACAGTCATACCACCCACAACTGAAGCTGAAAAGGAGCCTTCCAGTCATATGTTTTCAGGTTAGAAATCCAATTAAGCTATTGATGTGTGTCATTTCTCTCTGAAAATTTAGATGAGTATAATATGTGAGCTGTCCCCTGATTAGCCTTCTGGCATGACCTAAAGACATTAGAAAGCCATTTTAAAAAAAAGTATAACTGTCCCATGCCACCTTGTCATACTAACTTTCCATTCCCTCCTTCCGAGGTTGCTGATGCATTAACCTTCAGAAAATGAGTTATTGGTTTTCAATCCTGGTTGCTCTATTGATGAGTTTGCTATTCTTAGAAGGAAACTGATGTTAAGTTTGGTATATAAGCCCTTTCATATCATTTGCACCTTTATTTTCCATTCTGATCCTAATTAACAACAGTTAAAACAAATGATACATGAATTTAGGTTAAATATAAAACGTCACTTTCTCATAAGGGTACAATCCAACAGCGTTGTCAAATGTTCCCTGCAGTCACCGCACACTTTGGGGGACCAAGTTTTTTTAGTATGACATCCACACATAAAATCAATAATACTATTTATAATGAAGACAAACTGAGAATTTAATATTAATCCTCGCATAAATATCTGCCAATAGTTCAATGAAGTCCATTCTCTAAGCAGGCACAGGTGGGGAAACTACGAGCTGCTCCAAAGGTCACTGGGCATAAAAAACAAGTGACAGTTTTAAAATTGAATTTGTGGTTTAAAGGAATTGCTGAAAATCCAGTTGTTTGACTGGTACAGTCTTTATAATCAGCAAACTTCTCTGGGAATCACTGACGTGAATAGTGTCTTTAAATCCATTAAAAAATCTTCGATTTACATATCGTCAAGTAGTCAGATCAATGAAGTAGCAGTTGTCTCTTAGTAATCTCATAGGAGTATTTTTCNGTTTTAAAATTGAATTTGTGGTTTAAAGGAATTGCTGAAAATCCAGTTGTTTGACTGGTACAGTCTTTATAATCAGTAAACTTCTCTGGGAATCACTGACGTGAATAGTGTCTTTAAATCCATTAAAAAATCTCCGATTTACATATCGTCAAGTAGTCAGATCAATGAAGTAGCAGTTGTCTCTTAGTAATCTCATAGGAGTATTTTTCNTCGATTTACATATCGTCAAGTAGTCAGATCAATGAAGTAGCAGTTGTCTCTTAGTAATCTCATAGGAGTATTTTTCATGTAATTATGATATGATTTCACTAATTTAAATCAGTTTTCATTGATTCAATATCAGACAACTTGCAGTCCTATTGATGTGTTTAGCATATACAGCACAGATAAATGAGTAAAAATAAATCAGTAAAATAGACTTACAAAAAGTTGACGTCACTGAACTATTATACTGAGGAAATTCAGGGGACTTTATAAAAAAGACTCGCATCTCCCAGTTGCAGAGATTTTGGCTGGGTGGATGAACATGACAGTTGCCTGCAAGACCATCTCAAAAAAACTTTTGTCGCTCCAGAGGGCGCTGATCCCATCCTAGAGTATGCTCTCGTGCACTTTGATGCTTGAACAGAGAAAACTGCTCCATTAACCTTGCTAAAATTATATTGGTCATTTCACCTATTTAAATTTTACTTACTTGAGAGTGAATTCTTCTCACCCAATGGATTCCATCGCCCCGTTAGTCAGCAGAAGCTTGTCAACTGCCGCATTGCTGGGTGTGTGCAGACTCGGCGTACACGGAACGCTACATGGGGCTGCCCAACATCACGGGCAACTACAAGGGCTACGAGGAAAGTGACGTGACAAAGCGGGTGGACAAGCTGCGGGACAAGATGTTCTACCTGGTGCACGGCACGGCCGACGACAACGTGCACTTCCAGCAGAGTATGGTGCTGGCCAAGGCACTGGCCAACAAGGGCATCCTCTTCAGACAGCAGGTAGGCGCAAGGATTGGGAGGTTCCAGTGGAGTGGAGGCATTTAGGCAGCTCTTAACAAAATCGTCTTCAGCGCCAATGAGCGTGAAGTGAGGTGGATATCGAGAAGTGCTGGAATGCAAGGGCAGGGAAAATGGGAAATCCCCAAGAAAACCCACCAAATAACTGCATCGCCTAGCACATATCCCAAGTGCGCAAAACTGGGAGCGACCATGCTGGGAATTAAACCCAGCTTACCTTGGTGGGAGGCAAGCAATCTAACCGCTACACCACTGCAGCCCCGTTAGGTGGTTTGAAATTCCCCAGAGGTTCTCACAGCCACCGGCCCCTTACACATGCATGGAAAAACAAAAATTATTTACAGGATACATTAAAGAGTTCACAGGAGCACACTTAAAGGGGAGAGAAAGAAATTATTGTGGTGTTACTTAGTTTTAAAACATAAAATGTATTCGGTATTCATTATTGACATTTCTTATTTCACAAGGCATAGTATACCACTTAGACAATTAAATAATGGTAGTATCAACGAGTACATTTATTTGTTTACCATCTGGAATACATTCGACTAATAATTTTTACCTTCTGAGAATTACTACAGCATAGGGTTACCAGACGGCCTCTTTTACCCGGACATGTCTTCTTTTTGAGGCATCGTAAACTGTCCGGCCGGGTTTTACACATAAGTCGAAATGTCATCCTTTACAATAAAGGCGAAAAACTGCAAAACTTTACTTTCTTGTGGGGGTTTTATATGTTCTTAAACATTTAGTAATGGTGACAGACAGCTTCCTGCAAAAGTGAAAACTTTTTGGAGAATATTGCGTAAATCTTCTGTCTTTATCAACCGCACACAAATTTTTTCCAGATGGTTTTTTTTTATTTTTTGCATCTCTAAGTTGAGAAGTGCCTAATCTATTCAAAATTTTATGATTATTTGCTAGAAAATATAAACCTGTTAGAACAAATAATATCGTCAAAAAAATTCTATTTAAATGTGTTCAAACTTGAGCTGTGCGAGTGAGATTTACTGTCAATTAAAAAAATTGTGCCCAGTGCTTATATACAACTGTGTTTCGTGTGAATTTTTAAATTATTTACTTGCAAAATATTCTGTAGTGCCTACAAAATGAATATTCATATTCAGAGTGAACATAACTATCAATTTATCTGGTTGCAAAAAAAAATTTGTATTACTTAACAACCAATTTTTTAATACAATTTTGCATGTAACATATTTTTAACTGGCCTGCGACAAACTGATTTTGTATATGTACATTGTAATATTGTGTGTCTGCTTTCGTGTAATTTTCTCGCAAGTGTCATCTTTTTTCAATGCCATTTACTTGAACATATCCTTTTTTTGAGTACCACTTTTCTGGTAACCCTACTACAGAAGTGATAGTAGTGCAAGAAGTCAAATGATAAATCACCTCTAAAATATAATCAAACAATGTTCTATGTCCTAACAGTCAAATTTTCAAAAATTAAATCTCAAATGTAATTAATGAAAAAAATATATATATATATTTAANCTATGTCCTAACAGTCAAATTTTCAAAAATTAAATCTCAAATGTAATTAATGAAAAAAATATATATATATATTTAAGATGATATCCAACTCTCCCCCTCAAAAGCCATGGGAAGGAAAACAAAATTTAAACGTAAAAAAATGTTAAATTTGGCCAAATTTTAGAATCTAACTTGATGGCTTATTTCCAGATGCCCTGAATAAAGTTAGAAAATCTCTATTTAGGTTTACATTCAAAAATTTTCCCCGAGGGGGATTCCATGCCCTCAGCCCTCTTGGCTGCTCCCCCGTACATTACGCCTCTCCCCCACCCCAGTCTGTACCTACAAGTGTTTCCAACAAAGGCCTCTACCCCTCCAGCAAGTCCCTGGATAGACACCTACACAGTCTCCACACTGCTGTCGCTGCTTTCAGCCTACTAACATTAAGCATATGGCATTGGCCTAGCAAATACCTTGCCTACAAGTATTTGGCCTCAAATTCTTCTGCCCAAAATTAGTTTTGCTTAGGCTATCTAGTTTAACATAAAATATATTTTTCTTACGTGGGTGTGGTACGCAAATAAACAATAAACACATTGATAAATATGTGCATGTTTTTGAAAGTGAAAATTTAAAAAAAAAAAAAAAAAAGACAAATTTTTGCTTGCTTTGTAAGCAAATATTTTTGCCAGCGCGGTGCATTACTGTCCAGCTATTTCTTACGCCATAAATGTGTACATTTTAGCGTGGTGTACGGTATTGTGCTAAATGAATGTATTATTTCATCACAAAATATTTTGCTCACAAAATAGACAGGAACAGTTATTTAGGATTGCCCTTTTCTGATATTTCCTCGTATTGGCTACCAGAAACTTGTAAACTTAAAAAAAATAAAAAAAAAAAAACTAGTTTCAGCATTCTTCTACATACTACAGCCCACCTACCCGTAGCTGTTTGTTGCATCTGAGGCAGTAAATTGTGGGAGCGGTAAGGGCTACACTGTTACGTGCATAAAGTGCTCCATCTGAACTGGCATGCAGTGTTCTCATTGTGCTGGCTGTACTTATGGGACTTTAAGTGGTGACCTTGTCAATTTATCGATGGAAAGTCTGTGGCAAAGTTCAGTGCACGCCACTTTGGGAACTATTTTTATAAATATCTGACATGTATGTTTTGAGATAATGAGCTCTGAAAGAGCAGTTTTTAGCAATGTTTGAGTGCTCTGAAATGGTGTTTCTAATGTGCATAGTAGCTTGAAAGTACTTAAAAGGCTTCATCTGAAGTATTTGTCCCCCCTCCGCTCCCCAAATCATAACATTCGACACACATTTAACAGTTTCGTGGAAAATATGTATTCCTAACACACTGCAATGCAGTTCAAACGCCAGGTAGGGGGCCCATTAACAAAAATGTGCAGGCTGTGTTAAAACATGCCTCTTGTACTTTTAAGATCCTGACTGGTTGGCCCACGTGGGTGATAGGAAACAGCGACTGAAATGCTTCAATGCGAATACGAATATGTAACAAGTCTATACGTGGAAACCAATTTTTAATTGTTGTTTATGTTAAGTGTCGGGGGGAGAGGAGAAGAAGGTCGGCATATAATTAAAAATTACCTAACTTTATACTTAAAAATGGTACAGCCCCGTTATTATTCGGGATTCGAACAAAGGATGTTTTGTACTGTAAGGTGATGCCCCAGCCAACTATGCTACCCATAGAAGTATACTACAATGGAATATAACATAGTTGATTATGTCGAACTAGATGTTTATCGTCTTATGTCCCCTGATATCCAGAAGTTCAAATTCGTATACATTCCTTAGAATCTCTTTCCCCAATGTGCAGGTGTACCCAGACGAGAGCCACAGTCTGAGCAGGGTCAGGCGCCACCTGTACCGCTCGATGGCCAACTTCCTGGACGACTGCTTCCGCAAGCAGGTGCCGCCGGACCTGAAGGCGGGGCTGAGGAACGGCGGGACCAGCGGCGAGTGAGCATGCCCCCCACCCCCTCCGACACCTGCTCCAACACCCGCCCGAGTGGGGCGAGCACCCGCCTCACCTCGAGCAGCGCTAACTCCACGCAAACACACCCAGGCCGTGTTTCAATTGCTTTCATTTTCATTTCCCGAAGTGACGTAAGAACTAGGAGGGAGGTGCAAGGTACGCATTGCCCCTCCCTAAATTAAGTAACGGGAGCCAGAGTGGGAGCAAATAGGAACCCAATTTTTTTTCCCACCGTGATGTATTGATATTTTGTTTACAACCTCTAATGAATCTTTACTTCTGACTTACAGACTTTTCTCTATTTTTCATGCAGCATGTAATTTAAATTTTGATTATGTCAAATTTAAATTTATAAGAGAAGCAAAAATATCTTAAGAAGGATGCCTAAAGGCTTACCCCTCTCCACCCCCACGAAGGCACCTAAAGACACAGTCCCCTCCTAATTTGGAAATGTTGTTAAACCACTGTTTTTTTTTTTTGCGCTTTGAATTCTGTAACATTTCAATTGGGACACCATGACAGTAAGTTGTTTTCAAACGTGTGATGCTGCTATATTTCAACAACTTAATTTACCAAATGGTTATTTAAAGTGTGAAAAATATTATTTTATTACAGTAGTTTAAGATGTACGCATATTTTACATTTAAAGCAAGCAAAACTAACATGGCAGCAAATTTATTATTTGTATTTAGTCATGTGTAATCTTCGAAGTTTACAAAATGCAAAATGCAAATTACAGAAATGAGTCATCAATTTTTGTTAACAAAAAATGCCAATTGGTACACGGCCACGGTGTCACGCCCCCAGCCAGACAGCTACCCCTCCCTCCAAGACATCCCCATTTCTGAAATACTTTTCGGCACGAGGAACCTTTCGCAAATTTAACTACCCACTGAACCAAGGCGCTGAACAATAATTTCAACATTTAAAAACCTGGGAAAATGTATCACTTGTCATATTTTAAATTTAAAAACAATAAAAATGTTTTTTTTTATCCATAACATCATAACATTTAAAGAGCAACTAATAACAAGTTATTAAAACTGATTAATAGATAATAAAAATGTTCCATTGCAAAACAAACCGCTTTCCCAGTCGATAATGTATCGTATAAACTCTAAAATTTTGTAACTAGTATTTCATATTGGATACTTTACCTGTTGGCAAATATTATGCCATGCTATACCTAATCCCACAAACTCAATTTAATTTTGTTCAAACCAACATTATTTTGTTATTTTAAATACAATTTGTATTTCTTTAGGCAAAGTTTAACTGACAAGATTACAATGTATATATGCCTAGTGATGATGTAAATAATCTTAAATATTTCACTTATAGTTTCAAATCATCTATGTACAAATTTATTTATCATATCAGACGGAAGCTAAATTTATCAAGCTTCGAAAAATTTATCATATGCACGCCAGTAAATACTCTCTTACAAAAATAAGTTAAGTTTTGGTTTTAATAGATTAATTAACTAATTATCAAACACTATTAAGCTTTATAAAAAGAATGTAAGTCTAACAATTTGTCACAAATGTTGAACAACATAATTCTTTAACTATGTTAAAATTTCACACATAATTTGTAGATACTGGTGCTGATTTCATTTTTGTATCTCATATTTTAAGAAGTTTGTGCAACACAAACACATTATACATGATGAAAATGGAAAAATTTAAAAACAAACTAATGTGATTAGCGTTTTTAAACAAAAGTGATACTAAAAGTGCCAAATGTAACTGTGAACTGATTAATCCTTTCTTCTTAAATGAGGTGGTGTGCATCTAATATTCTATGGAAGTGATGTCTGTGTCATTGTGTTTGGAAATGTCTGTCTCGCTCTCGGTATTCTGAACTTGCTCAGCTGTGCTCTTATGTTGTTAGAGAAGTTACATAGTTTAATCTTTTTTTTAATATTCATACATGTTGGTAAAACATAAACTTACTGAGATAACAAAAAAAACCCAAGATTTTTAAGTTATAAAGTGTTGTATTAATTTTTTTATAATTTTATGATTATAAAATATGGTACTCGATGATGTGATATAAAAATATATATGCCGTAACAGGAACACTACTAAAACATAATCTGGAATTTAAAATGTTACTGAAAAATCGTTGTTTACCAGTTAGCAATCCAAGTTTTCAGAAATTCACCAGTGCATCCACCAATGTACATTGAACGTTCGGAAACTAATGTTTTAGTTGAGTTCGGTTGAATTGATGTGTCCACCGGTTCTACTGGCCTGAAACGTCGGTGGAGCTGGTGGATGTGCACCGGAACTTCAACCGATGAATTTTCAAACACAACCTCGCAAACATAAATAATTAAAGCACTCGTGAATGGTTAAGTCAAAGAAAGGCATATGGCCGGTTGTAATTGCATTGGAAAAATTTTGTGCCTTGAACTGTGCACAAACATTGCAGGAAAATGTGAGACTTAATTTGTATTTTATAAAGAAAAAGCATATTGATTGTATAATATATTAAGACAGTTTTTAATATTGGTTTTCTATGTCACAAAGTTATTTTCCAGGTGCGGATTAATTCATTTGTATTTGTAACGCTAAATATATAAACAAACTGGTGTTCAGAAATTCTCTCAACCAGTGTACACCGGTGCACACCAGGACATTCACCTCTGGTGGATCTATTGGTGAATTTCCGAAAACGCGGAATGAGTGGCTTGGGTCAAAATAAACATATGTGCTGCAAATAAAATATTTAAGACAAAATAGATTATGTGCACGGGAACCAACCCACAGAATTGTTTTTGTGTTGTATGATTCACATTAATGGTTAAAAAAAAATTGAATATTATACAAAACAATAACTATCCATATTTCAAGTTTTCAAGGTGAAAATGGCATGTATAGAAAACAACATTGAAATTTTTTCGTAAACAAATTTGCAAAAAAAATTTAAAATCCATGTGGCGTTAAAATTAAATATTTGTGGCTTTTTATATTTAACTCGCAAAAAAAATAAATAGAGAAAAATAAACATTCTATTATAATAATTATCAATAGAAGATTTGAAATGTAAGAAAAATATTTGACACTGACTATGTGTGGACTGGTTCTTTTCTGCATTACTACACCTAAATAAAATTGTAGTTTTTAATTGTTCTACTCTAGTTTTGTAGATTTTATGAAACCATTAGTTTGTAACAAATATTATAACAAAGTAATTCAGGGCTCATAGCAGAAAGTGTGTGTCGAACATTAGTCTCCAATTCTGTACATTAGACTTCATTGCACGTACAGCAAGAGCGCCAGAGGTATTATTATTATTATTCTTTTTTTTAACAAACTGCAGTAAAAATCAAATACGTAAAATATTTTAATTACTATTTAAAAAATTAACAAAGCTCTCGAATGTAATAATATTGTACATTTGGCCTGCTATGGTGTTGGAAGAGTCCACGTATAAAAACAAAAAATCACCATCAAACTGGTGTGCTGCACTTAATACAATGTAAAATTTTTTATATACATAATATGGCTATAAGGCAACATATTATGCTTATTTCAAAAAGTATATAAACTAACAGCGTAGTGGGCGCTGACCCTTTTCTTCCTTCAACATGCTTATTAGGCCTGCTATTGCATGTAGGTACCGGGAGAAAAATCATAAATTAACTTCAATATTAACTCAGTTATCAGTTTTTTATCTTTTAACTACTTCCAGTTAAAAAAAAAAGCAATTCAAAATACTTATATTTTGCACAAAATCAAATGATTTCACATTTTAATTGAAAATGTAGACATGCTGAGATAACCACATTTCTTAACAAAAATGTTCTGCCTTTCACCTTAATATTTTATAATAGGTGAATGTAATACTAAAAAAAATTATCTTAAATTCATCTGCACAAAAATATAAAAGCACAAAAACTTCTGGTAGTGTTTTGTAGGTCCTCTGGGTTCTTGAACAGTTCTGCACATTTAAAGATTTTTGAATGGCATTCAAACACTAAAACAATTTTTAAAATTAAGTACTATATAGCATTTCTAAAAGACCTCTGCCTATTCTCTTTTACATAGCAGAGCAACTAAATGACTAATAGAATTTTCAAAATCAAAAGCCTAGCTTTAAAGATCAGCCAGGACTAGTACCAACACTAAAACATTGCGAGTTNGTTGAAAATAACCACAGCGTGTATTTTTATAACAATGTAATAAATTAAAAAATTAAATTTTTCCAATTTTATTTTTATTACTTTATATGTGCACTAATTTGTTTAGTGCCAAATAGTGTTGCTAGTAGTTGTATGCATTTTACTATTAAAAATAATGTATCTAAAATATTTCGTGTTAACAGGTTGCTAGGTATGAGTTAAGTTTGTTTATGAAAATAAAAACTGAAGGGTCCAAAAAGTTATTGTCATGTTTCCAAGTACTTAGATGTTATCTATGGCTGTAAACTTTTGATAATAAAATAAAGTCGCTGACTCCTATCTTAACAGCAATAATGAAGATTGAACCACAAATAATGATCACACAATATGTCATTCATTACAATGTTGGGTAAACACACGTTAACTTGTCTGGCTACAAATCTAAATTATTAACACAGTACGACAGTAAAACAGTGAAAAAGCGTTGAAGCACGTTTCTCACAGGGCATTGGTGACTTAACGAAACGTAAATTAGTCACCTCCCGTTAACACACCATTAATGCACAATATTCCTGGCTAGAAAAATATTTAAAAAATCTCCGGTAGTTTTTCTCATCTTTGCTACTGTGTTCTGCGGAATTTCAGATGTAGATACGTAGTGTCATTCTTGGCGGTTTTAGCCATAGCACAAAAAAAAAAAATTCATTTTTGGTAGTTTAAAATACCTTAAAACAGAATGTACAAAAGAGATTTAGAACATAGACAATTTTATGAAAATATTTAACTTAAAAATAAAAAAAAAATCTTTCAGAACTTATTGAAAGTAATCTTGTTAAAGTAGTTTGTACGAAAACTATGTATATATGTAAAGAAATTTCTTAGCGATTGATTTAAGCTGTGTTTACCTAGTAATACGAGGAAGAATTAACTTGTGATGCATATTATACTTTATCAAATTTTTAAAACAACCTGCTTAATATAGATTTCTTTGAAAGTACCTGTAGGAAAAATAGTGCATTGGTTTTTTAGCATAAGGGTAATGAAGATAAGTGGTAATGTTTAACACTTAGCACGTACCGTTTATCATTTATGTTACGTTGGAATATATAACATTTTTACATTTTAAACTGTAGGCTATGACAAAAATGTTAAGACACAATTTTATTTTCTACAAAGAATGTCACATAATGAAATTAGTTTATAAATTTTGAGTAGATATTTGTAGTTTCTGACCATAAATCTTATAAATTGTAAATTTTCAAATGTGTAATAATACAGTATATTACAAAATACCTGCCAACTTATGTGCTTGTTTGAAAATATGTACACTAAGGATGTATTTAAATTAAGGCAACAACATGTGAGCAAAATTTTTTTTTAAATCACCAAAGGCTGTTCATTAGCGTTGTCGCAAAATTTCAGAATTTCCTCCTTTTGAAAAAATTTACTTGTGTGTCCATCCAATACATTTCTTCTATTTATGCACCAAGTCTACATGGGATCTTATCATAAAGGATGAGAAATTAGTACGTTCACGCCAGCAATTATTTGAAGTGGGAAAACAAAGCTAAACAAGCATTTGTTTCACTTGAAAATAATTTAATAAATTAACCTTCATCATCATTAAAAGCATGTGCAAATTAGCATCTGTTACTACTTAACAAGTGAACTCTGGCAATAACAAACAACTTTAAAAATTGTTTGTCAAATTTTGCAGACATTCTGATGTCCAACATTATGCATTTCTTTTGTATTATTTGTAGACTAAATATGCAGCGTGGCGCAGCTTGCATGTTGTTGCTTTATTCAGAAATTATTTTGCTCAGTGACATTACCATACGAGGGCGTCACTTTATGACAGCGTGGTAAGACTGCGACCCAGATTTTATTCAACGTTTTTCAAATTTCCTTCTACATATTTCACAGAGGTTGTTTAAAATCTTTAGTGGTTAAATTGGCACAATTGTATATTCAAAACATCCTATTGAAATGAGGGGAAATTTGAATCGTGTTTTTTTTTAAATGCTGTCTCACAATAAATTTACCCCACCCTGTCACAAAGTACTTAAGCTTATGGTCCTGGTCATTTTTAGTTGCTTGCAACATGAACTTTCATTTCGAGCAATGTTAATTACACCAACTGAAGAGATTTGTTTCAATAGGAAATGTTTGTGGTTTCTGAACAGGTAAAAATGTTGCCTCCAATCTACAAACATGTGAGAAGGTTGAAGTGTCAAACATCTGATGATGGGCAAATTGCCCTAAATACTAGCACAAAATTAGTCAAGTGTAAATGACTTTCGAAACACCATGGCATTATGAAGTGTTCCCGCTGGTTTCAAAATTTAAGTGTTAATACATGACGTTACTAAATACAAAGTACTATGCAAATTTCCAATAAGCATAATACTGTTAGTTTTAAGTTAAATACGTTTTCATTATAACCTAGTAAGAATGCAAAATATATTTTTTTTTCCATTCTTTTTTTTTTAACATACTAAAAAGTCAACCTGATCTTTTTTAAATTTAGGAAAGTGTGACAGAATGACAAAAATTTTGTTCACAGAGATGAGTTAAAATATTTTATACAGTCTATAATAATTGTCTTTGTAGTGCTGCACCTGGCTTAATACAATACTTAAATACTTATTTTAAATTAATTTTTTTTCAATAACTACATTTGAAAAATTGTTATGAATTTCTGATACTGTACTTATATACATATTTGCTTCTGGGTTATAGATATTTCTCAATCTACTATGCAACATATAATTTAAGTTTTGATCGCACCAAAATAATATTTTAAGAGAAGAAGAAATGTTGAGGGTTGCTCTGAAGTCGGAGATGTTTCGCGACTAATTCACATCAAACATTTATGACAATTTACAAACAAAAAAGGAAAGCAAATATATGTTTAATGCGTATCATGAGGATTTGTACTTCTAAATTAGTACTATTTTTTTTAACACACATCCATGACAAACCCTTTAATGTGACACAAATTAACTGTGAAGAATTAAACGCATTACAGAAATGTTTTTATCAAACTACCTGTGGAAAAAAACAATATCACACATTAAACATTGCTTTCCTGCACAGAGAGTAAAAATTTTTGAAAATAGTTGCCAAAAATGTTATGTAATAATTTACTATTAAATATTGTACATTTCAAAAAATGTATTTCTGTCCGATATCTTGCAGATGTACATTTGCATTCAATGCCAGACATAATTAATCAAATTTGCACACCAATGTCTGTGCAACCATAAAAATATTACTGTTAATTCAAAAAGCATGTAGCATGATTCATCTCTTATTAATTGCTCTTGAAATGGACTTATCTTGTACGAGGCTACCTCTTGCACTATTAGTTTCGAGGTTTCACAACTCTGAATATTCATGAACACACATTTCAAAATACTGGAATTTATGGATGTAGGCCTATTTTAGAATCGGAGTACAGCCAAAATTTTCTAAATCAGTAGTACCACAATGGTGCAATATCTTAAGCTATGAATTGTTTCAAATTACCTAAATTAGTTGATACAGTTAAAATGAAACACAGTCAACGTGGTGTAAATGTAACAAGAATTTCCAGCTTTAAAATATTGGCACACAATTCTGTGGCTGCGAGAGAGAAAAAACACACTAAATCATTTTATGGGCAAAAGAAAAAACTTCAGCCTAAATGGAAAAACTTGACACCTGGCAACCGTAAGTGGAAGTGGCCGCTGTTCTTACGGTCATTAGTACAGAAATTTTTTTCAGAGTTCAATGTGACAAATACTTTGTAGAAGAGCAAACAATGTGGAATTGGTGGCATTAAATATAAAATGTACAGATAAGTTCACAAACATTTCCACTGCGATAGCTCCGTAGCAACCAGTGGTTCACACAACGGAGTTTAAAGGCTACTTTTGGCAGAGCAGAAATAGCCTTAGATTTTGATCATTACAGTCCGAGTGTCAGACTGTGTCAGTAAACTTGTGAAAATTAACTTGTTTACATGCATCAAAATGTTCTTATTGTACATTTCTGCAAGCAAAACTATGTGAACCACCGACTGAAAATTTTACATGCTCTAAAAGAAGTTTAACGAGCATACTAGGTACATATGATCCCATATTCACAGCTAGTTGGTGTTATAAAAAAAATTGTGACTGCAGGACTGGTGATAAAATTTACAGACCTCCCAATAACCTGCAATACATCCCAGTGTCAACTTTGATGAGATCAATTTTACAAGTTTAGGATACCACTTTTTATATAAACAGAAGTGTTTATTAACTACAAAAAACTGGTGACATGACTACAAATCTTGAAATTTAAATTAACTAGTTCATTTCCTCAAAGCCTAAGAAAATTAAGAAATTAGCAAGCAGCAAAAAAATGGTGGAAGTTTCCTGATGGAAGAAGTCTATTCTTGCAATCTGAACTCTATTATATGACCCCAAATTATTTTGCACATATGTGTCAATCATTTTGAGTTTCTTCATGGGAATGATCATCTAACTTATCTATGTATGTATGTTCACTATAGGTCTAACTTATCCAGTAATGAAACATGAAAGATTTGGATCTACTCACGCAAAGGAAAGAAGTTAATAATGTTGATTCACAAGTCATGGCAACTATGGTTTAATTCCCGAAAATGACCCATCACAGGAAATGTACTACGTACAGTTGAAAGTGTACAACATGTATGTCAGGAATGTAGGAATGTCCGGCTAGGAACAAAGAAAAACATGGCTGCTTGAAATCACCTTAATTGATATATTCTCGTACAAAATGGGTACGTATCGTACATGTACGAACTGTTTAACATCCTTCAAAATAGTCTCCGAGGTTGTCCACGGTTCGTTGCCAGCGATGAGGCAGACATCGTCACAGCATTTCGACGAGAGGTGGCGCACATTGACGGATCTTATGCAGCCGATGGTAATTCCCGTCTGCCTCGTCGCTGGCAACGAACAGTGGACAACCTCGGAGGCTACTTTGAAGGATGTTAAACAGCTCGTACACGTACGATACGTACCCGTTAACATGAGTGTATACATTTTGTACGAGAATATATCAATTAAGGTGATTTCAAGCAGCCATGTTTTTCATTGTTCCTTGCCGAACATTCCTGCATCCATACCCCATGTTTATACCTTTAAAACGTACATGTCGTACACTTTCAAATGTGCGTAGTACATTTCCTGTGATGGGTCGTTTTTGGGATACAAACAATAATTGCCATGACTTCTGAATCAGCCCTCATAATTATTTTTTTCCACTGACATTTATATACCATAGGGTGGCTTACATATAAAACTAACTTAACACCCACATCTGAAAAGGACACTTCCTTCAAGCAGCCAAATTGTTGGATGATAGGGGTTTCAAAAGGCAATAAAGATGTTAAGTTGAATGAATCAAGCTATAATGACACACAGGTACTTTTAAAAAATACTAGTCACCATTCCGTTTACAAAAAAAAAAATGTTTATGGTAATTTTTGTTATTAGACTTCAGCAAGGTAAGGTTACATCATAATACTAATAGTTTCAAAAGAAGAAAAAAATAGTTATGGAAACAATCACACTGACACTCTACAAAAGCAAATCCTTCAAGCACCTCTTATGGTGATGAAGATATGTACATTAAATTGCCACAAAATTTTAAGTAAATGGATATATTTCAATATCCAAATCATGGCAGCATTCCGTTCAGACACTAAGACTCAGAAAGGTCTTTTTTTAGGATTTAAGGAATTCCAAAAAAAAAAAATTATTATAATTATAGTAAGATAGCATACAATTACACTAAACATGTAAAATACCATGGTTCTGTACTGTCATTTACACTAGACTCAATAGGTAATGTATGAAAAAGAATGCTTTCTCAGGTTTATGTAAATACTGTTTATTATATTGTGGTCGTCATTATTTCATTATGTGAAAACTGTTTTTATGAAGTATTTGCATATCAGGAGTGAATGTAAAATGTTCATTTTTTAATTATTAAAATTTTATTATGGTTACGACTGTTATTTCCATTGAGAGTTTGTGCATTTTACGAAGTGTCCCTGCGTTTTGCACAGGTGAAGAGAGGGACTCACAGTGGTGGGTGATGACATTCTCAGTTCTAGGAGCTGTTAAGTTGTCAGCTATGGGAGGTTCAGTTATACATTTCTTACCTGTCAGCATTTTTACACATTATGCACTGACGCACAATGAGGCCATTGTAATCTTTTATAGAAACCCCACCACTCTGATTTCACTACAGTTTTGCAATTATCTGCACACTGTTCCATCACATTATAATATTTGTGATATTTCATCACTAAATAATTTAAAAGAAAAGCTGGTGTAGTAAAAAAAAAAATGCTTTTCCTCAAAGAATTTTAAACATAAGTTAATAGACCCCCACCTCAAAATCAAACAATTTGTGTTGTCCACGCTAGTACGGGTTTTTATCAGTTCTGATGTTCTTAACACACAGCAAACACCAACAGTCTCAGCACGATAAAAAGACAAATTTTTACGCACAGTATTTTAATTCAGGAAAGAGATATTTTTTTGTGTCAGGCGTACAGTAATTATAAAAATGCAACATCAAACAAAAAAATTTTGGATATCGTTCTCGTAACTTGCCGACACATTGCTGAAAATTCTTGTTGGTTGTCATCTCGCATTCTAAAGATTCATCGCCATTCACCAAACACTGAGCGATCTTCAATGCCACGCACGGCAAACTTTGTACTCCAGCTGTTTCCAACTGGGAACAGCTGACCGACTGACATGTTGCCATTATACACGCAACTTTGAGGGTTCCACCTGCCTGTAGCCATTTTCCGTGTTCAAGCTCTTAAAGTGTGTGGCTGTAAGGGCCATTCTCGCTCGCTCACCACTTGCCTCATCGCCTCTACGCGCAAGGCGCTCAGTTGCTGTGCAGTATTTCCGTCAGCAACTCACTTGAACGTCACTTTAAGCTACGACTCTGATTTTCATGGCACATTATAACAGATAAACGTATAATGTATGTTTAACAACTCTGAACTTTCTGTATAAAAAATTTTAACAGCTAAAACTGATCCTGAAAACACCTGTTTTAACCATTTTCATGCTCAAAAAAAATAATTCTTGGAGTTGAAATGAGAACTTAAAATTTGTCTTCAGGCACTGCATGTTTCTTAATAGCTTTTCATGTTTAGACACCACCAAAAAACATCCAACCTTTTTTCAACCATGAGTTTTCTACAAAACCTCTGCACGACACTTCACGTATCAGCAAGGTAGCGCCCTCAATGCTTAAGTTAGAATTCTACATTCATACAAAGGAATTGTACTCTTTGGGTTTCCTGATTGGCTTATTTTATTCTCTTTTGTTTTTTGTCATTTCAAAATGCTTACACGTTTAGTATGTGTAGACTGAATAACACTTAACTTAATCCCAGCAAAATCAAAACCACATCAGCATTTAAAATAAAAAAATAAAAAATCTATTTGGCACTTAAATCTATATATTTGCCATACATCCCATTATAGGTAATGTCAAATAACTTAAAATTTTAATGCACTTTAAATTGCTCAGTATTTTGGTGCTATATTTTAAATGCTCATTCCTTCATGAAAGCAAACATTGTCAAGTAATGGTATTTAAAAAAATATTAACAATTTGAACACATTTGCATGTTTTTGTATTAACAACTGTACATCAGAACAGCAGTGAAACAAGTCATCATACGATATGCACTACAGCAAAATAACATTATAAACTCTTACAAAATGGGTAATACTATATGCACATTTGTATAAAAAGTGAACCAATAGTAAAACTATTAATAAAAGTTTTAAAAATTTTAATTTATCTTGCTCTTTAATATGCCAAAATATTCAACTGTAGCTTTAAATGTATGAGGGTGAATCAATAAGCAAGGTTCCACAAGGTGAAGCCACAAGCAACGTTCTCGCTGCGATAGTTCCTCGTATGCTAGGAAACAGTATATTCCAAATCTTCAAAATGAGCGGTGTAGTGGCAACACGCCTTTCAACATGGTCCCACGTGTAAATTCACTCTGTTATTCAGATGTTAAAAAGAAAAACATGTCTCCCATAAAAACTCATACCCAAGAGTGGAAGGGGTTAATGTCGAGCAAATAACATCACACAAAATGTGAGAAAATGTTGCTCAAAATTTGCAAGTGGAAAAACAGATGTTGGCAACGAGCACCACAGCAGCAGACCACCAATCGCACGTAGATATTGCCATTTATACATCCACGACTGACAAACTGATTCAGAAGTGCCAACAACAGACATACGAGTCATCGCTAGAAACGTACGTCTTTTTCAAATTACTCTCCACATTACACTTCTGCTCCACCATGGCAAAGTGTGTCCATACAAGTGCCAAAATATTTTATATAACAACACAAATACATTTGTTTTTCCATTTCGTCAACACATCTACAGGATTTAAAAATTCCTACCATAAACCATTTTAACTGGCAATGAAACGCAAGTGCACTATCACACACCTGAAATCAAACAAACAATCTTCAACGGAATGGATTGGAAGACTGTGACATCACCACTGAGGAAGAGATCACAGCAGTTTCCTCAGATGAGAAGGTCAGTGTGTTATGGGATGAACACAGTCCGCTTAACCTCGCGTCTCTTCAGTGTGGAGTAACAATCACGGAAGACAGGTGCTGTGTGACGTTACGCCAATGAAGGGCATCGTTTCATGGGAAAAGGCCACATCACGTACCCAGAGGTGTCGGCTACTTCACGTCAGTGCCACACATCAGACTGCAAGGGTAACTATAAAAATTTTGCAGTCCTTTNCCAGAGGTGTCGGCTACTTCACGTCAGTGCCACACATCAGACTGCAAGGGTAACTATAAAAATTTTGCAGTCCTTTTACTGGAACATAATGTAGAGTCCTTAGAGTCGCAATTCAGCTCATCTGATTTCCATTTGTTTGAACCACAGGATGTCTTGGTGAAAGGTAATTTTAGGATAATAAAAGTGTGCAAGATGCTGTTCGAGATTAGTTCGACATGAAAATCCTGATTTCTAGAGAGGGAGTACTAATTATCATGCCACACTGTGATTTGCGTATAAATCCACCTGGTGGACATTGTAGAAAAGTACACCACTGAACTAAGTAAATAGCATTTGTGCCAANGATTTGCGTATAAATCCACCTGGTGGACATTGTAGAAAAGTACACCACTGAACTAAGTAAATAGCATTTGTGCCAATAACCCACAGCATAACATGGAACACTACTTATTGATCTGCTTTCATAAATAGAACTAACAAATTACCTAATGTCAAGGACTTACCTACTGTNCATGGAACACTACTTATTGATCTGCTTTCATAAATAGAACTAACAAATTACCTAATGTCAAGGACTTACCTACTGTAATAATAGTTTATGTATGTGTTATCAGATTCACATACTTGTATTTCCATGCCCAGTATGTTTGCGCAGCACATGAAACATGACACGCGCTACATATTTATATGGCTTTACTACAAAAAAAATACTATGGAATAAAATACAAAACAATTGTTAACCGAATAAATCTTTGAAATATATAAATAAAAATGTTGCATCCGTTTGATCGAACGCGTATAACCCCCGAAAAATCAACCAATTTTCATTATGTTATTTTATAAACCTTCCTTTTGTTCCCACGAGTGTTTGTACACCTTTCTTTTGTATCTGTATTACCTGCAAAGGTACTAAAATCTGCAAAAAGCTCATTTTTACCATGCTTTCGCATCAGGAAGTCCCTTAGTCAACAATGCAATGTCAACAATGTAAAGTCGCAACCTAGCAACAGATGTATCTATCGATATAAAAACAATATAATTATATTTATGTCGATAGTTATCGACAAGCGAACATGTCGCATACAAATCTGTGGATGTAACACTACACGAAGATGAAGGTGTAAATTATCCACCAGAATTTCTAAATTAGCTTGATGTTCCAGGATTGCCTCCACGAAAACTTTGCAACGGCACACGCCTTGCAATAAAAAAATGATGGGCAATACTATATAAGCTACCATCGTGAAAGGTGCTTTCAAAGGAGAAGATGTGCCGCTTCCCAGAATTCCATTTATTCCATCAGAAATTCCCTTTCACTTTAAAAGAACACAGTTTCCAGTCAGATTGGCATTTGCAATGACAATAAATAAAGCTCAAGGGCAGTCATTGCAAATGTGCGGAATAGATTTAGAAACAGAATGTTTTTCGCACTGCCAATTGTATGTGTCGTGTTCTAGAGTAGGAAAACCATCCAACTTATTCACACGCGCGGAAGACGGCAAAACTAAAAACATTGTATACAAACAAGTTCTTCAATAATAAAGATTTTGAAAATACATACACTTCTTTCAATTAATTTCACAGAAATGAATAGAACCAAAATATGTCATGCCTCAGCAACGCGTGGCCGGGTAAGCTAGTAAGTAATAAAATCTAACCGCATACAGAACAGTTGATTCTTGATACTTTGTCTGCTTGCATGTCTGGTGATACGTTGCGAATTCTTCTGATCTCCTACGGTATATTACTAGAGAGAAAGTCCTTGGTACACGCAGCAACTTACAAACATTGTCAGAAGCCTGAAAAGTGTAATCTCCTTCACGCTAGAACAGAATCATTTTCTCACCCACAACACAGAAACTTGTCTAAGTAAGTTCCATGTTGATGCCAACATACCAAGAGTGAGTTTGATGGCACAATGATGTGGCAAAATGAACTGCAGATAAAATAAAAAATGGTCAACTCACAAATTTTTATTTTTTATATTATATCTGAAGNTAGTCTAAGTAAGTTCCATGTTGATGCCAACATACCAAGAGTGAGTTTACTGGCACATGTGTCTTCTTATGTGGCAAAATGAACTGCAGATAAAATAAAAAATGGTCAACTCACAAATTTTTATTTTTTATATTATATCTGAAGAACAGAATTACTCATTTTAAAGGTATGCTGACAGTATGTAATCAAAATATTAGAGTTATCAGTTTACAACCTCTTTAAGACACCATTTTGGGGGAAAGAGCAGCTTGCAAAATTAAACCCACATATTATAACTCTGTAAATCTCCTACCAAAAAAACGCCAAATTTATCACATGATGTAAACATAAGGTTTTGAATAATTTTGAAATTTTAATAGAGCAGAAACATTCAAAATAAAGGATTTACAACATTTCAAA
The DNA here is from genome assembly GCA_002778355.1 of Clitarchus hookeri. NCBI lineage: Eukaryota > Metazoa > Arthropoda > Insecta > Phasmatodea > Phasmatidae > Clitarchus > Clitarchus hookeri. The sequence goes on along the minus strand of NQII01000796.1, from coordinate 620,311 downwards.
AGTATATGTTCCATATCTACAGGTAAATAGCCACCAGTCATCCAAAGTTAAGGCTATTCACAGTAAAGTTAAGTACTTTTTAAGGCCCTCCCATTAGACATTAAATACAAATAAATATATTTTATTGCAGCCTCAGAGTAGTGAAACATGCTTGTGTTTATTTGTCACATGGCAATATTTATAATAAAAACTGACAGAAATATAGAAATGGGCTGAAAGGAAGAATTTATCAGAACTTTAAAAAGGGTTAAATTTACTGTGAATAGCTTATACTGTATTCTTATGCGCAAAAGCTCTTCTTTCCCCATCAAGCGCCGTGTTGTGCTCGGACATGCTGGGCTGAGGTGGGGAAGCGAGTGAGTGACGAAAGAAGAGATTTGGGTGGTTCTTAACAGCAAGGTCTTGAGAGCCGTTGAGAGAGATTGAGGTGAGAATGGAGCAGTGCCAGAATGAAAGGGCGGGGGAAACGAGATACTCGAGAAAACCCGCCAACCAACAGCATCGTCCCGCACAATTCCCACATGTGGAAATCCAGGAGTGACCTGGCCGGGGATTGAACCCAGTTCACCTTGGTGGGAGGCAAGCAGGTTAACCGCTCAGCCGCCGCGACCCTGTGGGGGAGCGACACACCAAGGCCCAGCCACTGCTGCGTCCCCAAGCCAGACGAGAATGATGGACGGCTGACGTCAATTGGCATCACAGCCCCCACCTTGCTGGAGAAGTCTCTGGCTTTTGTCTACTGCATGAACTTTCTGGTAATTTCCTCCCTCAGCTCAACCCAAAGTGTGAAGGGAATTCTCAACCAGGCCGCCTGCCCCTATAAACATCACTGCAGCCGGTGGGTCAGGAGTCTGCGATGGCCATCCAGGGAAGAGTGGTGACGAGTGAACCAACAGTGAGCGACAATGAGAGAGAATGTGGTGGACAAGTGTGCGTGTGTGTGCGGCAGGGACGGGCGAGAATGTGAGTGTGCTGCGGAGAATGAGGTATCCAACAAGTAGTGTGTGGCTGTGTACGGGAGAGCTTGGGGAACTCCAGAACATTCTGTACAGTGCAAGACTGATGATATCTAAACTGAAACACGGTGTGACTGACTGATAAGAGACTTAATAGTAAGCATTGGAACTATTAAATATCAAATATATAATTTTAATAGTAATTCAGTAGGTGTTATAAAACAGTTTATAAAGACTGGTTTTAAAGTGTTTGATTGTGTTCATTTCAGTGAGGTGACGAACAATTACGTAAGCATTAGTTATAAATGGCACGTGATAGCCATTAGTGTCGAGATATAAAGGCTAAAGTACTTTTTTTTAGGTTGTTTATGAATAAATTAGGAAATTATTATTGGTCCTTTCATTTAATGAAGACCATCTCTTTCAGAACCATGCTATGTCCACAGACTTTGAAAAATTGTAACACTTGTGTCAGAAGTGGGATGAAGGCATTTTGTTTTACCTAATTGTTTGTTAAATAAGGTTGTACAGTAGTTATACAGTAGCCTACTAAATTGTTGTATAAACTTGTAAAAATTAAAAAAAGTAATAGTAGAAGAGGACTGCAAAATTTAAGTGTGTTTTTGAATGCTAATGAAGAAAATATCAGCAGATATGGAAGCACTTCAAGCACTGAAGGACCAAGTGGCCAGATAATTAGGTTAGGGAATCTGTAAATAGCCAAATAGGTAGTGTTAGTGAATTAGTACATTATACAATAGATAACGTATATAGCAAAATAGACAGAGTGAATTAAAATGTAGACCAAAAGATAGATGGTATTGGTGAGTATCTGAATAAAATAGACTATGTTGACAAGTAAAAGAGTGAGTGATAGAATGGATAGTTTTAATGAAAGGATTGGGAATAATTAGCGAAAGGTTGAACAGAATTGAGTGTCAGGTATAACAAGAGGTGAGTGCTCTCAAGGAATGGCGGGGCCACGGTGGCCGAGTGGTTAGACTGCTCACCTCCCACCAATGTGAACCGGGTTCAATCCCCTGATGGGTCACTCCCGGATTTTTGCAAGTGGAAATCGTGCAGGACGATGACGCTGGTCACCAGGTTTTCTTGGGGATCTCCCATTTCCCCCACCCTTGCATTCTGGCTCTGCTCAATTTTTTGGAAGAATCTGTAGAGATAATGTATTCAAGTATGAAATTTTTTGTAAATTACCCTTTGAATGAAAATAATTTATATACTCAATCAAAAATATCATTGAATGTTCAAACTTTTCAGTGGTTATCCTTCACACACTTAATTAACATCTTTATAGTTGTTTCATCACCTCCTAACGATATTGAGTTTAAGATTTTCTTTGCAAAAAAAAATTGCCCTTGGTAGATCGCCATTTGTGGAACCTACTGAACATGGATTACATGTCTGTCTTCAGATATTGGATAAGGAATGAAACATATAGTTCGATATATGATTTGTTTATTTGTCAGAAATAGCTAGCCTATGTACAATTGACAGGTGATGGATGAAGTAGGATATATATTGATGAACTCGTATGTCCAAATTGCGCGTGAATGTGAGATCACTGGAGGTATTGCCGAGCGTGGTAGGCGTTTCGAGTGGAGAAAGCGAGAGCCCGTGTTCCTCGGCGAGGAATGCAATAATCTCGGGGTGTCGTTCAGCTTCTTTGTTGAAGTCACCAAACAGCATGACGGGGATCCTGTGTGTCCGCCTCAAAGCTCGGAATGATTTTGCGGATAGAGTTGCGCGACGACGCTGCTGGTTGCTAAAGTAACCGCACTGAAGGGCCTGTGTTGTGGTCCACTGGGACCAAGGGAGGGGGGTCATAAGTGGTCTCATAAGCTTCGTCTCGACTTCGCAAATACATATCTGACATCCTCGGTCGTTTTGGTGGCACTCCCGAGGGACCCGGCTGCGGAGAAGCGGCGCGCGCGCCGTTTTTGTTCTGCACGCTAGTATTTGGAGCCCCATAACTTCTTTCCTGGTGATCTGATACTTCTAATTTTTTCTTCTCTCTATACCTACGGCTCCGCTCTGCCAAAGTTAATGGCGGTTGTCTGTTTTGTGGCGGATTTCGACTCGGGATCCTTGCTCTTCTTTCGTGGCATGATGCTGTTTCACGAGTTCAAAGCGCAGCTGCTTCAAACATTTTCAGAGTAGGTTAATGGTTGTTGCGTTAAAGGGAGGGCCCTTTCAAGCCCTTTCGAACGAGCTATCACTCACGTCCGTGGCACTTTTAGTTTTGGAGCAATGGCGCGCAATAGAATGAAAGTGATGCAAATTGTGCCGAAATTTGTCTCAGTAATTATCCAGAGTAGCTGCTTTTCGGAAGGAAACGTCCTAGACCAACAAAAGTTGCATAAATGGGTTCTGCACAGCTTAACTTGTTAATATTCAGGAGGTCGTAATGTTAAAATATGTAGAACATATTAAATAAAATAGTTAAAAGTACAAGCAGTTAGCCGCTTTGTTTACGTAGGGCACCATGATTTTTGGTGACAATGCATTATTAACGTGAACAAATGTACATCGTGCCGTCACCTTATTGGCTGTGGGGTCTGTAGAAGTCATTGTCACTGAATTGTACGTGGAAGTTCAGATGCCATTAGTTGAAGTTGAGACGCGACCCAGTGCAGATGTGTTTTTGCGTCCATGAGTTGTGACGTCGAAATCTGACCGTGCAAAGGCTTGTGATTTAAGATTGGAGGCTGTAACAAGTGCTTCTGTGCGTAATATTTGCCTATGTGGCGGGTGTTACTTGGATTTTTTTAGTAGATCGTAGTGTTTTGATAATTGAGGTCAGATGCACGACAGTTGAATGGGCCATGGACAGAGGAATTGTACCCGCCGCCTACCTAGGTGAGTTAATTCATAATCTTTCGGTGTGTTTTACAGTTCCTTTAAATCCCTAAAATCCTAGATTAGAATAAAATCGTAGGTTAGATTAACACCCTAAAATCTTAGGTTAGTTAAAAATCCTACAACCCTAGGTTAGTTTAAAAATATAAAATAGTGATTCACCCATCGTGAGGTTAGGTTCCGTTAGCTTAGGTGGGCACATATTACGAAATTAGTCGGACGTTAATGCCCCTAGTATATTCGTGTTCTGCATAATTAGTAGAGTGGAAATATACCACTTTTCAGGGTTTTTTCTTTTTTACAGAAAAGCCGCTTATCTGGATAATTACCATCTGGGGTACACTTCGGGTTGCGGTTCGTTGCAAGTGATACAGTTGAGAAATACAAATGATCACCAAAACAGAACAGCGGCACAATTACACATAGACACGCCTGTTTTTCGCGGCGCGCGAAATAAACACGAAATACGCAGTTTCTCGCAAAAAATAACAAAACACACACGAAATGTGCTAAAAAAATACAGTATTTCGGCGTGTATAGATCACACATTTTCACCAAAAAAATTTGGGAACATACAGTACAGTTTAATATTTTAACCTAGTATCTAAGGAATTACCAAAAAAAAAAAAATTATAACAGCTTTTAACTTGGGCAATCATTTGTTCACTCACATTCATAAACAAAATAACCATCCCGGACGCGTAAAATACAAACACGTTGGAGCTCGGGCATAGATGCCGTACATGAGAAAATTTCGCTGTTGTACAAAACAAAATATACGTAATTCGCGCGCCCGCCGCCGCGTCACAAGTGCGCATTGATATACGCCATGTTTGTACGGAATCGAGACTTAATATTTACAGAAATACAATAATTCAGTGTGGCCTATACGTGAAATATTAACTATCCCTAATTTTTCATCCAAAATTTCTGGTGGGCCTGTACACGCACGCAGCTTATACACGTCAAAACAGGTACATTTCCGTTGTGAATTCACATGTTTAAGATGCGAATTCGATAAATCGATTCTTAATGTAGTCGTGATCGGAAGGTCGACACAATCGATATTTCGATAACATCACCACAAGCGATATCACTGTGTTTCGGGAATAAACTGATCTTGGTGACAAACTAATTTTGTTTGCATTTCGTCCCTTTTCACTTTTCATCTCATAATTAATGTTATCTTGTTGGTAGCTCTGGTAGAGCACTGTTATAAATGCTGTAAATTACTTGAGCATTTGGAAAATTCTAGTGCACCAGTGGCAGCAACTCTCTCCTCACAATGTAGTGACCCGAAAAAATGTTTGAATTGCTAAAAGATAGGTTTTTTTCTTCAGAAAACATCAGATGCATTTTCAAAGCTTTCCAAACAAAGTCGGTCACATTTGACTACACAGTTAAAATTGGTCGTGAGAGGAGTCAAAAAATTAAATTATTTAATTGAGTCTGACAGTGGTAGGGAATTAATAGAATGTCTTCGTAAACTCTTTGTTCCAAGAAACATTCTAAAATTGTCTTTAAAAGACCATGAAATATGTGATGCAATGAAAAAAGTACCTATTTTGTGTGAGCTTTCATCTGAGAGTTTGCAACCATATCTGTTGTTCAGGGATCCTGTAGTTAACGTGTCTCAAAATTATCAAGATGTCGATATTGTTAAATTGTTGCTTTCACTGAAGTGTGATTTTTCTGACTTTGCTAATGCTGCAGGGAAATCAGTATGGATTCCAGTCAGCCATGTAGACACTGAAAGGAGTTTCTCAATGTATGGGAATATAATGACTGACAGAAGGACAAACCTTAAGCCAAGCAATATGGAATTAATGACAGTGCTTGCGTTTTCTGATTAAATGATATCTATTTTATTTTTGTGCCATCACCAAAGTAGCCAATATTTGTTGCAATTTGAAATATGTGCAAGCGCTAGCATTTTTTAACCAAATACATATAATTTTATTTTTCTGATATTACCAAACCATTTTTTTTCTCAGCCAAATTTTAGCAAAATTTTTGACAAAATGAATTTAAAATTGACAAAAAATGCACCAAAATCAACTTAAAAAAAATTGATGAAATTTATCAAAAATGTTCACCACAAACAAATGTCTGTACACACAGATCTGTAGTACACAATCCCATCATCTTTAATAGTGCGTTGCACCCTCTCGCACTTTGATACACTCTGAAACAAGGTCTGGCATGGAGTCCAGCAGATGACGGATGTTGTCCTGAGGTAGACGGGCCCACGATTGTTGGACGGAGTCTTCCAAATGCCAGGTACTGTTGCATGGCAGCAGGTGGCGCTGTAACTAGTCCCACACATGCTCGATTGGGGACATGTCAGGGGAGCGGGCAGGCCATTGTAGTGTTTGAACATGACGGAGGAAGTCCTGGGTGACCCGTGCGGTCAGGCGTTATCATGACCATAAATGGGAGCAGATGGGGATGTAGGATCTGATCCGCGTACCGCTGGACTGTCAATGCTTCACGTAACACAACAAGAGCAGATAAGTTATCGCATAGACTATGGCTCCCCGAGACCATAATGCCTGCTGTGGGGGAAGTGTGCTGCCTCAATACCGAGTTTGTGAATGTGGTGTTCATCCGGGGCCCTCCACACCTGGGCACGATGATCACCAGTTCCTCAAACGAAGAAGCACTCGCTACTAAATCCCGCACATCACCAGTCTGTGGTGTTCCACACTGCTCTGACCTGGCACCACTGCAAACTGAGCCCCCACCATTGCAGAGTTAATGACAGCACGCGTAACAGGCATAGGCAGGAACAAATGTGTGTATGTAAACAATGACAAAATTGTTTTAAAAAAAATTAAATTTTGGGAACAGACACTTCGAAAACCAGGGTTACAAAATTCTCTACATAACCTTGCCCACTTAAACTAAGCTAACAGAGAAAGATCCCAACGCCCACGGGCAGATCACTTTTCTGGTCATTTGATGGCCCCAGTTATGGCAATTAACAGGAATAAGAGAAACACTATGAGTAACTGAACATGGCAGATATATCATAACCTGACGAGTTCAGTGATTTGCGAAACACACAACAGTTCCATCTAAATTTTTATTTTCCTCTAGAGAAATAAACTGACAAATGCTGGAGACACAACTTTCTTTTGTCTCACCTGTAGATTTTATTCTATATGAACAGTTACTAAATTACAAAAAAAACAAAATGCTATTTCAAAACATTAAGTAGTTTTATTTTAACCAAAACTCTCAAAAACAAACAATTTTTAAAACCCTTTGTTTAGGGTACGAACTTGTATTCAGAAATTTTGTTGGTTTAAAAATTAATAAAATCTGTAAGTCATTAGTACAACTGATAAAGTAACAAGTTCTATGTCAAATTTTTTTTATAAAACTTAGGTTCTAGGTACTACATGATCTGTGTTTCTGTGGAACACCTGGAGAATTATGATTTATATACCACAAACGTGGATGGCAAAAAAGCCATTCACATATTACTGACTCCGGATTTCACACTTAAAATGTAACACTGCTGCCTAAAAAATTAAATTGTAACTGCAAAAAAAAATTTGGTTCTGACTCACATCTGTTGTTCATAAACATATATTTAACTACGGTATACAATTAATTTTTACATTTAAAGCACTGGTACAAACCTATCAAACAGTATAACAAAATAATCACACAAAGAATAATTTCCAGTAACAGTCCTGCAGTTTTCGTCGTCACAAAACAAAAGTTTCAATGGTATGACTTCAGACAACTCCTTTTGATTTAATTACAAAATTTGTAAAACGAATTACAACTTCATTCAATTTCACTCTACTGTAAAGCAACTCAGTAGTATTACATAAATCACAAATTGTTTACTAAATTTTGCACTTCAACATTTTCACACATTATTTATAGCAAAAACAAATATGTACTAAATTAAATGTAAAATTTGTACAAAAATATTGGCTTTTTGTATATCACACAGAGATATTTATTACAATTAAAGTAGTTAACAACAGATAATACAAAATAAGTCACAGACTGAATAAAGGATTAAATTTCTAAATTAAAAAAAAATTTAAAATAAGAGAATTATATGCAATTATTTGTTTGCCAACTACTGACGTACAGCAGACGACAATATCACTTCTTTTTGTTTTTCAGACGGAATTATTTTTATTTTAACCAAACATCATGGTAGAATGGCTGAGAATATTTCTCTCAGAAATGAAACGTACAACCTCAACCTTTAAATATTAAATATGACAAGTGGATTTGAATATAAAATCATTAGTTTAATATGCAAAATTTACCCTTTCATCATAGTTTTTCAGTTGCACGCTAAATGTATTTTCTTTAATTCTGGTGTAAATTAATTGTCCAATGGTATCACGTTTGTTGGAGGACAACGATACAGTTTCTGTGAGGGGCAACGTACTGTAATTTATTTATAGAGATATGTTACTGTGGTGGGTCTCCCCTCAATAGTATTTGAAAACATCCGGGAAGACACATTCAAAGCTACGTACTAGTACTTCACAATATTTTTTACTATTTTATTTCAAAATTGCTGCATAAACATGCTGTCAATTTCAATATATCTATATTTGCATGGTTTTATTTTGTTTTATATGAAGTAGTGTTTCTTTCAGTGTTCAAAATAATTTTATGGCTATCTGCAAATAAATTTCATACACATCCTAGTGAATTACGAATTTTTAATTTTTTGTTTAACATTGTGCATAACTTCAGTCACCACCCGTAAATGTGTGAGCTGGCACTTAGGCCGTGTCTCAATAAAAATTAATGATTAAAACTAATGGTTAAAAATGTACGTAGTTTTTAACGCATTAGTTAATTTTAAAACAAATTAACTTTTAGATTTTGATAGTTAAAATATTTGGTTAACTACTAAAACTATTATTAGTTAACTTTGCAATTGCCTGGAAGCCAAAGATAACAACGAAAGATGTGCAAATGCCATTAATATCTTCACAAACTTCTTCAAAATACGCAATGTACTTTACGGCCGAAGAGTTGCACACCACAATAAACAGATTGATGCACTGACGTTATCTGTTACCAAAGTACTGAGTCGCGGATTATCGTTAGTCGCACACAACGCGATTGTGAGGTAGGCAAGGTGCCGCTGTTGCAATCTATTGGCACGATCTCTCGCTACGCAAACAGCACAGTTTATAGTCCCTGTGCGGCCAGGCGTACGCAGTTTGATTGTTTTTATAGACACTGCACTGATCTGGTTTCGTGCCAAGTTGTGTTAAAATAGTTTATTTTAGAAGCTTTATTTAAAACGGTTTTGTAGACTATTGTTAATTCATCATTTGATAAGTAGGCCTATCAGATTCAGCAACCAGCAACAAAGTTGTGGTAATTATATTTTTCTGGAACTGTAAAATGTGATTTTTTTTATGTTTAGAATAAACATTGATGAAAAATTTTTTTCAGACTTTATTTTAAGTGTACAAATTTTTATGGCTTCTTGACTTTAAACTTTAAGCAGTTAATTTGAACAGATTTTAACATCTAACTTTAATAAGTAAATTTTTTTCCGACTTTTAACTAATTTCAATCAGTTAGACTGTTTTGTTAACTTTCCGAAGTATGATATTTATTAATAGTTTAAACACCCATTACGAAAGATATTTTGTTGACTAAATTAGTTACAGCCATTAGCTTAAAGGTAAAATTGTTTTGGCCCAGAAAGCTAGGCCTACCATAACGTCATTCAAATGCTGTAATCACTGTAGACAAATATGGTGCATGGTCAGAGTGTGTTAGAGTGTGCAAGAGCGCCCCAGCGAGAGCGCAACGTCGTGCTCTATCTGCTCACACTCTTACATGCTCTCGCCAACAAAGTGAAATCACCAGAGAGCGTTCTCTGTGAAGTCGTCATGATGTCGTCGCAAGAGCACACTCTGGGCCAATCGAGACACGGCCTTAGGGTCATCATTCACGACCGTTAACTCAAGCAATTTATCATGAATTAAATAACAAAGCTTTAGCAAAAATTCAATGCACTATTTAAATTTACCCGCACATTCTACTGGAATCTATTTCTAACAGAAGAACTGACTGCACTGTCTTTTAAAATTTATAATTATTCACAATAAATAAACGTGCTGTGAATGCAATTTTCAAGTGACAGGATGTTTTTGCTTAGTTCCATAAACTTGTAGGTTTTTGTGCTAAGTATCTGATCAATACAATTTCTTTCTGTTTTGGAACATAGCGACAAAAACGAAGTACCTCCACATAAATTTTTTTCATGTGCGTTAATCAGATACTTGTGAGAACAATACTGGAATAAGCTTGTTTTTGAATAACAAATAATGATACATATAAGCATGTTATCACTACCCAAGTGTTAATGTACAAAATGCCACTGGCTGGTTGAACTGGTGCGGAATAATGAAACTTTGATGTGCACAAGGGNTAAGTCAGAAATGCAATTATATAGTATTCTCAGCATAATTGCATACCTTAAATCAGAGTATCAAACTGCAAACTGGCATAGTAAAGCTTCAAAACAATTTTCGTTACATTTTCAGATGAGTAGATTGATAACATGGATGAAATTACTGTTTCTTGCTAGACGTTTACCTCTATCCATCAGTAACTACATGATAAAAATATTATCGAAGTTTCTTAGATGTTTTACAATACAAACAAATGTTCGCTACAGATGCAGTTTCAAACAGCTCCCACATTGGGTGCCAATTAAAAATAGGTTTCCAATATGTCTAACAAGCACCCTGTATTAGGATATGAAGCATCTGGTTTAATACAGCTGAACATTATTTTTAAGGTCTCTCAAGAATAATTAAGCTATATACATTATCCTTCCATAATAGCAGATGTATAAAGGAAATACACTGTCATGCATTCTAAAGCAATGGTTTTCAACCAGTGCACCATGGTACTTGGTGCACCAATAATTACCGCCTGAGATGCTGCAAATTGTTTTTAGTATAAAAAACGTTTTCACAATCAGTAACTGCTCACATCTAACTTTACATTTTGACTTTATGATGAATTTCACCATGGTATTCCTTATGGTAAGATGCACAATGGACTTCATATAGTTAAGTTAAAAATTCTTCACTGTCAGCTAAGATGTGTGATTTTCTTTTCAACATAAATTTTCTGAGCAAATTGTATTAAGTCCTGTAGCGATAGAAAAAAACGGCTGTAGTAAATTTCATTTTTGGTGTTTGTCAACTTACATGACCCTGCATAAATTTCACTTTTAATGTTGGCCAGTCTACATAATGAGCTATAAACTCAAAATTTAACTATCATTACGCCTGGTTGATAATGATGAAGGTTATGTTTTCAAAGGTTTTTAAAATGTTGTGAGTTTGATATAAAGTTTATGAACTACAAGATTTAAGCAAATGCAAAAAATGCTAAGTTAAGCGTCAAAACCATGCCAGTTCCGTAGGGGTACTGTGGAAAAGATTTAGTCAGTTGGGGACTATGAATTTAAAAAAGCGTTGAAGACCAATGTTCCGAAGCATCAAGTTCACATAGGCAGGAGGCCGAACTTCAGCATAACTCGATTACTGAGCCTACTATAACCATAGAAGCTCCTGCCATCTTTAACCTCTCTCTACACAACACTGTGATGCAAAAACTCTGAGTCAAGAGGACTCATCACAGCCGCTAAAATTGCACCGTATGTGGACTCTTGCAACTTGCCAGATAGTGTGCATAATGCTTCAAATAGGAAAATTTTCTGACAGTCAATCAATATAAAATGTTTACATTAACTACAGTATTATAATGAAAAGAATAATGAAATTGTTGTGTTTAGATTATTTCAATTTGAAATCAAATTAATAGTTACAGTCTTATAGTAAAATCCTTCTCGCTTTACGGCCGCTGTCATCTATAAACGTTTTGATAAAACAAACTGTTATGAAGACATTGCATACCTTACAAGAGAGCAAAGAAGTGTGGGAGCAACATGACGCAAGTTTGCGAGTTATAAAAGTGGCATGCGAGAGAGAAACTAATAGCAACTGTGGTGCAGAAATTTTCTGCGAGTAATCAATCCTCTTAACTCTACGTCGTAATTTTGACAGTCCATCACCGGTTATTCGATTTAAAAAAAAAACTACCAATTCTTTTAAATATGTGTGTGCAAAATGGTAAATTCTCCCCAGTTATGAAAGTAATGCCCAACATTACACAGCACTGTTAAGCAGCAGACTCCACCAGCCAGCTGTGGAGTTGCAAAATTTCAAACCCAACAAGTATGGCCAAATGTTGCCAGTTTCACACACTTACACAATTTAAAGACTCGTGATACTTTAGTCACTGAAAATGCATGAAGTTTGATGAGACCTACTCCTGAAAATTACGTATTCAAAGAATGCATTGTCGCATTAATGCTCAGTAACTCCTAGCTTGCGACTACTGATATTTGCTTGCGTGCTAGTAACGTGTCTGGTAAGACTGGTAATCTACTGCTTCTCATTACTACAGCACTGCATTCACCAGCTGCGAAAATATACACCTGCAGATGTAACTCAAAACAAATAGCAAAAGAACAAAAAAAAAAAACTACATTTATCAAATGGTTCAATTTAATTTTCGCCTGCATATTCCAGTATCGTTCTACACATGTGTTTGGTGCCATATTAGTAACAGTTCCAACTGCACCACAAAAAAAAAATAGTTAACTGCAGGATATCTAAGCACAGTTTGCAATAGCAATATGATTTGGCCTACAGGTGTAGCCCGTCCCCTCTTTATACTTTACATGGGTTGTTTAAAGTTCACTCCCAGTTTCAGAGAAACAACACTGAATGTACTTTTGTCGCACCTGAAATGTATATTTATTACGAGATTCCTGTGCCAGACAGAACAATCTCATGAAACAAAATTGGAGGAAATCAAGTACCGTGAGTTTCTTTTCTGATCACATACGTCANATGAAACAAAATTGGAGGAAATCAAGTACCGTGAGTTTCTTTTCTGATCACATACGTCAATGGTAATTTAAAAGCAGACACTTGAGCGTGTATATAATATATATTTTGTGCAAATAATGTGCTTCACTGGCGGCCCATAAAATACATTGATACAAATTCTTGAATGGGTTCCCTGTCACAGGTGGCTAACACTCATTGAGGTACAGTTGTTATGAAGAGATCATTATTGGCCTCTACTATGGGCCAGTCTGACGAATCAGGTAGTGCAAATATTCGGTATACTAAAACAAAAACGAAAAATTGCAATTTTCATTTTTGCATTGGTAAGAAAATTGGTTGCCGAAAGTTATAACTCAATTTCGATGAGTATTTGGGTGGTCAATAAATATTCATTTAGTGCACCAGCAAAAAACAATCCTATTTCATATTTTCATTATTTTATAACTAAAATGGTAACTTCATAAAAGTGAAATTTAAATGTAGGAAAAAACCAACCCCTGCAGCAAATTCTCCATGTCCTACACTTTTTTGTTTGATTTTGCAACGAATTTGTCATAATGAATAATTTGCTAAAATGTTATGAAATTTGATAAACTTTTGCAAAGACCGAGGTCTTGCGTAATTATTTTTTATCGCATAACCCTAGAAACTGAGGATAGCACACAGAGCAGACTGATGTGGAAGAAAAGTGCTGCTTGATTAGANTTTATCGCATAACCCTAGAAACTGAGGATAGCACACAGAGCAGACTGATGTGGAAGAAAAGTGCTGCTTGATTAGATTTACTGGAGTGGTTTGGTTTCCATACAGACTTCACTGATGGCCAGAAAAAGTTGGAATATAAAAACTGCCTTTCTAGAGGAGAAAAAACCACGTATGTCACATGGCACATACGATAAGTTTTCAAAGTACACTCCGCATGATCAGAGTTTCGATTTCACAACAAAGACAAAGAGAGCTTCAACAACCCNGATAAGTTTTCAAAGTACACTCCGCATGATCAGAGTTTCGATTTCACAACAAAGACAAAGAGAGCTTCAACAACCCACATAAAGTATTTACTGTGACACGCTAGGACAATCTGTGCTTGCAACACACGTTGCATGTTTGTGCAAAAACATTGAGCACATATGACATTGTAAATAAGTATGTTCATCCAACATTCCCAAAATTTCATTTAAACTAAAAAAAACAAAAAAAAAAAACACACCATTTGGGAAGCCTACATTAAAAAAAAGTGTAATTTTTTTACCGACAATATACTTTCCAGCCATTAACAAATTAACACTGTATAGCATAAGTTAAATTAGAAAAAAAAAAAAAAACATTTTACTTGCTGCAGTTTTGGAAACCAGTGCTGCTGAAACAAATACAACAAATTTATGCTCCAAAAAGAACAAGAAATAATGCTTTTCTGTCAGAGAGAGACATTTTATAAACCAAACATTGCTATGAATATGCAATACATTTTATTGTCACAAATACAGATGTATCAAAAATTCTGCGAAAATTATTTTATAAGGTTTTAAGGTTGTATACCATACTAATATGATTTGTGCATGTAGAAACAAAAATAGAGTATATTAAAAAAATATATAATAGTTAAGTAACTGAATAAAACCATGTATGTACTTACACTTTGCCATCATTAATCATTATTGTTATGACACCAGTAATAGCGCACTTCATTGACATGATGTGCACATTTTGAAAATTTTTTACAACACCTTCATTGTCTGTGTTTGTCACTTGTTTCTTGGTTGGTTGTTTTTTTAACTTTCTTTAAATATATATATGGGGGGGGGGAGCCATGTCTTCCTCAATATTCTGCATCACTGTCGAGAACTACTGAAATTATATCACTAATGTCAGAGAATACACGACGTTGCTGATGCACAGAGGTGTCGACACAGCACAGTTTGACTTGACCAACACGCAGTAGGGTGGCACGACAGTTCCGACACTTTGCATTGTCCGGCGCACAAAACTCGCTGAATGACCACAATAAAGCAAGTGTTCGTTTCTCTTTGTTTTCACAGCCGCACGAATCATAAAAAGCCCATGTCCAATGCGTTGTACAGCGCAGCCATATCGCTGTGGCTGGAAATGCGCCAAAACGGAAAGTTGAGCTAGAAAAAACAGCCAAGAAATAAAAAAATACTGATTCACCAATTTTTAATCATTTCTCTCTACAGAATGGAGAACATGTTTTTCCCTTCATACTGAAAAATATTTATAACATTTAAAAGTCTTAAGCTAGACGTAACCTACCAAGAACTAACAATTATAAACAAAAAGGAAATATAAAAAAAAAATGTCATAGTTTTGTATTAAAATAATAACATACTACTTCATTTGAAATAACAAATTTAGTCTAGTGCTTTCTTGAATTGAGATCTTAAATCTACAAACCATTGTAAGAGCAATTATCACACCCCTTAACTACGAAAATAGGTGTTGCCATTTTAGTTTTCATACAAAATTATGCAGCCCCACCTAATAATAAATTTTTTTTAGGATGGCTATGAATTATTATGAGCAAATTAATTAAGAAAGACAAATGGTTTTTTCAGGAAACAGCTACAAAATTTGAAATTGTGCTGTCTATCAGCTATAGAACAAACAATCTGAAATGGAGATGGCTAAGTTTTATTTTCTAATGGAGGAAATGATATTATACACAAAATCTTCAGTAAATTCAAATCTCGGTTCAAGAAAACAATTTTCAGGAATGTGTTGCTTCATCTAAATAATTTATTATTTTAATTTCACTGAAATCTCAATTTTAAAGGAGGCATCACCTGTAAAAATCACTGTAGGCACAACTGATAATCACGAAGGTTAAATTTGTCTTATTATTTAACAATAAACTACGTAGAATAAATTTGCTCGTAACAAAAGTGTGTTTGGTAAATGTATGAAATGAAACACTGTTTTTTTTCTTGATGAATGCTCTCGCCATAATAATACAATCCCAAATATGGAAGAAAAAAACCCAGCATAACAGTTTGAGACCGCAGGAGAGCTCACATTTGTCTGTGCGCATTCGAAATAGTGCAGAAACCAACCTCACCCCCCTCCTGCCAATCAGCAGATAACCACAGCGACCTGCAGGATTCCACTTATTTCCTCATAATACCAGTGGAGACCCGGAACAGTGCAGGAGATAAGAGATAATGGATCCAGAAAACACCTTGGGCATTCCATGCCAACTATGGTTTCGCAACATATTCAGAACATGTTAAAATTCATTTTTCTTTTGAAAGCATGATAGTTTAAATACCAGAGCTCACTTGCTCTAGAAATGAAATCTTAAAAAATGTCTCCACCAACCGTTTTTATAAAACAAAAAGGCAAGTAACAAGTTTATGGTTGTTCTATGGGTACATCAACATATCATCATCCAACCACCATTGTACTGTTCATGTCCATTTTCATAATCAGCCAATCATCATCAAAATAGTGTCCTTGTCCAGTTGTTGTCATCGTCCAATCGTAATCATCATCCAGTTTTATTTCAGTTATTATTATCCACTTTTCAAACAATCCAGTAATAATTGTCATTCAGTTATCATCCATTCATCATCCAATCATCTTGTACAACTTCCAACTGTTGGCCAATCTGCCTTTGACATGCACCTCTTCATGTGGTCGAGTCCACGTTTTCATTCTTCGTCCAGTCCATTTTTGTTACTGCCGATCTACTTCTCGGAAACGTCGCCTGTATTCTGCTAGTATCTGTATTCTTCATTACCCACATTTCTGTTGCATACAAACAATACAGACATCCAACACAATTGCATACAAAAAATAAAATAAAATATTACAGGGTTACTAAAAAAAAAAATCATAAACATAAACTTAGATGGGTATGTACATTGTGAAACATTTTGAACAAAATCGTTTACATTGAAGCACATTCTCTTTGGCGAAAAGGCATTAAAATACATATTACCCTGATTGCAGTCTACACAGAAGTGAAAGTAAACACTTGATAACCTACCACTAAACAAAATGAGCAGATGTCTATGAATTATGTCTCTTCATAATTTACTGTTGATTACAACAAACTCTCTCGGAATGCAAAATTATTTCAAATAAAATTTGTATTTATAATCTCAGGTGCTTGCTGCACCTGCTTACCCATCAATGAAAACCTGGTTGTGCCCTTGTGCCATTGAAACTTATCCCAACAACAGATGCTGCTATGTAATAAACCACTTGTATGGGACTAGCACTAGCCACTAGCAGGAAGCACCCCTCTCCGCTATCCACCAGTAGAGAATGATTTTCTGAGGACTAATTCCAGGGACGACAGCACAACCACCTTTTGCCAGTTACGGGGCAAGAGCTTACGGAAGGCTGGAAAAATCCATTACTTTTCCTGGCGTACGACAGTCAAGATCTAGTTAATACGAGAATAAAAAAAAAAGCAACTCTTTCAATTCAAAAACCATAAAACTACTACAATTATTTTAACCTTTCATATGCAACTAGCCCCTTCGTTTCTCTATCGTGAAGGGTATTTGTGATGTGTATCAAAGATGCCAAACTTATGACTCGTCAAAAATAAGTCACTCGTCATGCTACCATCCAATCACCACACAATATCATTTTTCAAGTAATCACTGAGCTAGTAAAATGCATGGTTATTCTTCAGTTTTTGTTGCACACACACTATAAATACGAATCCACATAACTTTTATAATACATTCAATCAACTAAGGCAGCCCTTGAATGTTTACTAACGTGGCGAATTTCTTGTGCCCAAATATGCATTTCATCTTCCAACAAGTGTAAATTAAACCAGCAAAGTAAGAAATGAAAAAATTGTCATCCTCAGTGGCCCACGAAGTTTAGTGATGCAGTGTACAATTCTACCCACTCGAACTCTTCAGCACAATAATCCCTGTTTTTCATACTTCAAATTCAATTTTAATTGTATGATTTCTCATTTTTTTACTCTTGTTCATTTATCATCTATTTTTAAGTTTTGCTTCTTTTACACCCAACAACATTTTGCAAAATTCTTTGCCTTTAAAATTTAAAATAAATGATTCGCTGTATCCATATTAAGTTAATAACTGTTAACTGATGATTGTAACATAGAAGAAAATCCTATGATGTCTGAAACCAACTATTCCTGCAATATTTCTAGCTCAAAATGGCTCCTATAAAAACGTTTACTGCTGTGAAGAAAAAAAAATTCACAAATTTAGTAAACAAAACATTCAATGGTGGTGATATGCAGCTATGAGTCTATAGCTCCATCTTCACATCTACCACTCACTCACTACCATTCACTCACTCACACCTTCTACGTTCCTGTGGTGGTACATAACACCCACTTCATGTTCGCTCACCTGTTTAGCCGCAGCCTCTTCATCCTGCCCATCACCAATAACTACATATGTGCACTTGCGCCCAAATCTTGACACTATTCGCTCAAAGCAACTCTCCTTCCCTGCAAAAAAAAATATTTCCAAAATATCACTTATTGCAAATATATTACTGATGAAATGACTAAAAACATCAGATCTTTTCTAGCAACTTTAAGTGACATAATAAATGTAGGTGAAACATCCAAATGATGGAAATTAAGGTCCCCGTCTGGCTGATGCATGAAGTGCATTGTAGGAAATACATGATTAACAAATCAGTGGATATTTTGTAGTGGTGTCTAAATATGAAAAGAATCTGAGAAACATTTTAAATCCCAAGACAAGTTTTCAAGTTCTCATTTCAACTACAAGGATTATTTTTTTGGGCATGAAAATAGCTAGAACAAGTGTTTTCAGAATCAGTTTTGGCTGTTAAACTTTCTGCACAGAAATTTCATAATTGTCTTTACACAAGCATCCGTATTATAGGGTCACCACTGAAAATTACGTTCAGGAAAGTCACTGCTGGAAATACTGCATGCCAAATGAGCGCCTTGCACGTAGAAGCGATGAGGCAAGTGGTGAGTGAAAAAAGAATCTCCCTTGAAGCTTACACATTAAGAGGCCTTGCATGTCCAAAATAGTCACAGGCAGGTGGAATCCCTAATGAACGGCTCAAAGTCTTGTTCAATACAAAACTACGGAAGTGCTCACACAGCCACGTCTACCATACGCCTCCTCCAACAGCCAAGGCACGTTTAAAAAAATGGTGCGCGGATTGGCTCTTACTAGATACCTCAAATTATGTCGCGATCCCGTCATGACCAATACAACAGAACAGCTATGTGAACAAACTTTCAAAAACAAAATATGTAAAGGTTCATTAATTGATAGTTGTGATAATACTAATGACGAATACAGTAGTCTACGAACTGTCCAGTACACATCAAACTATTCTTCAATGCAAAAGAACCTCATTGTTTCCCCAGATATGTCTTGTAAAAATGTAATTTACATGTAGCTCTATCTTACGAAATGGCAGACAAACAAAGCTATGTATCGACACAATGCTTGTAAAAGAAACATTTAGGATACAAATCTTGGTTTTGCTTCTGTTACTTATTTTACATCAGAAAGAGTTATTTGGATATAATCTATTGAAGAATAACCCAGATGGTAACATTCACATTAAAATGCATTATGATTTCCCTTACTTAAGGGAAGAGTTGAACGGCACATTGGATTTATATAATTTTTGTTGCTTGTGACTTGCAACTATGTTAGGGAATGAGTGAAGAGGTTTGGGCAGCTCTCCACATCGTGGTCTTGAGAGTAGACGAGGGTAAAAGGTAAAAGGTGTGTATGGAGCAGCGCCAGAATGTAAGGACGGGGGAAACAGAACATCTCCGAGAAAATCAGCTGAACAGCAGCATCGTCTGGCTCGATTCCCACATGTGAAAATCCAAGAGCAACCCCACCGGGAACTGAACCCGGTTTGCCTAGGTGGGAGGCAAGTAATTTAACCAGTACACCACCGATGACTATGTTAGGGCACAGAACATAATTTAATTATATTTTAGAGACAATAATAAATTATTTTTGTTTATTCCGTTTTGGTAAACAAAGGAAGGTACTGCGTTGATATTACAATTATTCAATCATTTAAATGCTGAATACATTTTATGACTCAAAAAATTGGTAACACAACAATGATTTCCAGTAGCAAGCCGAGCGCATTTGCAAGAGCAAGTCACACCCTCGACAGCCCAAAACTTAACCATAAAGCATGTGAGATTCCCCAGCGGGAAGGGAAGAGACTGCGTCCGTATAGATGTGTACTTGCCTATCTTGGTGGCAGAGTAAATGTTCTCGATGGGGAAGATGTTGCCGAGGCCGAACAGCAACACCTTGGCGAGGGCTGGGACGAGCTGTGTGGTGGTCACGAGCACGTTGACGCAGTTCGACCTCGAGTTGATGAGCGTCAAGCACTTGATGGCAAGCGTCAGCCAGCTGTCCGTGATCGTCTCTATGTCGTTGCGCACTTGCAGCCACTGATCCCGCTTCCCCGGCCCCAGCAGACCTGCGCAGTACCAACATTCGTGTACTAACTGTCCGCTGAGGACAGTGGTAAAATTAAAGAAAATAAAAACATGAATGTGTTTATGTGTATACACAGGCTTGTGTATGTGTTTCGTCATTAACTGAAAACTTTTACAGACTAACTAATGAAAAATGTTCCAGCCCAAAATACATATATTTTAATAAACACACTTACTGGTGCGCTTTCAGTATTGCAGCAATGTAGGACAAAGACGTAACTACATACACATGTAATGTTTAAAACGTATTGTTTTATACATAGAAAAGTATGAATTATGATAGTAATAATATATTTCATTCTTAGAAATTATGCAACTACACTTGATCGTTGTTTGAAATTAGGTCGAAAGCAATGTTAATTTCATGGTGAAATGATACAAAATTGGCAGAATCACAGATCCAGCACAGTTTCGAAAGTGCTCAATAAACTGTGCACAACCTTACAATCTTACAGGAATGGCTTGGGTATGTTGTTATAGAAAAAAACATCCCATCTTGGAAAATAAACTATTTTTGATACCTCCTTTAACAATTTTGCTTCTCATTCAATTATCATTTTAGTCTTATCTACAATGTATCTGATACTTACAGCTGTTATCCACTAAGCCTGAATGATAAGCCTACAAATAGTTTTTTGGTTCACACGATCTGAAAACTTAAATTATTCTTATTATCACTTGCTTTATACATTTATGGATAGAAATTGTTGGTCACAGTTTTACAAACAAAATAGTATTTTGCTAAATTTGGTTGTATTTTACGTATTAACTTAAATTTTGGTGTTAGGCAGTGTATTAACTTGAATTTCAGTGTTATTTTAGTTTTATATCGCTACTCGCCATACAATCTTGGCTCTACGCATTACGCCAGGCACAGAACTTCTTGACCGTTCAAGGTGAATCGACGTGCCTTTCTGCTGCCAGCTGGTGCCCGTAGCCTACTCACGGCTGTGCACTTTCGCATATAGTTCGCAGTGCTACAGTGGCTGCAGCGAGGCAAGCAAAATGTTTCTCACGTGTGCTCAAAAAATCATAAAATATTTAATTAAAACTCACGTCACTTTGCAAAAGGCCCCACTTTGCTCAATAAGTACATGAAAACCCTATCTGTGGCTTCATCCGCTCGAGTTCTACATTATTACTGAGTGTGTATGACAGCTGGCTACTTCAACATCAACATGCAACTCTAAGTAAATGGCAATTATTACATTTACATTCAATAGACGTTGATAATCTGTACATTTAAGTGTCAAAACATTTTTAACTACAAATGTAAAATTTTAGCAGTTCGTCTCCTTAAAGAGTTTTCTAATTGATATACAATCTCAAATATATCACGTATGAAACTATTTGATACTTATAGATTTATAATTAATATTACTATAATTCAGATTTCAACGACACCTGTATTACGACGTGCTGAGCGCTCGATAGCTGTGGCAACAGGGCTTGGTAATGCTCGCTGATAGGCTGACGCTGAGTGGCCAAGAATTTCTGTGATGGATATATGTAGATGATTTATATAAGTAGGCTGTTCAAGATTGCCTGAGCACTTTTGAAATCAACCTATGGAACATGTCACTGCCTCCACCTGCGTGTATTGCAGCGGGTACACACTGACGGGCGTGTGCCCAATAAAGTTGGTAACCACGGTGAGAAAATATTTCCACGTCTCAATGTTGAATTTAAAAAGGTGGAAAACATTTGTGACTACTGAACCGATGTACTTTGCATTCTGCCTTTTCCATGCATATAAGAGTGAGATCACCGCATTTGTAAAATATTTACTTTCACACTTTCACTTGACCTACGCGCGAATAAAGTGATTAAAACAATGGCAATGTTAATTTTACATATGGCTTTAGGTTCCCATTTCCCCAAGTGTAATGATAACATGTTTATAAATAAATAATTATCCTAACTGTCCTTTTCACAGAACAAAACCATATTATTTTTTATTATAACATGCAGTATGTTTTTGTACATCATATCTTAGCATGCAAACAAATTTTGGCTATAATAAACTGCATAGGATATAGAACTTCCAGCAGAAGGTATATATTTAATTTGGATAGAAATCTGGAAAATAAGTTCAAAGGAAAAATGGCCACATATTATACAAAATGTCAGTTGTACCAGGAAAGTAAACCTCAATATGGAGTCACAGATCCTACAAACATATGAAATTATCACTACATGTCTAACACATACAATATAGTACTTTATGTATCTCGTTCAACAAAATGTAGACTTGACTATTGGATTAGAAGTTACCTTTTCATTTTGGCGAACATAATGCTATATTCCCGACATTACTTACCACCTACGCTGTTCCGGTAGCTGTTGTAAATGTCTTTGATCTTGCGATACCGAAACGCAAGTTTCCTCATCCAATCGACACCTCCACGGACTCCCGTAGCGAGACACATGGTGCCGTTAGTGGCAGGAACATGGAAACCATCGGCGCTGAAGTTGTACGAACTCAAGTCTTGGCCATTGTCATCAGATGATACATCGTCTATGTGCACTTGGTCACAGTCCTACAAGACAAAAAATTAAATTATTAATTAAATATAAAGTGGAACCTCTGTGTATTGAATACAGATGGATTGAAATTGTGCATTAATGGAACATATTCTGCGGTCCCATTTTTGATTTATCTGCATTTCAAGACCGAATTCATTGAAAGTCCACATGTATCAAAATTTTTTGTCTGTCCCCTGAGAAACTATGAATAGAGAATCCACTGTAATAATTATATATTTAGAATTGTGCACGTACTCTAATTTCAAGTAGAGATGAGTGAATTAAAATGCAAATTTCTAAGTTTTCCAGGTTCAGAAATTCATGGTACCTATAATAAAAAAAACCTCTGCTAGTCTTGTGATGCACCCATTAGGGATCTGTCCCCATCAGTTTTATGTGGTTGAGCTAAATTTTATTACTGGAGTAGTTATAAACACAGTAATGAAAATTAAGCTCTGGCACTGTATTTCTAATAATCACTATAAGACAATAGTACCGTATAACTGTTTACACCACTACTAAACACATGTGCCTTTCAGAAAATAATATCTACTGAACCAGCACATAAACCAAAATCTCAAACAGCCTAAATTTCCTTTTTGAGTCTGACTTACCTCAATATCATTGAAGAAGAAGTGATTGTCGGCCAAAGTGAAAACCAACTCTTCCATCTTGTAACCCAGATCCATTACGTTATTACTGTCCTGTAAAAGAGAAAACGTGGTTATTCTGATTTGATTGCAAGAATGTAAGTTTTCTATCTACTCTAGACTACACAATACTTAAAAATATGTTTTTTCTATAAGTAAAGCTTAAATCAATCTTGGTGGCAACTCGCAGACCTCCGAATTTGAATATTTCAACAAACTTCGTACAGGCACGGGCATAAAATTAATTATCTGAAAGTGAGGTCAAGTCTGCAAGAGGCAGTGAGAAGGAACAAACAAAATTAGAGGAAGTTAAAAAAAATATCTACTACACCATATCGACACTCCTGCACATTCTTCTATGCTGATCTGCGACTTTCTCACAAAGAATGAGAACACACATATCCCACAACTTCCACAAACATGGCCTCATACAAGCAAATTCTTCTTGTTCACACAGTTGACATTTACACACGTAAAAGGTCAACATTTCCATTCAGACAGCAAAACTATACATACGACTGTCGAGGGGTCCACCTGTCTAGAGCTATTTTCTTTGTTTTACGCAGAGAAGCACAGACGCGATAAGGGCGGAACTGCCACGTGCAACGAGTACGCGATCACAGAAACCTGCAAGGCCTTGAACTAGTGTGCAGTGTTCTCGTCACGTTGCATGTACATATGGGACTTTAAGCAGTGACTTATAAGTATGTTAATGGAAAGTTTATAGTAGGGTTCAATATAGGACCCTCGAGCATTGTTATATGTATCTGACCTAAACATTTTCAGACATAGTGCTTTGAAAAAGCTTCATATTTCAGCTCTATTAGAGCGTTTCAAAATGTACCTAATGTGCATGTCGTCTTGAAAGTGATGGACAGACATCATCTGAAGTGTGTGTTCCTTTTCGTAGACCAGCACACTTAGAAATTAACGAGAGGCACAAAGCAATGAACATTCATGTTAATGTTTATCATGCAACCATTAATATATTCACACATACAAATTAATCTGCAGAGAGCAATAAAAATTCATATATAATTTTATCATACAAATATTTACCATATAAATACAACTTAATCCACACAAAGCAATGAAATTCATGTAAATTTTGTAAGTCTACTACAAAAATATTTGTACACACAACTTACTCCATCTTTAACAGAATTTAGCTATTATATTTCTCAGAAGAGATCTTACGCAAAAACCTGACACTTTTTTTGTGATTCCAAGACTCTCGATAGTATCCCTAATGTTTGATAATATTGTTTCAGCAGTTTTACTTGGAGTCGTTTTGACCTCGGCTACCTTTGTATGAACACCTCCACATTTATAGTCGACTAGCAGTGACCGCTGCTCTGCTCGCGTAGACTACAGAATTATGGTTTAGGTTCTTTTTTAAATAAAGTTGAATTTTACTTAGTGTTAATTCTTTACTACATGATATTGTTCCATCTTTAACGGCTTAGACAACGTATTGCAAGAGACGCGCTAGTGGCAAACTTTTTTCCGACTTGACTTCACTATTATCGTCGCTGCTTATTCCTTATGTTACTTTACGTAACAAAATATATACTAAAACCTGGTCAGAGAACATAGCTATGAATATAAAAATAAAATTTAAAAAAACACGTAAATCGCATAAGTGGTTCTCGAGTGATAAGAGCACGAACAGACAGACGTTGAGTTTTATAATTTCTAGTCAAAGTATCTGATTCAAATCCATGATTGCTACTGTTAGTACAAACACCAAAACAATAAATCACTTTCAGGCACTCAATTGTCACATCAATGGCACGTGGCCCGAGAACATTGTTCATGATCGCCTCTGTCTTTGTCCTTGCACATGACACTTTCTCTGCAATGTCTGAATCCCAATAGTATGGCTTTGCATTTAATTTAGGTGCACAGTCTATAGATTTACAAAGATGCGTGAAGTTGAATGTGTGGAATACAAGTGTTGTTTTTACAGCAGCAACAAAAGACGAGATGACGACGATGGCTCAACGAGGAATTCCTTTATATCTGTACTACTGGAATAATTTTGTGTTTTTTAAAGTTAGATGAACTTCCAAATCCTGTGCACCTATAACAAAACAGTCCAGACTGGTCATGTTGTGTTGAAACATGATTTTTCTCGGAATTATGATCAAAACAAATTAAAATTAGACAGAACATGTCGGAGTCGGATGGCAGTTAGCACCGAATATAATATGGCAGGCTATCGCTGGTTTTACCATAACACTCTAACCATTTTAAAAAAAGTAACATTTAAAAGCCTACCTTTATTTGCGATAGAGACATATGTTGCTGGAGGACAAATAATGCACTTTGCTTGGTGTTCGTGCCATCGTACCTTGATACATTAACATTGTGTACTTTTTTGCTAACAAATCGCCAAATTTACATTTTCTTTTCGGTATTTTGCAAAATATGTTGCATTCAAAACAGAACTTTCACCGCAGAAACAAAAAATTATACGCTACATTTATTTTGTCAGCCAAAAGCTCAGTTTCGAAAATCCAACTTTCCAAACTAAGGTTTTAGTGAAGTGTTTATACCGTCATACGAAACACAGTTATGGAAACTTGTGTTTCCTGTGTTGTTTTTTAATACCGGAAATCACTAGTATCAAAACAATGAAAAACAATTAATCCATGTTGTTATGGTGATATGAAAAAGATATACATTTGACAGAAAATCATAAATATGACAAAAAAAGTTAATTAAAATTACATACATTGCTTGATAAAAAACATAATTAAAAAATTATATTTCGTGATTTTTGTACCTACAGCAAAATTATATAATCACTTTGCATTTACACTATTTTTAAACAATTGAACATCTTGTTTTACACTTCAACATATCCTAGTTGTAAATTTCATATCATATTTACAAAAGAAACTAACATTTTGTTGTTTATACCGCACACAAAACCTAAGATTCGAAGCGAAACTTGAATTACAAACCTCAGTTTCGAGATATGACGAAACCTCACTTTGGCGGCATTTATACCATACACAAACTCTGCTTTCCAAAAACCCGGTTAACGAAACATTGGTTTCAGGTGTTTATAAATGTAGTCATAGACAAACTGTTACAAGATGCTAGAGAGGCAGGATCTATATAGATCGCACAATGCGCAAGTCGAACAGTGTTTGTAGCGCATGGTGGCCATTTTCGGAACTAACATCAGGCTTCTAACAGCCTGTAGGACATTTACAATTATTACGAAATTACTCCCGGACACCAGACTGAGGGTTAAAATGTAGGACATGTCCGAGAATTTCCGGATGTCTGGTAACCCTAAAATCGTATAAAATATTTTCATAAAAAAACTGCATTTCAAATATTTTGCAATGCAGTTCAAGATCTAGGTCCATGGTCCATTCCAAGTAAGTTTACAAGACAATAACGAATGCTGGCTGGAGCCGTGTAGTTTTTTTATACATTTCGACAATATCCAATTTTTTATGACCACCAATTCACAAAAAAAAAATCAGCGAAGCTCACCTTGTTGTACTTGGAAGCATAGGTGCCAGTGAGAAGGCTGTGGAATATGATGATGGTCTCGTCCAAGTCCCAGATGAACACTCGCTCGAGGTTCGACTCCGGGTTGGACGGCGAGGGGTTGTTCTGCCGCCTGCCCCGGCCTCGAGACCCCCTCACGCTGCTGTCCACGTCCCTCGACCTCCGCCCACTGCCGCCGTTCACGTCGGGCTTCACCGGTGATGTTGGGTCGTTGTCCGGCAGCTGGTACGCACCAGGGCTGTCTACAAACATTTCAAAACAAAAGGCGTGTGAAGAAAGCACAGAAACGAAATTTATGTGAATGCAGTATCTTCCATCATTGTAAGTTCCTTTTAATAGAAATAAATAAGAATACTACAATATATTTGTAGTACACCTTTGGTACTGTTTTATTTATCAAACCTATATACCAGATTCTAAAACAAAAACATTCATATCGTTGGTAGAAAACAACGAAACCTGCAGAGAGGTGCCTGAGCAGACGAGGGAATGAATGTTTCGAGATATGTGGGTAAACAGAGCTGCCACATCACGTATATAAGACACGCACAAGACTGCATCGACACCTAGAGAGAGTCCTCGATCGAATACAGTCTACATGCCTGCATAAAGAATACAGTGGCAAGAGTTGAGTTCGTCGCGTGTGTGAGTTGGGCTTTATTAGCAGCTTGGTTGCAAACATTTCATAATTGTTATCATTCAGAATCTTTGTTGAGAAGGCTAGAATTGTTCTGTACGTCGGATTGCCATTCATGAGATTTATGTAAAGCTATTTAATGTGAATTAAAGTAATAGCATGACCTCAGCTTTATTGAGTCTTTTACTCTTTCTGTCTAGTCCTTCGAAGTAGTGCTTCACCTTAACTTTTACTGTCTTAGGTCGCATGAACTAAGACGGTAACAATATGTATTTTTATGTGCCGTACAGTTATGCACATCTCAGCGCACTATACCTCCAAAACATTTTTCATTCTGAGCGCCTCTGAATGACAAAGCCTTAGTAGAGGAACATTAGTTATTAAGGAATGGGAAAGAAATCAGCCAGGGCCTGTATTAAGAAACCATCTCAGCATTCACCTAGAGTGATTTTAAAACACAAGCGAAAATCAAAATCTGGACGACTGTACCAGGAATCAATCCGGAATCCTGAATAAAAGTCTTAATATTTTTACTATCGTGCCATCTTGCTTTGTTCAATGCTACACAATCGTACTTTAAGAGAAATTAAGGCAGACTGGGTTTAGCCCAGACTGTTACCGTCCTAAGAAAGGGCTTCTTTTAAATACCACATGCAATCACTTGTAAACTCCACAGTAAGGCAGCTTTTACTAAAATTAATTATATCAAATATCATTGATTATACAATAAATTTTGAACAATTTTGAATAGGTATATGTATATTAACTATACATAAATAAGTAAATTTGTTTAGATATTTACTATGAAGAATGTTTAAAAACAACTTGTTAATATTTATGAATGATGGACAACCAACAACAAACTATTCTGAACAGACAACACACAGAAACCTTGCATTGTAAAATATGTAACATTTCCAATTAAAAAAAAATTTTAGGGCCTACTGAAAGTGATAGTGCACACAAAATCCTGATGTATACTATTAACGGTAAAGTGAACACTTTTGAAAGCCATCTCATTTGGAATAATAGTCAATAAATAAATTTCATTTTAGCCTTAGACGTTAACTTCAGAGTGCGGTGGAATACACACACTATATTTATTACTTACATGGAAATATTTATTTTAAAAGGTGGTTAAAGGATAAAAAAAAGGCTGAAAGGAAACAGTAACTAGGGCCTCAAAAGTGCTCAGTTTACTGTGAACAGTGTATACTAAGTTGAATGAAGTTGTTAATGAAAAAATACTTTAATATTCCTGCATGACAAGGGGCCGCGGTGGCACAGCGTCTACAGCGCTCGCCTTCCACCAAAGCAAACCCCTAGTTCGATTCGCAGCAGATTCCCTCCTGGATTTTTGCACGTGCAAAGCGCGCCGGACGATGCCGCTGGTCAGCAGCTTTTCTCCGGGATCTCCTGTTTCCCCCACCCTTACATTCTGGCGCTGCTCCACACTCACCTCGCTTCACCTTCATCTGCTCTCAAGACCCCGACGTTATGAACCACCCAGACCTCTCCACACCACTGCACGATTCTACAGCCGAAGACAGGGAAGATGGTGTGAGTGGATAATCGTAGTTGTAAAGTGCAACACCTCCCGAAAGGCAGCAGTATGGTTGGACACAAAACTTTCTATAGCACATCATTGTGTCCCAACACTAAACGTTTCCAAAAAAATATGTGACTTGAAAGATTATTGCACTTCTTATTAAACTCTAATGTAACAAAATTACATTTACATCATAAAAATTGCTTTATTTTTTTAAATAAAAGTACATATTTGTTGAAAAACTAAATGAAACTAACATTACAAAACTGTTTGTGCATGAAATTTTGTCTGCTGGTAAATTAAATAAATAATCTTTATTAATCTATGGTTTTAGTATGTAGTTCCAGAGGTGGAATGAACATTCGGTGTAAGTCTTCAGAAATTGCTGCACAGCTGGAGTAAGGTAATAACGAGGTGGGCAGACAGAAGCGTACCTGTGAGAACGGGGGTGTGTGCCAGTCCAGCCAGCTGGTAGGACGACGGCACGGCGCTGCCGGAGCTGCTGGAGCTACCCCCGGACATGTAGGGAGAGGAGTAGTTCTGCGAGTAATAGCTGGCGTACTGCACCGCCTGGTGGCTCGAGTACACGTTCCCGTACCCACTGTAGTCTAGACCCTGTGCACACCACGCAACACACTGTCACATCAACTGCCTCGCTTGCAGGTAAACAAAACACCTGTAGGAAATCATTCGTACATTCACTCAATTAAGTCACTCATTTGTTCCTTTCTTCCTTCATTCTCTCATTTACATATTCATTTACCAATCAACCCCTCGCGTATACATACACTCCTTCATTCTCTCACTTAAAGACTGTTCACGATAAAATAAGCACTTTGGAAATCATCCTTAGAAAAAAGTCACTGCCCCTACCTGCATATAATTTAATGGGCGGCCTGAGCGACACGCACCCAGTAAAGTTGGTAATGATGGATGGGAAGTAGTTCCGTATCTTAACATCGAATAATAAGTGTTAGGTAATCATTTGTATTAGCTTAAATAATTCATTTCGCTTTCTGTTTTTTTAATGCATCAAAGTGTTGTGAAATATTTACTTTTCTAATAATTCCACAGTTTCACTTGACCGACACATGAATAAAGTGATGAGAAACATAACAATGTTAATCTTACATATGAGACGGAAGAATACGCAATGATTTAATACACACAAGAACGACACCCCAAGGGACACCACGAGGGCGAGACAAACAAAACAGCTGTGGGAGTGCAAGAGAGAGGATACGGGTGTAAAATTTTAAACAAAATGGGGTAGAGGGGATATGAGATGGTTGCTGCAATTTTCCTAGCTAACTCAATCACAGGCTGGATAGAGTAATGGATAACGATGGATATATGTAGTTCATGGTAAATTAAAGACTTTTGTATTGCAATAATTAAATACCATTTCCCACTGAGTGGCTGTGAAATTGTTATAATCATAAATTAGTTACTTTTTCACTACGTCTCCCTTAAATGTGTACATAATAAAAAGAAATGATTCAATGTACCACCAATTTAAACATCTAACTTTTAACACCGAACTAAGACATTTACATTTAGGTATGTAGGGCTTGGCATCTCGTCAACAATGAGGACATTAGAGACAGATCGCTCAGCGAAGCAGAAGCGAGGAAAGAATCGGCCAATGACCTGTAGTACGGAACAATCCCAGCATTCGCTTGGAATGATTTCAAGAAGCCACGGAAAACTGAAATCAGGATGGCCTGACCAGAATTCGAACCCAGGCTCTTCCCAATGCAAATACAAAGGTTTATCACTGCGCCAGCACACTAAACAATATGACATCAAGCTATAGCTTACTCATTCTCTGCAAACATTAGCACAATTGTCTTTGTTTATGTTAACATACATGCTGTTAGGCGAGGAAAATTTTTTTATGTTGTGCGCGCTCTATGGTGCTGTATTGTCAGACCTGCTGGGAGGAGGAGAATCCCTGCGCAGCAGTGGGGCTGGGGGAGAAGCCCGAGGAGCCGGACGAGCAGTTGTAGCCAGCTCCGTAAGCAGCGTAGGCGGCAGCCGTCTGGCTGCCGGGGCTGCTGCTCTGCTGGCCCTGGTGGGACGCCACCGCGCACGACCCCCCGCTGCCCCCGCCGAACGTCGAGCTTGACCCGGCGTAGGGGTTGAGGTAGGAGCCGCCAGTCTGCGCCTTGCACTGTTGGCTCAGCCCCCTCGAGCCTGCGCATGGACGTCACAGTCAGTTGCTGCACTTTCCACAACCACTCCACCCCTCCGCACATTACAGAAATAATAACTGCACTTGTCGCGAGAGACACAAATACCCTTAACAATGGGGAATTGTATCCACATTGCTTTGGTAACACAAGTGACCTTTATATACAATCAGACATAGTGTGGGAGTGTGTTCCATAAATAAAAATAAATAGTGTACTACGCTTTTGAGGCATGAAGAAGGTAGCCATGGAATATTACATCGCAAGATAAAATTTATGTTAATCAAGATGGGCACACAAACTGATAATTGAAATATTTACAATTGCTGGAACTAAATTACTTTTATTCCTGTCCTCAACAGACTTGTCCTCAACAGACTAACTTTATGGAGCTAAGAAAATCTGTGCCTCAACGGAAAACTGAAACATATCTGCCTGGGTAGTACCTGCATGTTTTAAAAGTGAATGGTACTTCGTTGTGTCTAAAACAAATTCATCACATTCTACATAAGCTTATAAAGGAGTAAAGGAACCAAATATAATACAATCTTTATAAGCAATAATTCTATATGTGCAGCAAATTACTTGGAAGTAAATATTTCAAAGTGATAAAGTCCCAGCAAAGAGTGATCTGAAAAGAAATGTATGAAATATTGTTACATTCTTTTGGATTGCTAGCTGATAAAACTGCCCAAAATCCTTTCAATTTACTACAATCTGCACAGGTAGACTAATGGCAACACCTCACCTCCTAACCCACTAAGTCACACAGTGGGTGTATGTATTAAATATTCATATGTATCATTATTATTATTTTAGGTTGCCAATTTCAAAACATCAAAAAACATATAACACAATACTTTACAACTCTTTCATGCATCAGTATTAGTTATTAGATGATATTTATAAAGTTTTTTTTATCAAAATTGTAATAGTTTGCTTAAAAGGCAAAAATATTTTTAAAAAGGGATGATTTGTAAAAGTACATAAGAGATGTTTCGGAAATGTATATTTAGGACAAGAGACACTTTGGAATAGTAAACATTGGACAAAGAGACATTATGGAAGTGGATGGTTAAAGAAACACGGATGCCATATTTGCATAGAGGTAGTTTTGTTTCTGAACTAAGAGATACATTCTTCAACCGCCATTTTGTATAAAGCTTCAGGAGAAGACAAAATTTGGAACAGCAAGCAACTATCATTCCAAATTCTAACAGGAAAAAAAAAAGAAGTTTTTATAGCCAAATTAAGCAGATTTATCAACAAAAGAATGCCAGGAATCCAGCGGACCAAAAATAGATTAGAGACATTGATGTATAATCTTGGATGTCCCAAAAGGCAATCGCTGGGCAAAATATAATTTTTGTAGGTGTCTATTTACAAAAAAATAATATAAACTGGGAAGTTAAAAATTCGAAACTAAGTTCAATGATAAATAATTAACTAGGAAGTTCTGGCTTGGCCAAGATTTTGGTCATGAATATTTAGGAAAAGCCAAGTTAGAGAGTTAACACTGTGTACAATAGCACTCTTGCCATGTTTCAGTCTTACCAAATTATATTTCAGAAAAGTGAATTACCTTTATAAATATTCCACGTTGAGAACCTATGCTGGCCACAGAGATGCCCACACAAGACACACCAAGGAATAACTTACAAATAGCAATAACTTCTGAGAAGTAATTTATTACATCTCCAGCATGTATTGGGTTACAGGTAGAAGAAACATGATCTATCTTTATCTACGTTGCATTGATCATATATGTACGATGGACTTCAATAATTACGAAACAAGTGTTTCCTTCTTATCTACAATTTACATGCTTGCTCATATTCCCATTAAAACATATAATGTCTTTATAGGTAAAAGCACTCTTACATGTTCTAAGAGGTTCTTAATATGTCCGTATAACACTGCACCTGTTGATAACGATGCAAACTTACCCAAACCAAACTGTTATCTAAGCAACCAGAGCTCACCTCAACATGAATTAATTTTTAGTTTAACATCACCTTATACTTTGCCAAACATATAGCTACGGACTCTGAAGAATGATATTAATGGTACTACAACAGCAAGTTTTAGAACAAAAAAATTGGAACTTAATTTTTTTTACAATAATAAAGCACTTAATATTCAATATTGTTCACTTAGCAATGACCAATCAACCTGAAGTTTTCCACCATCTACACAAATCACTGTAGCATTACTCAATGAAATAACATTTAAGATTGGGTGTTTTTATATTAAAATAAAAGCCATCGCTATCCCCCAGCTGCTTTGGCCCACCAACAGCAACATTTGGGGCGATTAAAAATCAACAAATTTAGAGAAACAACCTGCTAGGTGCAACACTTGTGCAAGAAGGATAGGTAGGTAGGACTCAACACCTCGTCAACAGCGAGGTCTTTACAGTTGAAACAAGTTGCGCAGAGAAGCGGGAATGGGGAAGAAATCTGCTGTGGCTTGCAGTATGGACACATTCTACCATTCGACTTAAGTGATCTCGGGAAACCGTGGAAAAATGAAATCAGGATTACTAGACCGGGAGTCGAACCTGGCTCATGCAGTATGAGAGTCCAGCAATTTACCTTTGCACCACCTTGCTCGGTACTTGTGCGAGAAGTTTTATCAAATAGTTGTTTCACAAAATTTTTATTTAGTTATGCATATTTTTTTTACAGCTGTGCCTAATGAGAACCTCACAGTAATAGATCTGGTTCCCGGCGACTTATCAAATCTGTACTTCACACACACACTTTTCTCCAACGCACACTGTCTCTCAAATTGTTCAACCAGGAGCTCTGATCTAGACCTTCAGATGGTCGAGGGTNAAAGAACGATGGTCGTTTCCCCATATTGCAGGTTGCAGGTCTAGACTTTTGATTCAGGAGGCCCCTGTTTCACCATTATTTCAAGGAGCAATATTTATTAAATTGATAAAATGAAATCAGTATTTAAAACAAGTCTGACTATTATTTCATTTCCATTTTTCATGATACAGTTTCAAGTCAATGTGAAGGTTTCTTTTGAGTGGAGAAGGATTTAGGTCCCCTGTGGAACTCCCCTCCCCGAAACCCCCCTATCGGTCACTGTGTGCTCAACATACAAGGCACACAACACCTCCTCACAGAGCAAAACATTTGACATACAGACAGACAACTCACCTCCTGAGCTGTAACCCTGTGGCAGGACGCCGTACGCACTGGAGTTGTAGAAGTTGCTGCCCTGTATGTAGGGCTGGCTGCCGTATGCTTGCTGCATCCTGCAATCAACACAGCCACTGGTTTTTCACAGTTTCCCAGAACCACAGTATAATTTAAATATTTAAAAAAAACACTGGGGTGCGACTGTGTTACGGACATGGCCACGAGTTTTGTGTGAACACGCCTGCGTTAGTTTGTGATATTGGAATGAAATTAAAGTAACGAAATGGACACTCTGCTTTTACGGCTTACATTGAAGACCCTCGGCGAGATCTTACTTTTGGCACCACAATCGGTGCACGAGCATGTAGGAGTCATGATGTATACTGCCCCGGGAAATTTCACACATGCTCAAAATTGTTATACTCATCCCAGCGAGATCCCACGTGCACCTCATGCACGCGTGGCACCCACTCAGGGCTATGCTTGCATCATACTCTTACACTTGGTCGTAAAAGACCATCCCCATTGCAATCATGGTACTAGTCATTACGCATTACTCTGAAAACGTTGCATCCCAGTTTCCATTCTGGTACCCCATATGTGAGTTTGAATTTAAAGGTGTATAGCCACATAAGAAAAATTCATACATTTTATCTGAATTCTGAGGCAGACTCATATTGAACACGATGATGCAACGCTTAGTGGAGCTGGCTGCCTTACCTTAAAATCACACCTGTCATTCCTAGACAGCTTGGGGAATGAATGAACTGAAATGAGGTGGGCTTGGAGAAATACATATAACGCAGTGGTGGAGAAATAAGTGTGCCCAGAAAAAACATACCAGCCATCTCCTTAGGTGCAAAAAAAATCAGAAAAATCAGGACTCGGATCAACAACAAATCAAACTCAGATTGCAGCGGTGGGAGTTCTGTACGCTAACCACTATGCCACCAAAGCCCAAGCTAAGAAATGTAAGCTCAATTTTTAAGGAATACGACCAATGAGTAAAGCCCTAAAAAACTTAGACCTTTTCAGGATGGCAATGGTAACACCAGTGAAGAATAACCATGCACTTGAAGAAGTATACAAAATGAAAATACCACCAAGACTATACAAAACTAATTTTTACTATGCTAAACGTAAGTTATTACGAAAGACTTAATTAAGACAGAAATAAAAAAAAACTAGTCTAAAATCATTTAATTTGATTTACTGCATAAAACTATATTGACATCATTTTATTATTAATACCAATAACACCACAAGGTATTTTATAATATAAATGAATAGTAATAAAACACCTGTTAAAAGTATTCTTGGAAATTAATAGGTATTACCATAGGGAGTTGGGTACAACCCCCCCACATTTATTAAATAGAGCAAGACTCACAATATTTTTTTGTTTTATTTGTAGGTTTCGTTGTACTAAAGGAAGGTCCTTAAAGATTAAAGAATCATAGCAGATACATCTGTGCTAGTCCTGGCCAGTTAAATAAAGATCGCAGCACCTGATTCCTTGGAACAAGATCACATTATTATCAGAACACTGACCTCACCAACTTTGGTCCCTCCTGTGTGAACACCAAACATTTACAAAAATATGTAGAATTCTATTTGGTGGTGATGGTTAGCAAAAATTTGATAGCTGTAATAAATCAAGCTTATTATGACAAGCTGACGACGAGACAGAAATCGTATGGACGTGATGAGAACGGAAGAAGAGAGGATACTGCGGAAGATACATGAAATGTGTATGCAGGGCAAGTAAAAGGCCACAGGGAAGACCTAGGGATGGATGGCTGAAGGGAGAGGAGGAGTGTGTAAGGAAGAGAGATGAAGACTGGACCAGAATGAGAATAGAGAGCTGGTGGGAAGCGAGATGAAGACGAGTCCTGCGCCGCAAACAGACTCTTCCAGTGGCTGGAACCTGTAGATGATGATAGAGATGATGATAAGCTGTGTATCTCTTATCATCATAAATGCAAAATTAATTAAAATTATCCCAATCATCCAATATGTGTACAAATACAGGATGTGCACATGTCAAGCAAAAAGTAACAGAAGGTTCTTGGTGAAGTGTGGATGGTGTACTTACGTGCTGTAGTACGGCGTGGAGTAAGGGTGTTGTGAGTAATCCTTACTCTCAGTGTACGAACCCAGCGAGTCTGCCCCATACAGGATGTCTGTCTGGCTGAGCGACGATTCCACCAAACCAGGACTCCGGACCTCACTTTTAACTGCAATGGATGCACTGTCTTAAAATTCTCACAGTTTACATATTTCATTCTGTTAAAATCAATTAAGACAAAATACAATTAGAACTTCTCCCATTCCCACCATGCCGTTGCCAATAAAGATGTCGGTCGGCACATCAGACATGTTTGCAAACTGTGCACAGAGCACATACATAATTTACAGTAAGCTTTCAAAATGGCTACGACAAGTTCATAGTTACCACAGCACTGCCAGTAATATTATTTTAAACATCTTCTTGCTGAGGCCAACTGATGTACAGATGAAAGTTTGGATGAATGATCACTTGACCATTGTACATACGTGCCAAATTCCATCATACTCTCCCCACATCATAGTTTAAAACCATAAATCACTGAATTGATACTACACCCACTGCCAATATAGTTAAAATCGATCCATTGGTGGGTACCATAATGTTGAAACCCTACTAATTCATGTGAAGGGCACGAGAACAATGCATGAAATGAACTGAAAACAAGATGTTGCATCCAATGCGATGTCATTGTAAACATGTCTCTTCTTTAATTCTTCAAAGAGACTTGGAAGGAACGCAGAGTTATCAATAAAAACTATAAAACATTTATTATTTTACTACAAAATTTAAGAGTATAATTTCTGTTCACACAGTTTTTCTTATGAAATTTAAAAGACATGAGATTTCCTAAGATAAGTTAGTAACTTTGGAAGCACCGAAGTACTGATTCAGTGTTTTCATTTCAAATAATTCCACGAGTCTTTCATTACCACTTGTCCACGCTATTTGCCACAAATATGAATTTTCTGCTTATTAGTAGGGACAAAGAGAATATTCCATAAAACCATACGTCACTAAACTTGTACCTAGTGATTACATCTTTCTGATGTCAATACAGTAATTACTGAAGCAATTACAATCTTGATAACCTGCCATTGTAGCAGCAGTAACCGATCTAGCAACTTTGCCAGATGCTTGTTGTCTTATATAGGCGCTGCTGACAGCATCGCGTTACTCTGATTGGTTCCATACCTCTGTTATTTGCATGCGCACGCCTATACGAGTTGTATATTACATTGACAGTATGCACCCAAACTGCTCAAAACTCTATTGTAAAAATGAACCCCAATACAGAGGCTAAGTAAGCAGCATATGTAATGTTTGTAACGCAGTCACATGTAACCTGGCACTGTTTGTAGCTGTGTAAAACTAGTCCTTCAATATTTGATTTCACACGACATAGAACATATGTTGTACAATTCCCTTTTTTGCCAATCAATGTCTTCAAAGACAATTTTAATCAACTATAGCATTCTTAATGAAGACATAAGTGGAAAATTATCAAATATTACAGTAAAACTGGGTTGTATTAGTATGTAGGGGACAATTTAGTAACACCTACCCACGTTTTCACAGCTGAAGCATTCATAATTTTTCTTCCAACAACATTAATAATTTTCATTCAGCACAAAATGTAGTATTACCTAATGGCAATGACAAACTTTTCTGACCGAGTAAAAACAGAAAGAATACAAGAGTCTCCGTTTCATTTTTATTAAAAAAAGGAAAGAAGTGAGTGCGTGAAGAGATTTGTGCTGCTCTTAACATCGAGGTCTTGAGAACCAATGAGGGTGAAGCGAGGTGTGCATGGAGCAGCACCGGAATGAAATGCCGGGTGAAACGGGAAATCCCCGAGAAAACTCGCCGACCTGCGGCATGATTCCCACATGCGAAAATCTGGGGGTGACCCTGCCAAGAATGGAACCCGGTTCACCTTGGTGGGAAGCGAGTGGTCTAACTACACCAGCGCAGCTCCTATTAAAAATAGGATTGTACTAATTGATTCTACCTTTTTCCTACAAATATTGGGCTACATGCATTGCCTTTCAAAACAGCTGAATTATATCGCTGAGGGGAATGAAGCTTTCGTAGGGAAGACTATGCTGGAATTTGGGTGCAAAAATTGTCTTCTGCAGGTCAAAATGTCATAACTGTACTTAATTAACCTCAATTTATGGTAATAAAATTTGTACAAATAATTTATATGAAGCTCTTGTTTTGAGAAGACATCCTTTCACTGTACATCATAAAATAGGTTTCTCTCAGCACAGTAGCCCACTAGGCCACTGCATGGCAATGAACTGAAACAAAAAGGCACAATGGTTGTAGCTATAATAAGCTTGCCACAAACCACTTGATGATATTTCCGAACGGTTTAACTTTCCAAGTGAAACACATCAAAAAGGAATCACTCCTTCAGAGCTGGTGTTCCGTTTTGAAGAGAAAGGGAACTCTTTTAGACTTGGGGTTTGATTTGTTTTAGTTGAGCTCCTTCCAATAATTGCCTGGTGCAGGTCGTTAAACACCTCCTCACAAGTCGGAGAGAGGGAGCAGTTAAAACTGAGCAGAGGAACAAACAAATGAGGGGCGGCAATAAAAACTTCTACGAGGGAACATAGCGGCAAGGTGCAGTCAGGCCTGGCCGACATGCCCACGCTGCCTCAACCATGGAGACTTTCATTTGTAGCGATCACCACATTACACACTTTACAAAAGCACCAATTATATCATCTTCTTAATGACATCATATTCTTAATTCATAATGATTGAATGTAAAATAAAAATTAAAAACCCAAAAAATTAACTTGTTCATTTCTACTAAGATTTTTTTTAAATTCGCTTTAAACTGATACTTTTTTTTTCTCAATGGGTTAGGCAAAACAAATCTGACAGCATTCCAAAAATTACGAAGGTTGTGAAATGTAATATCAGTTATCACATTGAGGCATAATAAATACCTGGAGGAATATGGAACAATTCTCAGCCAGGAAAACAAAAAAGCCCTCAGAAATAATCTCAACATTATACTTTTTTTTTTTTTTTTTAAGAAAATAAGAAACAAAGACATTTTTTTAGGTTTCATCTGCAGAGTAATTCTCAAGGTTATAATTAAATAAAATGTAACAATGAACTTATGTAGAAATAGACTGTGTATTATTTTACACAAAGTTTATCAGATATTAAGCTAGAAATAGTTTTGGCACTGGATTTTTCGTTAACTTATAATGGCATAGCACTTTGCTGGCCATATTTTACAGGCTCATATTTGAAATGTAGGCGATGCAGCTTACATCTAAATTCAGTCAACTAAACATGTGGCTATGACTGATGAGAAAAACAGTTGACTAACACTACAGTGCAAATACACACTGCACATCAGTGGGGATACCCGATTTTTGCGTCAAGATTTTATATGACAAGTTGTCTTTCAAAATACTTTAATTCAGATCCACTTCCCCAACTGGGGGATTTTTATGTTTGTATGTCTTAGATGGCTGCACATAACTCACAGATGCCAAGATTCAAAGTACTTTTAACACTGATTAGTCCAATCAAGTAAAGAAATATTCTCATGAAAAATGTTTTCTCTCAGAGGTACATGGACAATACCACAGGAAAGCCATAGGCATGAATTTAATTTTGGTGCTATAAAAGCCCAAATTACATGCTGCATATAAAATATGTGAAAAGTGTGTAACCCAGAAGCAAAGGTGTATCAGAAATACATTATAACATTTCATTAGCGATTTTATACAATATATCAACATATCTTTGTGAACAAAAACAGTTTGGATGCACACATTTACTCTAATTCCAGTTCCCTTCACTATATTTAAGAAGAGGCAATGTATACCCTGCCTCTCTATAGTTGCCTTGCCTTTGGGTGAGCAAATAGAATATTGAGGTCCAACCTTTTTAATGGTACAGCCATCAACACTGCATAACTTTGATAAAAAGATGTAGTGAGAGCACTTAAAATACCATTAAAGAAACGTCAGCATGTTTGGTCGTATCACAATACGACAGTATTCAATTCTGACAGTTTAGCCCACATCTGATTCTTTTTCTGCATTTAAGTGTTGAAAAAATGTAATTTACAATTTGACAAAGAATAATACATTATATCCATTTAAAATGGAAGAAATGGAAAGTTTGTAATATTCATGTGGTGTTTGGTTTTCTCAGCGTGTTCTCTGAGGAGATTGTCCCATCGCCACACCTTCGCAAAAATCAGGTGTCCCTACACGTCAGTAAGAGTGTACAAATACACAAGAACATAGACATGAAATTGACATAAAGACAGAAGAAGTAGCGTTGACTTGCGTCGAGGCGGGTGTACATACTGGTGGTGTCGGACACAGACGGCCAGGTGGCAGGACTTGAGAAGGACCCCGCAGTCGGGGACCCCGCGGGATCCTGGAGGTGCTGGCTCGAGCTCACCGTTATGTTACCGTTACTGAGGCCACCCACAGGAGTACCTGCACCCACGAGCCACACATCAGTCGCTCCACCACACACATACCTCCAATTCCTTTCACACAGCAAGTTACAGTCAGAGAAGGAAGGAAGTAATGTCAGTCATCATACACTCTCTTAAAGATGCCTCATCATCATTTAACTAACACTTCAGGTACCCAAGAATCTCTAAATATTTTTTATTTATTTACAAAATTAATATAACTGCTTTTTAAAATTCTTTTTTATCATATCTCATGTTTTTGCACCAATCCTTCAGTTCATCGATGATTGAAGATATATCAACAATGTGTGAGAGATCCCCAAATTTTTTGCAGGTCAATCAAATGTATGAGTCTATAAACAAGTTCGTTCGGGTCTTCGGGAAATATGTAACGAACGCCTTCCGACTTCTTCACATCACTTGTCACAGGAAACTCTAAGAAATGTGTGGGAACGTCGGGAGAATCATCATCATCCTCATCAGATACTTCATCAACACTATCATCATGGACCTTATCAACAATTCAGTGAGCGGGAAGAGTGCAAGGTTAATGATATGCTCCTCAATATTAAAAATTATATATATATGTTTTTTTTCTTATGAAAAGGGTCGGGGGATTGTGTGGGGAAGGGGTGAGATGAGCGTGATGAAGGGTTTGGTTAAAGGGTGAGGACGTGATACGTGCAGAATGGTGATTGGGGGAGGGTGCAATGTCTGCTGATCCGCCCCGATCCGCCGGACCTGTCTCGGAGCCTCGAATCCGCTTTTACTGCTCTGAGGATTAAGCGGCTCATTCCGCTAGGAGCATCGAATTCGCTTGCTCCTCTGAGGAATTTTCGGCTCTCGCATCGCGGAGCTTCGAATCCGCTTTGCTCATCTTTCCATTTTTTTTTTGTTTAATTTTTTTGGTGAATAAAAAGTGATTTTTAGGTAAAATAATTATTTTCTGAAGTAATTTTGCGGTAAAACAGGCAGGCTATTTTGTCAATCACATGGCCGTCCCAGGCCGGCGGCCGCGACCACCTCGTCAACCGAGTTGGCTGGTGGCTCCTGATGCATGATACCTGTGCCCGAATCGGCATGTATATACTACTAGCAAACCGGCCCGGCTTCGCCCGGGTACAATTGGGAAAAGACAATTAATTTATGTGAAAACAAAATTATAAAATTATACTCTGTTGGCCTAGGTTTTCAACTGATTACGGCAACCCAAAGGGAAGGAAATATATTTTACCCGATAGCCAAGAAGTAGGGTAATGTTTTTGGAGTGTATCTATGCAACTATCGCGAAGTTACCACATTTCTGCTTTCCAGCGTCGATACGCGAAAATCAAAACGTGAGTTTCATCAAGTTGTAGCTTTAGAAAAAAGTGTACCTAAGTACTACTTTTTTGCGCTTGGTTGAGGGATCTTAATCGATCACTAAAGTTAAGCAACGTTCCCAGCGGCACACATTTGGATGGGTTGCCGTTTAGTGGCATAACATCTGAGCGCTTTCGGGCTTCGGAGGGCACGTTAAATATTCGGTCCCGGTTGTTATCGATTGATAGCAGTCGTTAAGCCATTTCAGAGGTCCTTGGGCGGTATGATAAACTCTGACACCAGAGGAAAAAAATATTTCGCTCACGTTCCCAGCCGTTGCAGAATTACGTTTTGTTGTTATTCCACAAGAACCATACAATTTTCTGGGATAAAAAGTACCCTATGTCATATCACAAGACCTAAAGTATCTACATACCAAATTTGATCAAAATCCGTTCAGCCTGTTATGCAGCTGAGTGGTAACAAACACACACACACACACACACATTATTCCGCATTTATAATTTTAGTAAGACTAGTATAATAGTGATGAGGTAATGTTATTTTATATAATTTTTTAATTTTTTTAAGTTTTAACAGTAACACTATATAAATTGTAAAACATGTGTTCCAAATTATGTATAAAATTAGATCACTCGATAATTTTGCGTTAAAAAAAAGTTGGCAATGCCCAGACGAAGGGTACGTAGTAGTGATGCAACGAATATTCGCATTCGCATTCGCATTTGCATTTGCATTTGCATGTTTTTGAACATTCACATTCGCATTCGCAAAAATGATGCCAATATTTTGCGAATGTATTTGGCAATGAAAAATGAAAATGTTTATTAAATAATAATGCAACTGCTATGATTAAGACATTTTTATTTATTAACATTTTTTTATGTATAAGAGTGTATTTTAATTATATTTGGGAAACAGCCTTGTAGTTGTTCACTAGATTACATAACAGAAACACACTCTTGATATTCTTTTATTCTTATTTACCTAAGCAAAATCAAATTAAGGCAGGTAATTTCTTAAAACTTCTAAACTATATTATAACACAACTGTATGATCAAATACCATTGAACTGCTTTCACACAAAACAATGGAATAAGATATAACCCAACCTTTTTAATTAAACAAATCAACTTTAAATGAGATCTTTTGTAANCACTCTCGCGTAACTCTCTTAACTGTCGCGTAACTGACTTAACTGTCCTCCGTGGCTCCTGTATATATATATATATGTTTCTGTTCTATTTTCCATAGAACTCGGAACTTACCCTGTCGTGTTTGCAGTGGGATAGGGGTAGGCAGGGTCAGGGTGCACTGTTTTTCCCCGATTTGTAATTTCTTGTGGCGAGGGGCGATAATATGCCCGGGACT
This sequence comes from Clitarchus hookeri, assembly GCA_002778355.1. Classification (NCBI taxonomy): domain Eukaryota; kingdom Metazoa; phylum Arthropoda; class Insecta; order Phasmatodea; family Phasmatidae; genus Clitarchus; species Clitarchus hookeri. Next base: position 576,595 of record NQII01000796.1, on the reverse strand, counting down.
CCCCGCGTTCGCCGCGTCACATCGTAACTCAGGCAACATGACAGGTGCAGTTGGTTCGAGCTCGGGAATTCCTCTGGTCGTTAGGCCATCGGTTTACGACATGGGTGAGAATAGCACCGTCACTACTGGTAGGTATAAGCGGTACGCGTCAAGGTTACCTCAAACTAAATCTTTACGAAAACATTATTAGCAGCTAACTTCATTCAGTAAGCCAGCAATCACGATTTGTTTACTTCGTTCAGAGTCGGGGCATATGGGCTACTCTCGGTTTTAACATGGCCGCCCGGCCGGCCAGTTTTAAACGCGCGGTAAAATTCGAGTTCGTAGGCGCATGCTTTTGGCGCCATATTTGAAAAACCAACATTCGCATTCGCATTCGCGAATGTCGGAGGTGAATATTCGCATTCGCGAATGTGGAAAAATCGACATTCGTTGCATCACTAGTATGTAGTAAACTAAACACTTCGACCCTGACACTGCCGCCAGGTGCACGCGGCTGTGTGCTACTCTTTGGTCACGCCGGCTAAGCAGACGGCAGTGTGCTACTCACCAGAGGCTGCGGGCGCGGGGTCGCTGGCCGCCGGGGGCGACCCGCACGAAGACTCGGATGGCCCACTGGGGCTGGAGCAGTCGAGGCCGCCGGCTGTGTCCTGGGACCTGCGAACAGCCCAGCAAACACGAAGTCAGCATCGGACAACTGCACTGCCACCGCACTTCTAAAGAAAATCACTGACCGTAGCTACATATATGCAATAGTGCACACTGGCACAAAAGTTGCCAGTTAGGTTGGCAGCGATTTATTGGAAATTGTTCTAAGACTTGAAGTTGCATTAACGGTGTAATCTTTAAATGTATGGCTACCTATGTCAAATTTTCTTGTTTTTATACACGTAAGAGCATAAATATGCATATGGTCAACATATTTAATTTCCTAAAAACCTCCACCGTTTGCTTTCTATGACGCGCGAATTGAGTGAGACGATCCGAAGAAATGTTAAATTTTACATCTAGCGCAAGGATACAAAATGACAAGAAAAAGTAGATCCCGCGCAGCGTTTTCAAAAGTATTCATTTAACCGCGAACAACCTATGTAGTTTATTCGCGATTTCTTAAATCAAATCTTTGAAAAATCACCCCATGTATGGCATAGTTTGTTATTTCTTAAATAATTCAGGTACCACTTCAGATATACTTCTGTTAACATAAAAGTGTCTTATTTTTGGTGAAATTGAACTTTTATTAATAGTTTATTTAAAGATTATAATATTTAATTTATATTCAACTTGAGCAAAACCAGTGATAAAATAGGTGTTAGTAATGCCTTTTAAGAAATAGTTTTCATTTAAATGCGGTGCATAGTCCCTTTGGTGTAATTTTCTAGACTTGGTTAAGCGTTTGTTGGCACGAGACGGAGATATAGTATGGAAGTATAACTTCAGCAGGGCTTCAGAACAGTTGCAAGTAACCATGAACGGACTGTAGCAACATTCAGGTGACTCACTGCGACGTGGCTGAAAATGCTTCTGCTGACCATCTCCACTGTCGAGACACAGTTTTAGGACAAATAAAAAATTGCCGCGGGTCAAATTTTTAAATCAAGTACCAACATGTTTTTGTCTTAACCCTTTCAGTCATCACGGTGATATATTAATTGGGCGTTGCACACGAAATGGATTTAATCACGTACACCGTACACGGCATACGAGTTACAAAACGGCATCCAATAAGGTAATTCTCTCACGTGGTGGGACACATTAGTCGTTTTTTAGACTACCTATATCTCGTGGTCTCATGAACAGCTGATGTCAATAACATTAAAGTACAAACACAGTGTTATTGGTCCCGACATACGGCATATCGTTATACTAATACTTAGAGACCTGAAAAATTCGCGAGTTCAATTACCTGTAGGCTATACTCTTATTTTCGTATGCAAAATCATGCAGATATCACTGTTCATTGGTTGCTTGTTGTATTAGCGGAAGACTGTGATTCGGTCTGCATTTTACTGTGTATTTATTATAGGTTCAGAGTTGTCCAGGAGGTGCAATTTAACGGGTAGATCAATAGCATTAGCAATACAAACGTAGGGGATTTTGAATTCTAGCTTGTCCCGAAATGAAAATGCTAATTTTTCAGGTCTCTACTAATACTATAGAGCTTCCCGCTCTTAGATTGCAGTGCAGAGAGAATGGCGCGCACTGTTGCCAGATTACTCCAGCTTTGCGACGTAACTGGCAGGCTGAGTAACAAACGGGTGACGAAGGAAATGGCCTGATTAAGAGAATTTTTATCTGTTTACCTCCCTGACAATTCTTAAGAGAATCCAATCCTGCGACGCAAGGATAAGCGGCTCCTTTGAAAATAAAACCTGTGAGAAACCCTATCATCGTGATTGCATGGCGCGCACGCAACGAAAATTGCACTTTTTTTTTTTAGGCTGCAAAAATATAACTCATCAGGCAACAGTGCACGTAGGAACGAGGAACGCGTTGACAGAAATCATGTATTGGAAAGAGAGAGTGAATGTCTATTACATCGCACACGGCAATCTAAGAGTGAAACGCTCTACAGTACAGTTCCAAAAAAAAATTTTCTGTGTTCACTGAATACTCGTGAAGTTGGTTTTATTTTAATTTCATCAAGTGGACCTTTATATAGTCTGTATGTAGGCCTGTGTTTACAAAGATACAGGACAAGTCAAGTGTTATACCACGGCACACCACGAGAACACTGAAACGATACAGGTTTGTTGGCTAATGTAGTAGATGTATTATGATGATTAACAGGTGTATATCGTGCACTATAATTTTTTCCTAACCCAGGGAGTCCATCCTATTTTAAAGTTTATATTTATGTGTGCAAAACAGGTATTTCTAAAGTCTGTTTCTGTGGTGTGTATTCTAACATATTTTCACACTTGTAGTAATGCTGTGGGTGAAAGCGCTCCAAAATGGAAGTATTTGCTTAATGTGATTTCGATCTTGAGAGTGTGATTTTCTTTGGTATCAGCAATTCCATTTTGTAAACGGTACGATAGGTTTTTATACCGTGCCATACCTAATACTTATCGCTGTATAATGTTACGTATTCATCACAAAGTAGGCTACACTTTGGATATTAAACAACTCCTCCAAAAAAATTTAATCGATGTTTAGTATAATTTACCTAAATTGAAATATTATATATTTAGTCAGTCCTATTAACCTGCATGCCAATTTTTATTTTTGTGTCTGGTGGAAGAATAAATTGTAAGTAGAAGTAGCGGAGCCGTTNCCCACCCCTTCTGAGGTGTGCTGTTATTGGCCATTGCTTGTAGGGGTGCCCTTTCAGTGGGCAAAGTGCCCAAGCGATATTTGCGGGACAAATTTACCGAGGAAGTTTGGAGACTTGTGGCGTGATAAGGGGGGTGCAGGGTTGAGGTACTCCTTGGTTCGAGACCCGTAGAGGGTAATTAGGTGTAATTAGACGTAACTGCGTAATTAGTAATTGTGTAATGAACAATTACGACTACCGAGAGTAAGTACATGTACCGAGACTAAGTACAAGTAACGAGAGTAATTACACGCTAAGTACACATGTTTACCCATCGGCTGCCGAAACACAACTGACGAGGTTGTTGAGGCGCTCCTAGGTTCGAGTTCCGTCAAGGGTAAGTAAGTGCGTAATTGCATGTACCGAGACTAAGTACACGTACCGAGAGTAATTACAAACTAAGTATACGTCCTACCCCGACCACTGCTCAAACGCTAATATGTTTGTGGTATACTTCCGCCATATTTGATTGCGTAACAGAGGTAGGGGAGCCGAGCGTATGCCTGCAGGGAGTCAGACCGCCTCCGGGTGCATGAAACTCTGGGCTCGTACTGGGAGTAACTCTCTTCCTCGCCGCACGGAGCGCTGTGTCTCATTAGCTCGCCGGCTCTTCGCCAGGAAGGATTACCACGCTACTGGATGTTGTGTCTCCCTACCCGAAAGTAATAGGTAATTCCAATGCTACGGTGCCTTACATAGGTTTATGTCAAACATATAGTTTAGAATGCACGTTGATGGTACTTGGGAAAGTAAATACATCACTGTTTTGTTCCCTGCAATGTGTATAGGGTAGCTAAGCTTTTCTCGCGCAACTGTTTGACAATCTACGTGTACCAACTCTGTTGCAACAAACTTTTATCCCCAAACATACACTTTGAAGTAATGGTAAATAATAACAATTAGAAATGTGAGTATCCGGACAATCCTAACGAAATATTGGAAAGATCGATACTACGCGTTGCTTCTTAACACTCTGGTAATCATTCACGCACAAACGAAATACTATCGATTATTGAAGAATTAACTGAAATTGAGTAAACTCGCTATGCAAGTTGCATGCGCCGGCCAGAGTTAATTTTCCCCCAGAAGAAAGGTTATTAAGTTGGGAGAGAATTATCTTTTTCAAGCTGATTTGTGTTGCATGTCATTACTCTCGAAACATAATAGTGATTTTAAGTATATTTTGACTGTGATAGACGTGTATTCCTAATTCGCTTGGGGAATACCAGTAAAGAATAAAACTGGGCTACAAGTTAGCACTGCGATGGAGTTGGTATTAAAGGAGAGGGTTCCAAATAATGTGCATACAGATAAAGGAACGGAATTTTTTATGTTCTTTTCAAGAATTTAATGTTGTGGTATGGAATGAATCATTACGTGATGTATTCTGAAAATAATACTTCGGTAGTGGAGCGTTTTAACAGAACTTTAAAGCAGATACTGTATAAATATTTCACGTCGAATGGAATTCGCACTTGGGTAAATATTCTGCCTGAAATAATGACGTTCTATAATTCAAGGTATCGCAGAGCGATAAAAACAGCACTTATTAACGTGAAAGACAACAGTTTGTTAAAATATGTAGGTATATAAAAATCTCAAGGTTTATGATGAGCGGAAACAGAATTTTGAAGTTGGCGATTATGTTCGTGTGTCGAAACTATAAGGTGTATTTGAGAAAAAAATATGACGTTAATTGGTCTTATGACATATTTACGGTTATTTCTGTGAAACACTCATATCCTCAAGTATATTACCTCGAATCGTACTTTGGCGAACCAGTCAGAGGTGGTTTTTATGCTTATGAATAGCAAAAAGTTTCCACATGAGTATTTAATTGAAAACATTATTAAACGGCAGCAAAATAGATCACTGGTTAGATGGAAAGGGTTCGCGAAAGCTCATGATTCGTGGGTAAGTAACCGAAGTACTAGACGTTTGTAATCTGTTGAATAGACCTCCCCGGCGTCTCCCTGCTCGGGCTGACCTACTTTCTGAGGGGGTGAAGTCGAACACGTTGCCGCACGGGGCTGAAACGGGGTCGCCTCTCAACACATGCATAGCTTCAACCACTGTTCCCACCACTGTCTTTTGTATTCGTCTGTGGTGATTGTTCAGATTTTATCCAGGTCTACAAGTGAGTCGATGGAGGCGTTTCGAGGGTTTACCAATTCTCAGTTTGAACATCGAATGGGATGATTCAGATTTTGGTGCGTTGAATGGTGTGACGTCGCCGTTGGCGGAGGAGGAACCACTGGATCTGAGTCGACGGCGGGATGTGGAGTCTTGTCGCCGTGTTTCTTTGTTTACTTCGGAGCGGCCTATAGACTTGTAGACGCGGACTCCCATCCCGGGGTTCTACCGACTTCCAAAAGCCATCTGTCCGTTTCCCAGCTGTCCGCTATCCAGAGGTTGCTGCTCAACAGGTTCCCGCCTCTGGTCTAACTGTGCAGGCTCCCGTCTCGGAAGACACCGATGTCACCTCTCAGCGAGATGGAGACAACGTGAAACGTTACACCCCCCCGCCACAATGCGGGAATTGGGTGCCTTCTTGTGTTTCAACGGGGTTGGCCAAAGCACGACGTCATCATCGCCGACATGTGAACATGTGGGTATGTCGCATGACGATGACGAGTCGACATCGTCGTCATNGGTAAAGGGAACGGGAGGAACCTAATTTTACACTTGACGCAAATAAACACTAAGCACCGTCTTGTAGAAATATGATTCACTTAAGAAAATTCCGCAGAAGTATATTGAAATATTATGTAAAAAAACCGAACGTGTAAGTATGTCAATATTAAATGTTTTAAATAAGAAAAATGTTATAATAAATTTGGAATAACAATAAAAAGTTTTATATTTAAAAAAAAGCTTTAAAATTAAAAAAAAATTCTAAAGTGCATCTACCGCATCTTAAAACAACTGCCCCCTCCACCTCCCCCTCAAGTCATTGTGAGAATAAACCCTCCATTTGCTGGCCAGAATTCTGTTCCTATGCTTGAAACTACGACTTGAAAGCACAGAGCACAAGACTAATCTAAAATTCCATAATTTTACATCATCGAAATAAAAGAGGTGCATTAGGCATCTCAAGCTATGAAATCAATACTGCAAGGATCGAAACAGTTTACACGGCATAATGTTTTTACACGGCGTCATATATTCAGGACGTTGCGCGGGAAGTGGATTTGTGAGAGCAACGTTATGCACTGTAAACAGCACCAAAACAGCGTTCAGTATATTGAGGCTGTATCCAAATTGTAAGTACACACTTGTTAAAGACTATACATATTCGTACTTGACGTTGTGTGCACTTATCCTGACTATTGGGACGGGTTTTTTTTTCTGGCTGTACTTGACTCGTCGCACAACCTGACGTAAATAACACCAAACTACTAGAAAGTAAACAGGTATTTTGTCATTCTGAGCTAACAACTCTATGGTTTTGCTGTAAATAAACATTTTGTGTTCTATGTTGGTTGTCTTTGCTTTCGTTTATGTCTATGGTGTTATTTGGTGTTGTTGCAAATAAAAACCAAAAACGCATTTGTCGTGTGCAACAGGTTGGTTATTATAAACGCAAAGCTATAAGACGGCGGGCAAGTAGAACCACAAAAAGTTACCATCATAGGGCAAGTAAGCAACTTCGTGAAATTGGCAAGTACAGACGCTGTGTGCACTATAATAGGAATTGGGATGGCGCTAGTATATACTTAGTGACGTCACAGGCGGGGCGAAGTATGGACATGTACATACTTGAAGGGTATTGGGATACAGCCTAAGTCCCTCACATTGGGGCCGAGAGGAGAGACATTCGTTGGTAAAACTACATTCCCCAATCTCATTAATAGATCAAACATATCCACATTTTTATTGGCTCCGGCATGTGACAGAGATTTATACTTGTTAATTTACTTATTTACTCTGCATCATGTTGACCCCATTGCAGGGATGTAACATGTCAATCATAATAATCGTACAGTGGAAAAGTTAAACGATCTAAGTGCCAAAAAGTTGCTTTATTACCAAATTACGAAAAAACAGTTTGCGGATATACAGCAGAGGACAACTGTTGACGCACATAAAAACTATTAGGAAAATGATTGGAACTTTGATCCTATTGCAGAACATTGGCGTTGGCACGGTAAATCAGTCTATTTCGGCACTTCGACAATTGTTAACTTTTCCACTCTACAATTACCGGTATTCATACGCTCCAAGCCCGGATCAGTGATGCCACTCAGTGAATTAACATTCACTGAAAGTCAGTCAGCGACGTGAGGATCTAATGAACTGGCAACAAGTGACACTAAACGAAGTGAAGTTTACGACACTGAGAAAATCACAGATAAATAAATGAAATTCAGCAATCATAGCATCATGAGTTATTCGGCAATTACCGGTGGAGCCATTTGCATTGGTTTTTTTTTTTTTTTTTACTGATTTAGCTCCGCTTTCAACTATATTTCAGGTTTAGGACTGCACAGTTCCGAACAAAAAAAATTGTTAAGGGTCAACACACGGAGGTTAGGAGCTGAACGTTACCCAACGCAGCGATCTGCTTGCAGCGCGCTGTCGTCGTCGAAATATCCCAAGGGCCTCGGATTGTTGAAGGAAGGCGGTGGTGCGCCGGCCGTCGCATCGGGCACCCCCTGCGGTGGTTCCGGGAAGAGGTTGTTCATGGCGGCGCACTGGACCGAGAACGACCGCCGCAATGCAACGCACATGTCAAACTGCGTGCGTGGTAGGACAATCGCCAAACGAAACCATGGATGGAGAGGTAGAAAAAAAAAACAAATATATATGTATATACGGTCAACGGCGGTGAGGAGGAGATGCTATCGCACTGCCCCGCGCAAATACTGCGTAATCACTCTTTTCCTCAACTTTCCGTCTTCACCTGCTTTCTCCACACTTTCTTCCGCTCTCCGAGACATCGCCGTCTCCGCCATTTGGACGCGACGACGCGAATCGTGTCCAGAGTTGCCAACGTGGCGATTTTAACACCAGATCTGGTAGCATCAGGCCTGGTGAGCAAATTTTCACATTTTCGACAGGCCGAAAAGTTAAATTATTTCTGTAAAAAATATGGTGGAAGATCTGGTGATCCTTTACTATACATCACACCTTTGTGTCTTAAGGATTGTTTATTTCCGCGGAATATATTATTTACAACTGGAGAGAGCTTAGGAATATCTGCCCAGGGGTGTAGCCAGGAATTTGCTAAGGGGGGATTACAATTTTATGGGAAAAATATTAAAACTAAAATATTACAAATTATTAGTTGAAAAAATATATTATTTACAACCAATGGGTTAATATAAATAGATGAAACCACAAAATGCTATAAACATCATTCACGTTCAAAGGGGAGCACACATTAAATTCGCAATCATTATTTAAATTTTTATTTTTAAATATTTTAATTTCATTTGGTGGGGTATAATCCCCCCCCCCCTTCACCACTTGGCTTCGGCCCTGTAAGAAGCTAATTACATGCTTTATTGCATGTGATTATCATTTTATTGACAGTCATGTGGGCGGTCACTTGTGCGAATAACGATACAATTAGGTCCCATCGTAAGCGAAGTTTAGGGAACCGTTACATTGGAAGAAGAGTGGCCTACTTAATAAATGTTTATTTATAAAGCTTGAGAATACTGTGCGTTTGTACGTATGTTTTGCTTTTTATTTTTAATTGTTTCAATTTCTGATATATATGTATATAAATACACACATATATACACACGCGCACGATTTAATTTTAAGTAGACTAGGGGTTACAATCTGGCGACTTTCTGATGATTTTTGTATATTGGTTCACAAATTTCCTCTCAAAACAGTTGGCAATTCTAGTTTCGTCATCGGAGACGCCGAAAGATAAGAAGAGCCGTCTCCCAGATTCGCCAACCGCGCAAAGAATGCCGGGACTCGCTGATCACGTCACACCAAGCACTGGCGATATCGCGTTTCCAAAGTGACGCGTCCACGGAAAATAAACTATCACGATGGGCCTGCCCTTGTCCTAATGTGTTTGTGTGCGAGCAAAAGGTGGCGATAACGTCCCATTTTAATCGCGTTTCAAATTCACCGCCAGTGTTGCCAATTAAGCGGATTTCCCACCAAAAGTGGTGGATTTTAATTCCTACCTAGTGGCTAAAATTATCTGGTAAGTACGTAATCTATTTTTTTTTTTAACTTTTGTAATTATTATTTATTAATTAGAAATATCAAACATTAGCTTATTATAAAAATTTAATTGTGTCGATTTTTTAAAATATGTACAACAGTTGGTTTAAGTTGAATTAAAAGTTTCCGTATTGTTGTCATTAGAACAATTTATTACTATGTAGGTTAGCTAGTGATTTCTGGTGGATTTTCACTTGTAATCCAGTGGAATTTTGTGTCTCAGTATTGGCGACACTACGGCTGTCGCCTTCACAACAGTAGCACGAAATTCACACACAGCAGGGAAGGATTGCTGTATAAAAGATCGAAACGTGTGGTACGTTTCTTTAGTTTCTCTCTTAGTTGTTTTACACCTTTAGAAAAATAATTAAGGCGTTTTCCCAATTATATTCGACAATTTACATATTCTATATGTCAGCGTCCATATATTAGAAGGAATGCAGAGTCGAGCGTGCATGGCAACTGCACAGAAACCAGTTTCTGTGTGTCAAGCCTTTCAGACCCACATTAAATTATGGTTTCAGGTGTTGCAAACATGAGATTTTTTTAATTACTGCGGTACTTAAACTGACGCACAACTTCTTTCATTGTCACGACCAATGATCTCTAGGCTTTGTGTTCGGAGATAGTGATACAAACCAGTCATAACGTAGAGCAATAGAACGGTGTACGAGTAATGTACCTTCAGGGAAGATCATTGGGCACTGACCTTCGCAGTGTACAGTACAGGCCGAATAAAACCTTTATGTGCGTTCTGTTCACTGCGCTCGTGTACACTAGATCTGAATAGGAAACATCGAACGGCTATTATGCCAATAACGTTGTCATAACTTTTGGTTGGCAGAACGAACTTCGAAAGTTTATTACTCTTCCTCTGACCGAGACGAAGATGTACACTACTGGCCATTAAAATTGCAACACCAAGGAGGACGTGAGCTAGCACTACCAGATTTATCGGACAAAGTTCCCGGTGGAACCGGCGCTGGCCTCTCCTACCTCCCCTCCTGGTGGCCGAAGCCTCTAAAGGGCTATACCAGGAGCACTTATCTTTCTACACTTTACTGTATCCCCCGCAAGTTAGATCTTACTCGGCTCTTTTACATGAATCTCACAGTACCACCGGGAAACTTTGCATTTTTGACACCACCATGCGTCCAAAAGGTATACTAAGAATTTACTCACACATTCTCTACCGCGTCTGCGCGTAGCCTTCTTTCACGTTTCAAATAAGCATGGTGGTATATCCCTTTATCAACTTTTCGCGGCTCAGTGCGTCCGGGCAGTGTCTGGGCTCAGGTTTGGGGGACAGACGGTACACCAGTACTGTCCCCCGCTCCCTTGCTCACCGGGCGTAAGGAGCAGTAACAAACCACACTGCAGTCTATCGTTACGATCTCATTTAATGCCGAAGGAAGAACGAGATCTGCCCGTTTTTAAGGGACAGTCCCGCGCAGCCCCGACAGCCATTCATTCGCCATCTCGCATACCAATCAGAGATTTCTCTCTTACCATTTGTTTACCAGTATTCTCAATCCAGTTTCCTTCGCTTGGTCGTCATCGGTTTTGCCTGGAACAGTACAAGTACATATACAGACACATGTCAAAATCGTGTTATGTCATATCCGTGTGTAAGGAATGCCGCCCAGACTGGAGGACTAATACCTGACCACACTATACCCCATGAAGGGTTTCGTGTGGTCAAAGGTACGCCTCCCGTATGTGCGGACGGCATCCTTAAAGATCCTAGATGGTTCGAAGGTTTCCCCACGCCTCCAATAGCACTCTTTGAGGAGGCTATGGAGGGCTTCCGTGTCCGTTGGTAGACCGACCTGGGCGACGGTCAGTCTATCGACGCACTCCATTCTTGGGAATAGGACCTTATCCCCTCCTTCCATGGATCTGACTAGAAGGGCAACAGCCGCTACTAGTATCGTAGGGTCTTCCAGTCTTGAAAGCTGGGAGCCTCGGATCACCTCTCCGTAAAGCTCCCAGGGTTCTTTGGGGTTTGCTCCCACAGGCCATGTCTGAACGGCAGCGTCCATGGTAGATCTGTTGGATGGCCACTGTAAAGTGACGAACTTGTTGTCAATCGAAGTTGATTCTGACTGTCTGACAAAAGATTTTAGTAGCGAGACTTCTCTGTTAACTCTGGTTTCAGCTACATCTTCCACTTCGACTTTCACAGTGCAGATCTCTTCGTGAATCCTTTCTCTTTTCATGGCAGCTACCGTTCTCCTGTGATTATCTCTCTTGAGCTTGCCCATATTCCTCGTGAGCATATTTAGCCCCTCCCTAACGAATAAAACCGGGCTCCATGAGCACGGCCATCCATCAGCTGGTTGTTCCTCTTCCAGTGTCATCTCAGGTATTTGTTCTATTTCATCGGGATCAGCAAGGTGCAGGACTGATCCAATTATTCTGGGTATTTGTGCCTGCGTCACAACAACATTGTCAGTTTTCTCCGTGTTATCAATTTCTATATCCATATCAGTATCTTCCATTTCATTCTTCAGCACGACAGTGGGGAAGAGGTGGGTTTTATCCATTTTCAGTTGTTGTTTCATCCGAGTCCATCTCCTGTTGGATCATAGATCTGTTCAAACTGGTACTCGACCACCACACATCGAAGTTTTCATTTCGTTTACCAAGTGTTGTAAGATATCCCAGTACAGTCCGCGCAGTTTCTTTCTCCATCAGCATCCTTCTCAGATTTACAGCTCCGTGCCTCTCAACAAAGGAAGCACGAAGGTCCTCTACTTTGGGACAATCGAAGAGCAGGTGCGCAGAGGTGTCGGCGACCCCGCACACTACACAATCGGGCGTGTCGACCAAATCCATCGTAGACAGTTTTCCCTTAAAGTTTCCATGCCCGGACAGAAACTGCGCGCTATAGTGGCCAATTTCTAGCCACCAAGCCCGCAGTCTCAGCCGGACATCAGGAAAGATCTCATATGTAATTCGTCCTTTCGCGGAGGAGTCCCACCTAGCTTGCCATTCCGTTAAGATACTTTCCTTGTGTATTCTGGTTTCCTCCAAAGAGATTCCACCAGTACATTTGGTTCTACTTATGTATCCTCTTTGCCTTACTAAGAGATCTAGGGGAACTTCACCCGCAATTATCTGAAGTGCCTCATTTGAAACTGTACGATAAGACTTAGTCACAGCCAAGAGTGCTGCCCTTTGTGCACTGATTAGCCTGCGCTTGATGTGTATCTTGCTGGCTTCCGCAAACCACACGCCGGCAGCGTAGGCAACGATCGCCAGGAAAACTCCAGAATACATTATTTTCAATGTGCGGTAGCCGAGTCCCCAGTTCGCAGGAGCTACCGCCCTCAACTTTTGAAACAGTACTATCGCTTTATTCGCCGCATAGGCTACGTGACTGGAGAACGAGAGACGGGTCTGCAATATTACTCCAAGATATTTCATTTGTTGTACCATTTTGACTACTCTTCCCTCGAACCGAATGACAGGATTCCTTTTAAGGTTGCCCTTAAGTAAGATTGCCTGCATTTTCTCTCCTGAGAATTTGAGCTTGAAGTTGGTTGCCCATTGTCTTATCGACTCAAGGGAAAGAGCAATCTTTTCTTCCAGTTCTCGTCTTGTCCATGACGGTATGAGTAGCAGCCCGTCATCCGCGTACCCATAAATCACGCAGTCCTGCGGAAGTTCCAATCTCAATAGACCCTCAAATATTATATTCCACAAAATCGGTCCTAACACAGATCCCTGAGGACAGCCTTTTGTTAGTCGTTTCTTAGCTGTTGTTTCACCTACACGGACTTCACAGGTCCTCTCGTTAAGAAAGGATCTGATCAGCCCGTACAGGTTACCTGGACATTCCAATAGACGCAGTTGCCACATGATCTGCGGCCACCAGGCATTATCGGACAGAATACCCATCATACACAGGTGTCATGATTACTCTCGCAGCTCGGTACGACGTACAGAACATGAGGAAACAGTACTGCGTGTCCCGCCAGTAGCGGCAATAATCGCTGCTGCACGACGAGACGTTGAGAGGAAGAGACTTCGGATGTTCGTGTGCGGTGTCTTCAACCATGCTGCTTCCATGCTTGCCGAGAGTTCATCCGTTGTCGTCACGAGTGTCCTGTGGGAAACCAGTCGTCTTCCGATCATGACGACCTGGACAAGGAAGCGGTGTGACGTGGTGGTCCTTCAGGAACCGTTGGAAGATGTGTGCCACATACAGTCGTGCATTTTCCTGTCGGTGCAGGAAGACCAGACAAAATTCAGGTAAATTAAGAGGAAAACCCGTAAAATACGGAAGACCTGGCAAACCTAGAACACAGAATATTTTAAAAAAATACAGAAGCGAAACAATGGCTTGTGCCACGCACACCAGTCCCATTGCACGCCAGCAAAATGGCGTCACTGACCAGCAGCATAATGGCGGAGTGTCGTTCGCCAATCGCAGCTTGGCAACACTTGCCCATGCGTCAGCCCGACCAATAGAGAATCTTACGATACCCAGTCAGCCGCAAGGCCCGTGTACACACAGCCTCGGGCAGCCGATCAGAGAACTGCTGGTACGCCCACGTCAAAGGAACCGCCAAACCGTCTCAGTTTTTGTATGGTTACCAATTTATCGCGGGAAAATTTCCACTGACTGCTAGCTCCCAATGCACTGTTTATTTGTCTGAAAATTGCCTTTCGCTATTGGCTGGCGTCTGAGTGTCCCATTTCTCTAGGTGAAAGAGTTCTGGTAGCGTAACTTCGGGGGGGAGGGAGGTAAGTGATAAGGATGATCAATTCAATCAGCCACCAGAGTCGTTGGGCATATCAGCGGGAAAAAATTACATTGCCCTCAATGGGCGATACTTATTTAATCAAAAAATGGCTTGAATTACACCACTTGGAGGTGTAAGTTATAAAAATATTCCCAGGGGAGGAACCACGAACTCCCTTCCCGACAGAGGGTATTCGATTCTCCCAAAACACCTAGGTAGCATATCACCCCTCAAATACACTACCTAGTTACGCCACTGGTAGCATGTGTGTATAGTTATAAAAAGCAACCATTCCAGTACTTCCAGTCCACATAGTTTTCATAAAAAAGAACTACTCACGTTTAGATCCCGGCCATACGTTTGACAATGCAAATATCCATGACATTACCGAAAATACTTTTTATTTATGTTTCCACGTTTAGTCTCCAGCTTTATGCCAGTAGGCTGGTGGGGGAGGGGAGAACTTAATTAATAAGCCAAAAGAGGATTAGACATAAAAAAACACGTCCATGGCATGCCTTAAATTTAAACCATCACTATAACCTCTACCCGAACGTCGCCTACAGCTTGGAACACAATATACTTCGTGCATATTCTATTCGCAGTATCTTTACATTTTGTGTATCAAACCTCCGAAAATCTCCCTATGTGTTTGGTTGTTTCCTAAAATGTCATGTATCACAAGAGTTTTCCACTACTATTAACGTACAAGTATTTTATTTTTGGTTAAAATGAACTTTCAGTTATATTTAGGGGTTGTGAAATTTCGCAAAAAGATTTCGATACAAGTTATATTTCAAAACACTGCAAGGTAATTTACCTATCTTGATTAGCTGAATTACTTTGTGGTACGTGTTAGTAGTTAAAAATGGTATGTTCTGCGTAAGGGGCGTGAGGCATGGGACGAGGGGACGAGCGGCGGCCATCTTGGATGACTTTGATGACGCCATTTCCCCCATCCCCCCCCCCGGAATTTCCCTTTTTTTCACTCCAAAACGGCCAAAATCGCCAGAATTTCCCTCAACATTTTTAGAACTTCCCTCAAAATATTTTTTCGCACAATTTCTATCGATGGCCCAACAATGTGACTAAGTGACTCCTTTTTTGGGAATGAGGGATCGATGGATTGAGGGTTTCTCCTAACATTCATGCACTATCATTCCAAACCAGCATCATCCATCTTGACTGAAGAATGTTCGTGTTCATTGCCACCATCATGCAACTTATCTCATCATGCTCTACCATTACACATTGGTTTTCTCATATTCCTTCTGGTCACCTTTCACACTAGTGGTTCATGATATTGCATTCCTACCAGATGTTGATACGTGGAAGCCGTGCCGATGTTGCCCAATTCTGACTGGCCCGGTCAAATATGGAAACGCCTTCTCAAGCAGACAGCAACCAATGGTAATATACAAACTGCTACTAGTTGCTTGAAGTCTACATTTTACTCATATCTTTTTCGCGAAAAATCACTAGCTCTAAGTCATATTTCATCTTTAAATCATAATATTCCATTTTTAATTAATGTGAATAAAATCAGGAATAAAATAAGGTTTGTTGGCATTACCATGTGGAAAACAGTTATCATGCAAAAATTAGTAAACAGAGTGCGCACAAGTGCGTTGCGTTCGCCCAATACTTTACTCTTCTGGACTTGGTCAAGCTTTGTTTGCATGGAGCAGAGGAACATCCCGAAAGTATTGCTTTAGAAGAGCTTCAGAAAAGTTGGAAGTAAGCGTGAATGGAATAAAGACCGTATGAAATAAAAAGCGTTGTTCATGGAAAATGTAGAAATTAACTGTATTTTGGGGGAATATTCATAAATTAAATAATTAACATAGTTCAGAATAATTTTTTTATCGTTTAAATGAAAAAATAATAATAAATACACATAAATAAACTACTTATTGTTATTTTCGTCTGCAAAACTATTGGATGAAAGCCGTAGACACAAGACGTGAAATAGAATTACACGTCAGGGCTGCTTCACACGCGACACCTACATGACGGGAGTACTGACCGTATTGTAGAATTATAATGCAGACGTCTTACGGTTCTCGGCATGAACTGAGCTTAAGTCATTCAAATCGGACACAACAACGTTACTCGCGAGTTCTCGTCTCCCCCCCCCCCCCCCCCCCCCCCCCCNCGCGGGCAATGCGCCCCGCCGACAACAGGCCGCATATGCGCAAACATCGCTGTATGTACGCTATAAATTGTACTCATTAATTGCAAACTTAACATTGCTGCGTACAAGTGTGCCGAAACATGCCGTACAACTTCACACGTGACGGATGTGCCGATCGATGTGGTATTCGTTCGTGGGTTTTGCGATGGAAACGCTCTTGCAGCCTTCCCAAGCGTACCGCAGAGGGTTTCTTAAGTTCCACCCACACTGCACTACAACTGTTACCACTGTAAAGGCCCTTTCACACGATCCAACACTTACAGAAAGCAATTTATTGAACTAAAAATTCACTTCATTTGTCTTTCAATGAATTGCATTCAATAAACTTTCAAGTAAAAACTTGAAAATTTATCACAAACTTTTTAATGAAACCAGTTAAATAAATACCAAAAGTAAATGTTTAAAAGTATCCGCGACTCGTTCACGACACAAAAATTATTTGTTAAACTACAACAGTTTCTTTTCATAATATTGTATTTTAAAAAAATTGATTATGCGTTCTTTTTTTTGTAACAACTTAAAGTGTGTGCACACAACTCTATTATTATGAGATTACTTCCATTAATATTGTCAGAATAGCTGTGATCGGCGATTGGAAATTTCGGATTCAAAGGAAATATACATCATGTTCAAGACGAAAATCTTGACAGAAAACGAGACATTGAAGACACTGAAAGTGAAAATGGCCGCGGTTATGACGTTCGTATGACGTCACGTAATTTGAGAGAAGAATCTGAACGTGTGAAAGGGCCCTAACACTACAACTGCGGTCCCATTTTATTCCGTCCTGAGTGCTTTCCTGTACCGGCATTAGGCGTGCAGAGGTTGTATACGCGCCGACTTCAAACCGCTGTAACTTTATACCAGTTGACTTTGGACACATGTTTGTAATAACCTTTTTTTGCTCGGAATACTCTATACTACCACCTCCTGAAGTATTAACCATTCCCTCCCTGAAACATCCAATACATGTATATATTGCTACCCGCTTGCTGCTCCGCACCCTGCGAGAGCGAGTGCAAGTGAAGGACAGCAGTTACGTGATAGCGGCGGCGGCAAGTCAATGGAATGTGTTGAATTATAGGCGCGTGCCGCTAAACCAAGAGCCGCGTATCTATTACCAAAAAAGCGAGCCCACACGATAATCCTTTTTGCGGCGCGCGCTGCTGACCCCTGGTTGTATTGAGTTTCTGCATCTATCTGTATGATTTTCTAGTTGTTTACTGTCCTAGATTCTGTCCGCATGACTCGGGGTGCGTCGAACTTTCCAGGTCAAGGCCAGCTGGGTATAAATTGTGCGACGGGACTTCCAGGCCGGGAGTTGTTGATGAGCGAATGAGTGGCTGAGTTCCGTGCGATAGAATACGAGCGGAGAGAGAAGTGACCAGCGGAAGGGAAATCTGCGAATGCGAGTATCAAGCAGTGAAGAGTGCAGCTGGCAGGCTGAACGCGTGAGTAAAAGACGTTACAAATGATGGCAACATATACAATGAACACGTGTTAATGATGAGTATGAGTTAATTGACAGTAACTAAACAGAGACATGAAGAAGGACGTTAAGTTACAGTTGAAATAGACATTAAATATTGCACTCACTAAGAAATAAAAAGGGTAAGAGTGGAGATAGATAATTGAATGCTGTAAATAATAGCTGTGTGAATAAATTAGAAATCAAATGAAGTTCTTTTATTTTTTTTATTAACACCATCCCTCACGAACTCAGATACGCCCCTCAGGCTCCCATGCAACTATATGCGTATGTATACAATATTAGATATATATTAAAAATAATTATACATGTAGGTATATACGTGTATACGTATTATAAAACAAGGCGATGTGAATGATAACACGAGAAATTCTTGGCATTGGACGAGCTCCACGCAACGAAGGGGCGAACAACTCTTGTCGACAGCGGCTTTTTCCGCGGACGTGCACAATTCACGAGCCGCCTAACAAATTACCACGATTAATTAGCTGAGAGAGGGAGCGAGGGAGAGAGAAACAGAGAGGGAGAGAGATACAGAGAGAGAGAGAGAGAGAGTTGCGCGGTCGGTCCGGAACCTCCTACGCCATACGTCAAGCTCACACGAGAGGGGCAGATGTTCCCCTGCTTTCCTTCTCTCTCTCTCTCTCTCTCTCTCTCTCTCTCTCTTTCTCTTTCTCTTTCTCTCCCCCTCCTCGAAGAAAGAGAAATTGGTGGGAAGACGGTCTAAAAAAAAATAAGGCCATAAATAAATCCAGGGCGCTCTAGATATTCATTTGTGGACCCGGGCCGGGAGAATGTTTTCATCCGTCAAGTACAACAGCACCTGTATTGTCCGGCGTACCATAATAAGAGCACGTGCTAGTATTATGGGATAAGGCAATGTGTTCGAGCAAATTTCGGTTATCGCACGTTTCTTACACGATGTGACTTTGTCGTGAATAATGTCGAGAATGATTTGCTGCCCTTCTCCACGCGCGCAGAAGACCTGAGTGGGATTCCTTCACAACGTGAGAGTATATCCTCACACGCTCCTTGACACCCTTTCACACAATCAAGTTTTTCTTCGAATTACATTCAACTTGTATTGAATTAAATTCATTGGATACTAAATGACGTCGCACGAAAGTCATTCGCGGCCATTGTCTCTTTCAATTTCTTGACTATCTCGTTTTCCTCCGAGATTTTAGTTTTAAACATGTTCTAAATTTTCTTGAATCCAAAATTTCTATCGCCGATAACAGCTTTTCTGACAACATTAATGTAAATATCTCATCGTAATAGAGTTGTGAACCCACATTTAAAGTTGTTACAAAATTAAAACACATACTTTTTAAAATGAAAATGTACAATAATAAGAAGCAAATTTGTTGCGGTTTAACCAATCATTTTCCTGTCGTACATGAGTCGCACATACCTATAAAAATTTACTTCTGGTATTTATTTATCTGGTTTCATTAAACATTTGTAACAAATTTTAATGTGGAGATTTCAAAGATTATTGAATGAAATACATTGAAAGGCAAATTAAAGTTATTTTTTAGTTCAGCAAATTGAATTCCAGTAATTGAATTCATTAAATATTTGATTGTGTGAGAAATGGCCTTTACTCGTAACAGGGACCTTTCCTAATTCAAGAGTTCTCAGTCTAGTTTCATAGATCTAGGTAGGGTAACACGAGAGTGCACCGAAGTACTCGCTAGACTTAAGTTGACGGAATTTCAAGCGCGCAAGTTGTATGAACGCTGACGCTTCATAACATACAACTGCAAGGCTTTACCTACCCTTGGTTCGAATTCACCTGCTTGCTTCGTCTTTTTCGAAAGTGTATCGAAGTCGTGATGTCATTGTGTCGCTTTCCGAATCCAAACCAAGGTGACGAATGCACCCTATAATAAGCCTCTTCAGCCATGGGCAGAAACTATGCCCCCTTCTTACGCAAATTTATTAATACGGTAACAGTTTTTTGGCGGTGTAAGTTTCAAGTTATAACAAGAGCGAAACGAACAAGTCTGCACTAATCGCCACGAAGGGGTCAACGGGATGTCGGGTATTGTGGGTAAGAAGGGATCGAATGCAACTGAACTAAAAATACATGGCAGTGAATTCGAACATATTTTTGTTGAATGGACACCCGAGAGAGAGAGAGAGAGAGAGAGAGAGAGAGAGAGAGAGAGAGAGAGAGAGAGAGAGAGAGAGAGAAAGAGAGAGAGAGAGAGAGAGAGAAAGAAAGAGAGAGAGAAAGAAAGAAAGAGAGAGAGAGAATGAGTGAATGGGGTAGTGAAGGGGGGAGAAGGAGCAGAAAACGGCCACTTCTTGTAATGATATTTACAGAATTTTTTCAGTTTATAGAAACTATCCCTATTCTTGCTCACATTCAAGTACATTAGCGACAAACTTCACTTCTTAGCACAAACAAAACAGTTTTCAAGCTTACGAAAGATTCTTTTAGATTAGCGCGCGCGCGAACACACACACACACACACACACACACACACACGCCACCCAGAATATACGAGGCCTTGCATGGTTGCATTGTAATATATGATACACAAAGGAATACTACATTCATGGTAAACTGTTCATGCGATATGCGTTTCCATAGTTAACATGTCCCGTAGTTATTTTTACAGAAATTCGACAAAGGTTGTTTGAATTATTGGGCTCACAGACGCAAAGAGACGATGGCAAAGGGAGAAAAAGGAGTTAAAGAATAAAAAAAACATTTCCACGTCCCGGGCAGCAACCATGACAGGATTTGGCCTATTGAAATAGGGTCGATTATAGTAGTTATGTTATTAGCATACGACATTTTAATAAAATTAATTTCTAAGAATCTATAAACGAGTATAAAGTAAGGGTGGGAGGAAAACTTCACATTTTGTTTGACAAGCCACTTCGCCGAAGCATCATTGAGGTTAGTGGACAGTAACTTTACTCTGTTGGTGGGCTCAACACGCTTGAATTTGTTGTAAACACGTTATATTTCGACTTCCGTGTGACCACATGTGTTTCCTTCAAAAAAAGAAGAGTGAAGTCAAAGCCACTGCGAAGGCATCCTTCGCGGATCAAACTGAGAAAGACGTTACGACCGCCTGTTGATGACAAGGAAAGAGACTGCTGCGTAAACAGGAGACGGCGCCACTTGGGCGAAAGCAAACAACGCAGAAGCTCACTTCTACTAGGAAAAACCTGATGGACTCTTTCAAGGGGGATCAGGTTGCCATTTTACGCTCTCCAGTGCAATAATTCAGACACCAACACACAGCGCGAAGCAGGGTTATAGCATCCGCCTAGACGTGATTGTGTCAGAAAAAGGATGAGGGCATGAGAAATAGGGGGTGGGGTGGATCTGTGATCTTCCCCGAAATTCTTTTTCTCTCCTACCCGATATGAAATGTCACATAACACAAAACGGCAGTGAACAAAATAATAAATGCCGTGCGCACAATTCATTCTAGCTGAGAGCCCAAGCTTTTGACACTTTGCTTCTGCAGTGCGGAAAGTTTTTGTCAGTGCTTCGAAAGTGTGTGAAATAATCGCAAAAGTCCAGAATTCATCACCAACACCTCCCAAAAAAAAAACTAGCCTTTCAAGGTTAGACCCCATAAAAATGAAATACTTACCGACGATGGTTAATCGCGCGAAAATCTGACTTTTTTTACTATGTTTATACGTACTATGCACATGTGAGATTTTTTTTTATCATTGGTTATCGTGTGTGTACGAAGATATTCTCCCATTTCAAAGAAAATTCTAACTGTCTTTAGACTGAACCTTCATAATCGGTCTGAAATATGCCGATTCGAGTCAAAGATTAATCATCCAATCATATAAGGATCAGTACGCTACAGTATTTTAGAAAACACTGTAGGTTTTTTTTTTCTCCAGTGTTTCTTAGAATACAATATGAGGTGTATGACATGAGATTCGACGGCATGGAAGAGGAGAGAACGCGATAATGGCGTGACAGCACACCCTACTAGCGCAGTTAACAGTCACCACACTCAACAAGTTACTAGCCGCGTTTTTTAAAATTCATCGATGGATCCACCAGTGATTGACACACCGGTGTACACCGGTTAAGGAATTTTTCGAACATCAGGTTTATATTTAGCGGTGTTTTCGTCTGCGTCCAGACTCATATTATTGCAATGGCACACAAATCTGAAGTTTTTATCGCCCATTTGTAAAACTCCATGTACAAATTACTTTAGTGAATTACAAGTTGAGGGTGTGTGAACTTTTATTTATCAGCGAAAGCGTTCGAAAATTCATCGGTTGATGTTTTCGTGCATATCTACCAGATGCGCCGAATTTTCAGAAATGTTTAACTGGTGGCTCAATCGGTCTAACCGGACTCAACCGAAACAGTAATTTTCGAACGTGCGGTGCACATCGGTTGATGCACCGGTGAATTTTCGAAAACGCGGCAGAGGAGCGAGATTTCTTCGCCAATGTATGTTCATCCACACACCCTTCACGGCGCCAAGCGACGTGGGAGCAGTGTTGCCACCTTTAGTGGCTTTTCCACCAGATCTGGTGGTTTTCAACACCTACCAAGTGGCTAAAATCGATATCCGATGGTCAGTGAAAAGTAGAGTGGATTTTTTGTAAGATTGTCGGTGGAATGTGGTGGGCCATTTTCGTGGCACGAAAAATATATGTTACTAGCTGGAGTGTGCAAATATTTAATTAAAATATGTATATGGTTAAATGGTACAT
The DNA here is from genome assembly GCA_002778355.1 of Clitarchus hookeri. Taxonomy (NCBI): domain Eukaryota; kingdom Metazoa; phylum Arthropoda; class Insecta; order Phasmatodea; family Phasmatidae; genus Clitarchus; species Clitarchus hookeri. The sequence goes on along the minus strand of NQII01000796.1, from coordinate 553,931 downwards.
ATTTCTTCCTAACTTTTCTAACTGCTAACCACGAATTGTTAAAGTATATTTCAAATATCCCAGAAGGTGGATGATAAAGACAATTTTTGAGACACACGTTAATTTTTATTTAGTTTCAGGTGTTGCAAATGAAAGCATTTTTGATGCATGCTGTACACAGCACTTATTTCTATATCACAAGCAATGAAGCGTAGGGTTTGTTTACGGATATAATAATACGAACCGTAATAAGCAACCTACGGCAGTGGCACGATCTGCGAATCATTTACCCACAGCGAAGATCGTTGGGCATTGAGCCTGGCAGAGTATAGCTCAGACCAAGAAAAACATTCCTCTGCGTTGCGTACGTGTCACAATTATACTGGGTCTGGATACGTTAAACAGTAGTGTTTTCAACCTGTTCCGTGGCGGCACATCAAAGAGGGACTGTACTCCCTTAAAATCGCGGCGCCCAGCACCGGAAAGTATTTTTGCTGGCAATCTTGAATTCGCGACGGGTTTCTCCCGACCACACACAAACAACTTGTTCTCTTCCTTTCGTACTTCAGCGCAAAAAAGGCACGAGTGTTCAAAAAGTTGCACTTTCAAAAAACACACTCTCCACGGGCGTCTGGCGCCTTGTTGCAAGGCGTGCCGATGTTAACTCACGGCTGTACTCTCACAGTACGTGCGGAATCGAACAGACCAATAACAGACGATGCAATATGGCGCCCAGAACAATTTGCGTCAAAGCGGCGAGGTATCGATCACATCCGACGCGACGCAACCAATGAAGAACTGACGTGCCTATCAGGAAACTAACCGGTACAGCTCTGGCCAAACAACAGCACTCCTTGCAACTCAGCAGCAGTTGCCGCCGCTGCTATTTAACACGTGCAAATTCAGGTTTGTTACCAAACTCGAATTTAACAATTTCAGCGCGATGCCCGTTTACCACACGAGCAACGATTCAGTTCTGAAATGTTTTACGCCTGCCAACTCGATGTTGTTCGTTAGTTTCGTAAAGCAAAGAGCACCAAATCAAATATACGTCCTTCAAATTTTATCGTTCTGCAGAATGAAACCGCTAAACTACAAAATACGTTAGAGTGCACGATGAACTTACAAATGCTAGTGCTACAGGTTCACGCGAAGCTGGCCAAACATTCCAACACTACGGGCCAATAACAGACATTCACCGGTACAGCACGGTGCGTTCTGAGTGGGCAAGAAAAACGAAGACGTGTCGTGAGGAAATTGCAACAGCCAGTGAAATGTTCACTTCTCCACGTGCACATGCATACATTCCACATCAAACCTTGTTGGAAGTGGCGACTCCAGTACTTAATTTCCCCTGGTGTCTAAAGTATTAAGATTTAGCTTTTTTTTTTTTTTGCCCCCAGTTAAGGAGCCCGTCTACCTGGCGCTTGAACTGCGTTGCAGAGTGTTCGAAATACACGTTTTTCAACTAAACTATCAAGCGTGCGTCCAACGTGCTGATCTACGAAAAGAACACACACTTCAGATGAGAGCTGTTAAGTACTTTCAAAATATCACGTACGTTAGAAACATCAATTCAGAGTACTCCAAAACCGCTAAAAACGGCCTTTCCAATGCGCTGTAGCTCAAAATGCACGCATCAGATACATACAAAACTACTATAGGGGCCTGCACTGAACCTTCCTAAAGACTTCCCACTAATAAAATAATATGGTCAGCGCTGAAAGTCCCATAGGTACACGCAGCACGACGAGAACACTGCACGCTAGTTCAGAGCCTTGCGCTTAGCGGCGATGGTGTACTTGATGCGCGTGGCAGTGTCGCCCTTATCGCTCCCGCGCTTCTCGGCCTAAACGTGGGAAAAAGTACCAGGTAGACGGGGGCCTTAACAATGAAAAATAAAGCCCCTTAGACCTGCGCCACTGGGCATCCCGGGTCACTAGTTCCTTGTGAGTGCGCCTAGGGTGTACAGCGACGAGAAAGCAGAATCACGCATTGCAACAGTCGTTCCCCCATATGCCACTAAGGAAGGCGTAGTCAGTGGTGCAACTTACGACGCTCCTCAACACCCGTCGCGAAGCCTACACGAGGGTCCTTCCACCCCCAGAGCGAAGGCAGCGCAGTGGGTGGTGGGGCACTGAAGCTCATCCCGCGTAACCTCCGGACGTACAGCCTACATTCAACACTGCGATACCACGAGAAGGGCGGCAAGCCAGCGATATATACAAACCTGTCGTGGATTGAGGAGGGATGCATATGAAATTCCTTCTCACGTACATGCAATATAACACCCTTAAATTTACGTTTTAAACTTCATACAGGTTATTCACGGTAAAGTGAGCACTTTTGAAGCCCTCTTATTTGGAATAATTGTCAATAAATAAATTTCACTGTAGCCTTAGAAGTTAACTTTCGTGTCCAGCGAAATAAATACATTTGTGTTTATTACTTGCATGGCAATATTTATTTAGAAATGTGGTGGAAGGATAAAAAAAAATGGCTGATGATAAAAAGTAACTAGGGGCTCAAAAGTGCTCACTTTACCGTGAACGGCCTATATGATCAAGTGCATGCACGTAAGAGACGTCTTCATAGGATGTGTACATAATGCGTGGTTCATAGTTACGGACAGGACTTTCCGAGCCTCAGCGTTCTGTTGATTGGCTGCTGCTCCAGTGTGTAGCTAGTTTCACTTCCAATCAGATGGCACGGAATTCGGTTACTTGTTTCCTTGCGGCTGTGTGGTTGGCTCAGAGTTCACCTGGGCGTGTCTAGTAAACTGTAATCCAATTGTCACCGTAACAGACATGTACGTGATTTTGAAGTCTAGCTTGTCCTGAAATGATTTCGCGAAATTTTCCTGTCCCTATCCATAGTGAATATACTCGTCTTTATGTTCAATCAGTCACACACGACTATAAATTAACTTGATTTTACCGACGATGTGATTTTTTTTTAGTAAATCGCGTAATTCAGACGTTTTTGTTTACATTGGTAACGGGAAATAAAACCGTAAGTTTTCTTTAGAAAATAAATTAAACGAATTACTTGTCATTCTTTTTTCTCCTACAAGTATATTGACAGAAAGTCTTGCGTACACGACGAAAAATATATCGCCGTTTCGTACACGTCCAGAAGTCGAGGATGTCCCTAAACGCGACATTTACACGATGACCATGAACAGTTTCGGAAGAACATCTTCTTTCATTTCGATGCGTACGCACTTTGAGAACTGAGCTTCGCCCCCACTAAATATTACCCCGAGTATACTCGTTCATGAATGACGCGTTGCATTACGGATACACCGCCAGTCGGCGCTACGCAAGGTAAGAAGTCACCACCAATACGAAGTGTGCCTTCGGCTGGGTAACGCTATTGGCTGCTGCTGGCACACACGCATTTCATAACTAGTTGCTACTTGTCTCGTGGTCCGAAAGAAACTTCTCATTTCTTCCGACCTCATTTCTTCCGCTGTAAAATTCATCACACGGAATTCTCAAGTACACATCTTCGGGCGAAAAAATATCTGCTGCAACAGTTGAAATGAAAAATTAATGTTTAAGCTAAGGGGTTAGAACATTTGTGTCATTGTTGGGTTTGTATTGCTGCACAATAAACAATGTCATTAACTGTCGATACAGTATTATATGTGTTACGACAAATTTGCCTTAACTTACGTATCCACATTTATCAATTTTCCTTTCATACTAATGATTCTTCATCAAATTACTTAAAATTTCCATTTAAAAAGGAATTTTGAGAGGGAAAAAGCAATTCGCAATCTATAGGAGATATATTTTATATGCATAACATCCGATTTTTCTAGTGAACCCACAAAAAAAAATTAGAATTATCAAGCAAGCTTACAGTTCTAAATTATTAAAATGATGATGATTGCCCAATCCCCATGAAATCGTTTACAGTACAACATTCAGTAATTATGTGCAATATATTTTCACAGTTATTTTTTGGCGGCGGAGACTGGGATGTACGGGAGAGGGGGGTGAATTGGGGACGAGGGGTTGCAATCGCCTCCGCCACCCCCCTTCTCCGGACCACCCGTGGATCTCCTTGCACCGGAGCCAGGGTAGTCACGTCGGAGTCTGGCAGGAGTGTCAAAGGCGTCTGTTCCCGGCGAAGAACGAGACAAGACACCGCGCACGCCACGTTGATCCTTATAGCCAGGAAACATTTGCGAGTTCAATGATTTGCGGGCTATAATAATTGTTTTTTTAACTATCGCACCTTAAATACAAGAGGAGATTCTCGCTGGGTGCGTCTCGGGGCTGAGTCCCAAACACCTAGCCGTGCAGGGAATGTTCTAACTACATGGGTACATGCTCGCGGCTTTACTGGGATTGAGCAAACATGGCCGCGGTTACCTCACACGCTAACCTAAACTGAACTACATAGGATGATGGTGGGGGGGGGGGACACAGGCATTGGCACAGTCAGAAACTCTCGGCAGAAAAGAATTGCAAAATCGCATGCAACTTATGAAGTAGAGAAAGATCTCTACTGGAACAGAGGATGGGAGAGGGTAATCTTTACTGAATGGGAGTTTGAAACACTAGAAGAGAAAAACTGGTAGTGAGGGCTGTCTTTCTTTTGTCGACCACGCTGGATATTTTGTTTTACAGCTAGGGGGTGGGAGGTACCAGCCCCCTTGTGGAGGGGGAAATGCGTAATTGGACATACCTCCTCCCGTGCCGCCAGCAAACACCAAAAGATCTGTGAGCTGCGATTTTTTTATAACGGGCCGCTTGTGCCTGGTGTCACAGTCTGAAGCGCCCTCAGCCCATATGTGTGTGTGGGTGTGTGTGTGGATGGGGGGGGGATTATTTCCAAATCACTACACGAGACCGCACGATGAATCGTGCCCCGTGGGAGACTAGGGACTCACCTACACAATGCATGCGAGATTAACTACCACACTTGAATACAACAGACTAACACATGTCAGACAGGCATCACGACACGACAATCACTTCAGATGTCTGCGCAAGCTTACGTACACATGTCGACATGAATTTAAGCAACTTTTACAGACACCCGTCAGCACTGTGCCACAACTTATGGTCACTTAAGACACCTGACAACCGTAGCCAAACCTGTAGGAAGAAGAGGTAAGTATGAGAAGGGAGATAACGGGGTGACCTTGTGTAGTTCACATATTTCCCGGTCGCACACTTGGCTTGGTAGAGTTTTCACCTTCCTAGACCATCACCGTAACTTCACGCGACTTTACCATTAACAAAAAATTTTTATTGCTATTTACAAGACCTACATTTTTCCAAATTCCGAATTACTTAGGGAGACCTCGGGATTCCCACAGTCATTACTCTCTCTCTCTCTCTCTCTCTCTCTCTCTCTCGTGTAGGCAAAGGGAGGGGGAACGAAAGTAGGGAAGCCGCGGCACAGATGCTGTCCATACCGTGCTGCACGACCCAGGCACTCGACCTGCAATGCCGCGCACGTGGAGTAATTTGCAATATTAAGGACGGCCAGATGGAGTGGCCAAGCAGCCCTTTTGGGTAGTGGTCAGACTACTCGCCTCCCGTCTAGGCGAATCGGGTCCGATTCCAGGCGGGGTCACTCCCGGATTCTCGCAAGTAGGAATCGCGCCGGACGATGCCGCTGGTCGGCGGGTTTTCTCGGGGATGTCTCGTTTACCCCGCCCTCGCATTACGGCACTGCTCCAAACTCATCTCACTTCACCCTCATCGACTCTCAAGACCTCGATGTTAAGAGCCGCCCAATCCCCTCTCACTCCACTCCGTCAAATCTTAACAAAATTAATTGGGGTTTAACTGAACCAAACATTTTAAATAGAATTTAAATAGTATCAGTGTTAACGTGGAACAGCAGACGCAACTCATTGACGAATGTTAAACTGATACTAAATGCAACTGGTACTT
>NQII01000796.1:520175-532181 GCA_002778355.1 Clitarchus hookeri | reverse complement strand
TGTCGACGAGCCACACTACGTCTTGCTCGCAGCTCGGGCGGGCGTGTGTCGTGTAGCCCTCGCTGTCTGGTCGCCGGTGACAGATACGCCCCGTCATTTGGTAACGTCACGCGTGGCGGCGAGAGTCCTCCTCGCGGCATTCGTCAACCCCCCTGCCCCGCGGGCCTTGGACCCCCGCCAGAGACCCTGCTCTACCTGGGGCGCGTTCCAAAACGTTACTCCGAGAGCAACCTAGCAACAGCTGAGGAAAGCAAGTGTAAACGTAGTTTCGGAACGAGCATCACGTGAATACCGTTCTGTGTTTACAAACATATACTGACTAAGCAACCAATGTAAATTCCAAAAGATACTTGTTGCTTTCCCCAAATTCTTTCGTTTTCAACATATTTTTACATTCATAAACAGCTTTACTTGCGATAATCTAATCATAAACATTACGTCTTTAAATACAACCTTCATAAAAGTAAGCTTTTAAATGAAAATACGAATTTCATCACACGTCGTCTTTAATTTTCCCGCGTGTGTGTCTGAAAACAGAATGTCTAAATATTTCCTTTGCAATTTGTTTTAAGTCTATTGAACTTTCCGCCATTTTCAGTTTACCCTTCGGTACCGGCCGAAATAGCGCGTGTAAAAAGTTTTACTCGGGCAAGATTCTCAAGAGTTATTACTCTGCAGTTTTGCGACACTGCCGAGAGCGAGTACCAGAGAGAAAAGTTTACTCGCAGAGTAACGTTTTGGAACGCCCGTCCTGATTAGTTCCTAGTTCACGCTTCAGCCACCGCCGCTTAGCTCTGCATTTCTGTTTAGGTAATTCGAGAAAGTGTACTCAAACCAACAAATTTCTGAGTTGAATTTTTTAAAAATCTTACACCCGCACAACTGTTTTTACTGCTATTTTCAAGCAAGTATTTCACCATAGTGATGCACTTCTGTAAATGCTTACATGCCATCGCGAAACACGATATTATGCAAAATATCTGCGCTCAAAGTTCGCAAAAACCGTTATCTACGATTCCCTTTATTTGTTATTTTTTATGCTGGCTTCCATAAACCTGTGCACTTTAATGAACGTATCTGGCACTTACTTTATGTTTCACGAACTCTTTAAGTCTTACACGTCGATTGAACTATAGGCTTATTTCCTAGAAAGTTATTTTCACTTTTGACATCATCTATACGATTTTTCCTCTCGCAAACAACTGACGCTTCCATGCCTCATGCCAAAAACAGTGAACACAACTATTTTTCGTCTTAAGATTCTTACTGAAATTCTTAATGAACCCACAAGAAGAGAAACAGTTCTCCGAGGAGGAACGATTTCGACCGACTGGTGGAAAAATTGTGGACTGAAAAAAATGTGTGCGCGGAGTCAGCTTTATAAAAGAGTTGGGGAGGCCTAAGTTGAGCCGTCTGGCGCGGGGTCCCCGGGGCTAGAAAATTTGTTGAGTGGTCGGAGAGTAATTATGACTGGAGGAAGAGAGAGAGGGATGGGGTGATCAATAAAGGAGACCGCGATGCAGAGCTCGCAGCACTCTCGGAGCGTCATTCGTTACTGCCGGAGGTAAGCGGCCGCGACGAGGTCGACAGGTCTCCGTGCCAGAAAGCCGTATGTCTTCTNTTCTTCACGCAATCTTTCACAGTCCGCGACACAGCATACCCTCTCGAGTCGCGCTTAAAACTGCTCAACCACTATTTTTTAAAATAAATATTTCATGGTTTTGTAATGTAAATAAAAATGTCATAAAAATGCCAAATCACTTCTCAAATAACTTTCTCCTATTTTTTTTATTGTAAAACATTTTAACATTAAATTTTGTGTCAAATTTAAAATTTTTTGCGAACACAATGTTATATTTTAGTTGAAGTGTAACAAGACGATTCCATGAGGATTGGAGATCTGAATAAAAATAAAATAACGAAATTTGATTGTTTAGTAGAGATATACTATTATAAATATTCACACAGTTATTATTTACAACATTTAACTATCTATCTGCACTCTCGCTATTCTCAGTGAGCGCAATATTTAATGTATACCTGCGTAAATAATAAATTTCGTTATTTGCACAAGAGTGGAAAATTAACTAAATATATCTGCATGTTGTTTGATAATCGGTCCTAAAATTGATTTATCAAAACGTTGTATTATACAATTATTTTTAATAAATGTGACCGCAGAATCGAAAAATTTCTTCTGATAAACACCAGCGCAGACTATAGTCGGGATAAGGTTTATTCTACTCAGGTCGGGAAGCTTAATGCTAATGTTTGGCAACTATCATTTTTCACCGTTAGGTAGCACTAATGTTGCACGTGTAAAATTTTTTTGTCGCTCTTAAATTTGTATTTTTTCCCTGCTAAAATAAGCGGGCTTTCAAAAGCTCAATGCCAAACCCAGTTGTATTTTTAGTGATTACTCTTGTGAGCAGCATTTTTGATAGTTTTTTTCCTTGATAATTTTATAGGCATCAGATGATGTGTGTCGAGTAGTCAAAATGTCCATTGCGGTAGATATGAAGAAGTTGGCAGCCCTACCCCTACCTGACACAAGGGTGTGGATAATAATAACAAAATAAAGTTAATACTTATATTTTAGCATGAGCAAGTATATATCGCAATTCGAGACAAAAAAAAACTTTTACCCACCAAAAAATTGCATTTCTCCATTTACCGCCACCTTACAAGTGACCAATGTGTAACACCGGCGCACCTTGCGGCAGAAATTTTCCCTATGCCAAACTGTCCATTAAGAAACAATTCATATTTAGCCAGTTTTGTGGCTTCGAATTGTAAAGTTTCATGGTTTTGTATTCTTGCAGAATATTCTGCACTGGGTTACACCTGCAGCGTAAACTGTAATCGCGGAAGAGGTAAATCACTGTCGCAGAGTTTATTCGCATTCAGTTCATTTTCGAAGAAGTCTTGAGGTACGCGATATATGACGCCCCGACTTACAAACCACAGACACCCGATCACACTTGAGTTGAATGCCTTGTTTACTGTAACTTTATCACCTCTTAAAATAACAATTCACGCAGTTAAATTTCTACCGCAATATTGACCGTATCTTAAGATGTGCATTCCGGATGAGACGAACACCACAAGACAATGCCGGCTACGGGAATAACACTACACACTTTGTAAGTGGTTGAAATCTTCCTGTATCTCAACGCAATCACAATAATATGTTAAAAACTAATTTGTGCTCGATATTAATGGACTGTTTTTAATAATAATACAGGGCCGGTGTCAATAAATTAATAACTAATCCCTAACGCTAATGCAGGTGCAAGAAAAGTACCAACTGTCGAACACGAATAATCTTTGGGAATAGATACAATTTTTTATTAAATTAGTTTGAAATTAAATTTCGGCCATCGAGGCCGCATTCGTTTGTTAATGGACGTGATGCTAGAAGACGAAACGGGATGGGGCTGTGAGGTCGTTATAATAAGAAAGGTTATTTTTAAGTTGGATCCCCCACTGGAGTGGATTGAAGAGACTTGGGCGGATCGTAACATCTAGGCAGAGCAGCACTAGAATGCAGGGGAGGGGGAAACGGGAGATCCCCGAAAAAAACCGTCCGGCCAGCGGCATCGTCCAGCACGAGTCCCACGTGCGAAAATCCTGAGGGAGACCCGGCCAGGAACCGAGCCCGGTTCGCCTAGGTTCGAGGCGAGTAGTCTAACCACTACACCACCGCGGCCCTTTTGGTGGGGTTAGGAAGATATTCAAATGAGGTGGCGGTTATGGGGCGGACGAGCCACCCAGAGGCCGGAGATAAGCCTCCTGAAATAAAGCGGCGGTGGTTAATGACTCGCGGTCGTGTTTATCGCCTCGGCATCGTGTAGCAAGTGTCTTGTATCGTGCAGGGGCNCTGCGCCGTGCACGTCTTCACCGTGCACTAAGGTTGGGGTAGACTGACCAACACTGACCTACCCCCACACCAATACTGTATAAAGCTGGGCTCGGCTCGTGGCCATGGCTTCTTTATCCCTCTTTGCCGCGATGCACGCCTCCTTTCCTAAATTCCCTCTCACGTAGGCGTATGGGGCTTAGCCACGAGACGCAACACAGTCCAGACCTACCCCCGGACAACACTTACCACTTAGTTATTAGGGTAGTTAAAAAAAAAAAAAGAGCAACATCAGTTGCACCCGTCAGTTGATGGCGACTCGCAACAATCCGTCGTCCGTCAATCCTTCCTGTACGGCAGCATTTCAGTGTGACAACATAACATCGTTGTATTTCTTTAGTTGGAAGAATAATAATTTGGTTGGAAATACGTTTTGAAGAGAGAAAAATTTGAGGGTGATAATTTTTTTACAAGGCAAAAATTTATGCTGAATTATAGATTACATTTTAAATTCCTGAATTTACCATCAAAGATAAACACATATCTTCCATCTTGCATTTCATTTCGAAACGCGTATTCGCGTCTACGAAATGTCGTCAGAAGGCGGTGGCCCACCCGTCCGTCAAAAGTTAAAAGTTTGAGAAATATTTGACGGATTGACGGATAGAAAAAAAAAGTTGCCTTGCGATTGGTTGAAGATCACGTGACCGCCGGACGGACGGGCGACTGACGGACGGTTGTGAGTCCAGCTTAACTGTCAAAGTCACGTGCCCAACACTGATGTGCGTGTTTGTCTGTATCTTAATCCAAAAGACAATCTCTTTTACATGAATAAAACACTTTTATCAATTTAAATTTAAATCCAACAGCATTAAAAATTGGTTAGAGGAAGTATAAAAGCATTTCAAAGCATTTGTTTACACGAATAGTGTTCTAACCTCAAATCATATCCACGTAGTTTATGACAGTCATGTTGGCAGAAAAGCAGTTCAACGTTTGAACACGGGGACTACTACTGGACAACCAGAGAGATCGCTGTGTCACATATTTATTCTCCTGTTTTCTCCTTTCATTTATCATACTCCAGTGTTGCCAGTTGGTGGGAAAAACTGAAAAAATTTCAGTAGCTAACGGGAAAAGGGAAAAAACTATAAAATTCTATTTCATAACACTTTTTTAAAATCACATTTAGTGTTTCATAATGCTTAAAAAATGTGTACTTCATTCCCAGGACATAACAGTAGGATCGATATTTTCAGTACATACTCTTTCATGTCTAATTTTTTCTGTCTGCTTGTCACTATTCTTCGTGTAGTGATCAAGATGCACTATATATTGTAGTTTGGAAAGAAAGTGGAGTAAATCAGCATTTAAAATATAACAGCAAGCTACGCGGACCGCACACATTTTTTACAACTGTAACAAAACGGGAATATGGGAGTAAAAAGGGAATTTTGGGCAGACTTACGGGAATTTTCGATGGGCTAATCCCGCAATACTGACATAGTAACCCAACCTAGAAATACCTAGATTAACCTAGAAGGATCGTATATGAATACATGTTTACACTGTTATGCTCTCAGTTAAGTTGGCAACGGCATAGGAAGAGAATCCATGCCGTAACTTGGTATTAAAAAAGGCATGTTTATATTTGTGGGCACTGCATTAATTTTATTTTATTAATTTATTATTTTATGTGTACAGAGAGAAAAATTGGTATACTAGTTACATACGTAAGTTACAAAGAATTTCATTGTTTTAACTTGGCCGAAGCACGAACTAAGTGATCTGGTCAGTGGCAATGCTAATGTTACATGTAACGAAAATATAAAAAATGTAAGGAAAAAAAATCCGAAACGAGTTTTTCAAAACTGGTGACTGCTCATCTACAAACAGCCTAATAGGCTGTGGTGTGCACAGTGTTGCCAACATTTGGACTGAGAATTCCAGCGATGGAATGTAAGGGCATGGAGGGGGGGGGGGCGAAGAAACCGCACAGACCCACAGCAAAACCCACCACGTTTCTCACATAGCAAAATCGGATGTGAACCCGTTGAGAATCGAATACGGATGGCTTTGGTCGGTGAACCGGTGCACTGGTGCATTGGTGCACTGGTGCATGTTTAATGGTTTCCCCCACTAAATGTCATCGTAAACACAGTCAGACGTACACACACCGTGTGCTCCACGAATGTGAAATATTTTTGCATACTTTCTGCAGCATAGCACATTACTTCAGGAAAATATCGGTCACTTCTTCGTTTCAGCAGCACTCAATTAACGATACTTCGATACTGTGACATTCCAGAGAAGCCGAGCGAACTATTAATAAATGAACGGAGAAGGCTAACAAAGAAAGTATTACACGAAATAAAGAAACTACGTTCTTCAAATGGCGTTGTGACGTGAAATTTACATCACGTATTGTGAGCGATGGTTTAACCAAGGTGATGTCTGACTTCCTAGAAAAAGTAGGAAGGAGCATTGTTGCTGTGACGACAAACTTTCAGTGAATTGACCCCAGCAAAATTCGATATGCAACCATTTATTTTTCGTCTTCGTGGTTGGTTCTCCAGGTTTTTTTTTTTTTTACCTCGCGAGTTGGACACTTGCGCAAATTCCCACATCCGATGGCTATGAACTTAAATGTTTACTCGATTCCGAAAGCAAGCCTGTTGCTTTTCGGAAGAAGTGTTGGCGTTGTCCGACACGTAGACACTTTGCAATGTCATTAACATAACCACGTCCACGGCAGAAACACATTAACTGCGAAAACTCGTCTCACAACTCGCCGGTTATCGGGCTAGATCAAATTTTTTTTTGGGAGGCATCTGAAAACTAGCATATTACGAAGCTTTACTCCACACAGCGAAACGTTAGCTTGTTATTGTTCTGACCGGGAAACGTTAATGCATACGTTGTGTCAGTATACGTATTCGAAAATCGTATTTTTAGTATTTCCCCCGTACGTTTCGAGATTCCTGCCTTTCCCACGAGGTAGAGATAGTAGCAATTAAATAAATTCATTATTGATTTCCCCCCCCCCCTTCAAAATTGCACAATTCGTGATTAGAGTGTTGTTTTACCGAAAGCCACACACGTATTACCGCCAGAGTCAAACCCGTGCAACGTGCTCCACCGGATATGACAAAAAATTGAATTGGCCACTTATTTTGAAATAAGATATGAGATAGAACGTATCTTGTTTCTGTCTGAACTGATAAAATCATCTGAATTTTAACCTAACTTGACCATATCTTAACAAGACATTTGTAACTTCTGTGAGATCAGACATTTTCCCCGCCATTTCTCACAGTAGTGTACCATCCTAACTGAACCAAGGTTAGGTGTTCTTGTAGTTTAAACTAACTCTTCTACCCGGGATACTGGTTTAGAGTTTTTTGAAGTTAAAATTACGCAGGATAATAGTTCCATTTTTTTTAATGTTAAACTAACCTGAACATACCAAACCCTTTATCTACAAGCCAGGGGCAAATTTAACTATCTGGAGCCCCTAAAATGAAACATTTTTTTCGGCTTTGTTTATTAGCTGAACAAAACAAAGTTAACGAGTTATTATTGCGGGGTTTTCTTTGTGGCAAATTCAACAGTATATTGCTACTGTTGAAGTTTAATTAATAGTTGAAGGATGTCTTTATGAAACCGTAAGGGCAGTTCCACAAAACTGCTGTTCCACGTAAATCTAAAAGGTCATAGACTAGCAAAACATAATTATTTACCCTGCATAGTTTACACAGTGATGGAAGTGTTAATGTAACTGGCCTATATTTTCATTATTTATTATCTAAATTATTAACAACCCCTTAATGCCACTTGTACTTTATTTATCCTTCTTCAGATATTCAGAAACGAAAATAAACGAAACACTACGGATTTCCAAACAAGAAATTAATCATGCACAGCTCTTGAAATCAGTTTTTCTTTGGAGTGAAAAGCAAACGATCTCTAAACCCATCGTCCCCGCTCTTACGATATTATGATATCAGCAATTTGTAGGGCATTCTAATTACGAACGTGATACACACGAACTACGGTAATGTAGTTTTTTTATATAAATATATACCAAATATGCAGTTATATATTTCTGCCGCAAGGTGATATATAGGTATTGAGTACCCAATACAAACTTGCAACGTTAATAGGAAATCATTTGTATGTCACACGCAGAAAGTACATATACAGGGTGATTCTAAAATCACGGTACAAACATTGAGGGGTGGCAGAGCTCACTAAAACAAACAATTATTGTATACGAATATATGGGTGGGAGTGACGCGTTGAGGCACAAACACAAAAATAATACATGAAATGCTACACGTTGTTTATTTACGTCGCCGCTAAATGCCTTTTTACAGCAATGTTTATAATAATTGCTCAATATTGCTACCACCGACAGTAATGCAAGCTTGGTAGCGTCGGTGGACTGATTGGCGAACAGATTCAAATACGCCGGGTATTTCACGCACGCCACCATTGTCAGCCAATCACGCCATATGTAGAGGTCGCCAAGCATGCGTGACTCGTGGTGGATGCATTTCCACAACTGTTTTAACATATTCTGTACGGAATCACTCGTTAAGTATGCTGCTAATGAACATTTTATGTTTCCGTTAATGCGTTATGTCAATACAACTGGCAAACTTTCACATCACAGCACTGCACCTTTTTCCTAGCATGAGGCTGTTAAGGGAATACCTAATAAACAGTTTTTAACGCTCAAGGACACGCCTGGCCATAAGAAAGTACTGCAACGTGCCGTCCCGAAACTGCACTATGCATACCCTTCCCGGGAAGCTGAACTTCTCGCAAAATAGACAGGAAACAGTGCGATGAAAATCAATATATTAAACTGCAAACGCCACTTTGTACTGTTTTCCTTTTCCTTAAGGAAAATTGCGCGGGAAAACCTTAAAAATACAATTTGAGATCGACATGCACGCAATTTCGCTATCAAAGGCTGTTCACGTTTAATTGAGCACTTTTGAAATCGACGTTTGAAAAATGCAAGTGCCCCTACCTGCGTGTATTTTAACGGGCACACTGGGTGGCACGCGTGACGTAAAGTTGGTAACGACGGAGGGAAAGAAGTTCCACGTCTTAACGTTGAGTTAAAGTGTTAGGTAAGCATTTGTGAATACTAAAATTGATTCACTTTGCTTTATTTTTTTCTATACATGTAAATGCAGTAATCAACAAATATCTCAAATATTTATTTTTCTAATTGTCTCCGACAGTTTTACTGGACGGACGCATCAATGAAGGTATCAGGCCCAAGGAACGTTAATTTTAAGTATTGTGGAGGAATACACGATGTGTGTACAAGTATATCTTAAACACGGCTTTCGAAAGTGCTCCAGTTTGCCGCGAACAGCGTCTATCTATATACTTATCTATGGCACAGACTCGATGTCGCACTTGCAACTCACCGACTCCTCTCCGGCGTGCCAGATTCCGGATCAGTCCGCGGCCTTTTCACCTGAAACAACAACCACACATACACTTCGTAAACCACACCGCACACTTCGTAAATCACACACACACACACACACTTCGTAAACCACACCGCACACGTCTTCGCTTAAAGGGGAACCCCTAGTAAGAAAAGATTGTAAAGGCCTCCCAACACTGCGGTTCCTGGGAAGGTGAACCTCTCACAAATTAGGTATGTAACAATAGGATGTTATTACACGCAGGGTCCTATTTACAGTCCCAGGGCCCCTAGGCAATTACAGAGTCCGGGCCCCCTTTTTGGTAATTTAACAAAATAACCGATTTTATTATATATATACTTGATTAACATTTTTTTAAATTTAGAAAATAGACAAATATACTTTTTACTCGTTATTTTTATTATTATCAAACATAGGAAACATTCTAAATTTGCCCAATTAATAAGTGCTGCGCATGCGACGAACTTTTTTCTCAGCGAAATAATTGATAACCTCAGTATAGTCAACTGTGATTGCATCATTTGTGATTATATGAACAATATAGAGTGAATTAAGTCTCTCCTCTTCTGTGGTAGATCTTAAGTAATTCCTAACTTTCTTTAGCGCTGAAAATGAAAACCGTTTGTCCCCTGGCCAGCACCCAAAATAAGGTACTCTTGTGTTTATACGCAGGTATAAAAAGTTTGTTATGCATGGAAACAACCAAAAACGAAATACACGGGGAGACTTTTTCAAAAATTTGATTCAAAAAGTGTGAAGAAACAGCGAATGGACTATATAAACACTGATTTGTAATCCCCGACATAGCTAGAAAAGGACTTTTCTGCCTGCTAGATATCAAAACACAAAATACATGCGAAACTAGACAACTGTGCTATGTCTTCCTGCAGACTTTCCGCCAATAAAATGACAGGGTCGCCGCTTTGAATGCCACAGTTACGCGCATCTCTACGAAAAGTCTGCACGCCGGTCGAGAGTTCTGCGTGTAGAGGCGAAATGGCACCTGATGTTCTTGCCATTGTCGTCCCTGATGGCTCCCTTGCCTCTCGGCTTCAAAGGAGAAACATAGCCTCGCGTGGGAGGGGACCTAACACTGTGCATGTGAGAGTCTCACGGTTCGTGCAAACGTGTACACGATAACCAACTTCACGCACGAAATTTATGCAGATGTCAACGTAAGACATACCAATTGGCAAATCATGTGAAAAATCGTTAAATATATTATAAGTACATTTCTACAGTTTGTAATTCTAAGTAAAATAACTTATTTCTGCGTAAAATTGTCCATGAGTTTTAAAATTTCAAGTTTTAAGTGGGAGAAACCAGACAGTGCTACCGGTTCTAATACTTATCGCAAGAAGGGTCTTACAAGTACGTATAATTAACGTTATAATCGAGGATGTTTGGCCATGACTTAAGCTACTTGATCATGACCTGAGCGTGTCTGGCCAACTCCTGAACGTGCATGGCCAACACTTGAACGTATATGGCCAACACCTTAGCGTGTCTAGTCATGACCAAATGTGTATGGCCAACACTTGAGCATGTCTGGTCATGACCGAGTGTGTGTGGTCATAACCGAGAACATGTGTGATAATGAGCTTCACACGTGCAGTTGTGCGATAGCACGTTCCACTCGCATTAAGGAGTTGTGGAGTCGATTCTGTCCGACTGCAGTGGGGATAGATTTTCTCCAGTGGTTTTCTGTCATCATTATAGGTAAGTCCTAAAGCCTGCGGTAGTATGTGCCTTTATTGTTCGTCACTTTAAAATATTCATTGTGCTGCCGGCCAACAAACAAAGCATCAAACGAATAAAGAAAAAATAAAGATAACTTTTTGGCTTGCCGGTCCCCGAACTCGACCGGCCTCCACGATAGACCCTCTCTGCTGAACATGCCGACTATCAATCTAGGAGAGCGACGGCGTGTTGCACGAGGAGAGAGAGAAGGAGAGAGGGGAGAGAGGGACGGAGGGAGAGTGGAAGGGAGAGAGCGAGAGAGAGAGAGAGCTGGGGGTGTTTCCGCAGCTCGAGGTGCTCGCCGACAAGCTCTGGGCGGCGATGATCGACGGCGGATAATTACCGCGGCCGGATCATTAACCGCGCGAGATGGACGACGCGGGCCCCGGTCAGCGATGTGACCCCGGGGTCAAGGATCCGCGTCCTGGCCCGCTGCTCGCCTCGCTGTGGCTGCACCCGTGCACCTAGCCCAGGAATTTTGAAACAAACTTTTGAAAAAAAAAAAGTACCTGCGCCTATGGGCTGTTCACGGTTACTTGACGCACTTTTGAAATCCCTGCTTATAATCTACTTTCTTCATCAAAATTGTATCCCATCACCATATGTAACACTAACAATACAATGGCCTGAAACTGTATTTTTTGGGAATGTAAACATATTACTTCCAATACGTCGTCACGCCTAGTAGCGATTATAATGTGAAGATCTATGAATGCCCTTATTTTGTGTCACCCAACTGTCAGCCGATTAGGCAATTATTTATGAGGACGACCTTCCGATCGGCAGGGGATCGAGAAACGCACGATCACCACGGGTAAATTTAGGCTTTAACATTACAGTTTGCCACACCCGAAGCCACATGACACACTGCTAATACTGACACCATTGTACTCAGAGCACCTTGGTCGGGCCGGGGTGCACCATTTTTAGAGCCCC
>NQII01000796.1:484287-520131 GCA_002778355.1 Clitarchus hookeri | reverse complement strand
CCCCCTTCCCCTCGCTTTTGTCCAGGTCAGTGCCGGAGTAGTGCATCTATAGAGGCACACGAATTTCGCGAGAAGATTTCATGACCAGCTCTATTTCGTAAAACTTTAGCTCACGTCCACTTTCTTGATTGGATTATTTACGTGTTATGCGTCTTACGTGTCTGATCGCGAATCACAGACGCACACCACAGGAGTAACTTGATTCTAATGGGCCAGTCCAGCAAAAAAAAAAAAAAAAAAAAATGTTTTCTCACAAAAGCACGCGACCAGTAAGCAAAAGAAGATTGATTATATACCTAAGGGCTATTGAAATTTAACATGCGCGGATATCTTCTCGCGAATTTCGGGTGTCCCTATGCATCGANGCGGGCGAGCCGTCATATTCACGCGGCACGTCATCTCGCGAGGAATTATTGCGGGAAGTGTCGAGTCTCCGTCCTCTGCGCGGACCACACGCCGAGCCGGGGCCAATCGCTCACCGCCTCGCGTCGTCCACACATTTTTCACGTTTAATTCGGCGCGTCCGAAATATTTGCGGTCGGCACGTCAAGACACGCTGTCTGCGATGCCGGCGATGGCAGAAATAATCTCCATTTCCTTTCGTGCAGCGAGGACATCAAGAAACTCATCAAACAGTTGAGGACTGGGGGTGTTTACAACGGAGGATCTACTACTCTAAAAAACTAAGTGTGTGCAGCCATAGAGGGGCGAAACTCTAGCGCTATAGTCAATTAGCGGTTTCTTCACACTTTTTGAAGCAAACCTTTGAAAAAAAAAACACACTATACATGGCGAGTTTGGTTGCTTCCTAAATACGCCGTGTTTCACAAGCGTTTTATACTTGTGTTAACATAAAAGTACCTTGTTTTTGATTCAATTGAACTTGTACTTAAACTTTATCAATAAATTACAATAACTAACTTATAACTATTACGAATACAGACAGAGAGAAAAAAGGTGTGTTGGTAATGCCTAGAAAGAAATAGTTATTTTGTTGCACTGAGTGCGCACGATTGCAGTGTGTTGGCACTCTGGTGTAATTTTCTAAGCTTTGTATAGCGTGAGGCGGAGGAATATCGTGGAAGTAGAACTTTAGTAGGGCTTCAGAAAAGTTGGAAGTAATCGTGAACGGACTACAGCGCAGCTGTTGAAAGGGGAAGAACAACAGCGAGTAGGGGAAATTCAAGACCAAACTGATAACATCGCTCTCTACTACCGCGTTGTTAAATACTGCGCTGCGTGACTTAAGTTTTTTCGACAGGTAATACGCACACGCCAAGCAACTCTCTCGCCCAACTATACTCAGCCGCTGTCGCTACTGAACTGAACAAACCCCACCCCTTCGTACAGCGGAAATGTACTCTCCCGACTCATTTTGGACTTGTGCGCATTATTTTCTCATTTGGATTTAACTCTACACCCGTCGACGTGAATTTAAGCAGCTTCTACAGACACCAGCCCNGCGCATTATTTTCTCATTTGGATTTAACTCTACACCCGTCGACGTGAATTTAAGCAGCTTCTACAGACACCAGCCCACGCAGAAGCACCAATAGAGCAACGCGAATTAGTCAACACTCTGTCACAACGTAAGGTCACTACAACACCTGACACCCGCAGCCAAGCGCTTTATCTTATCGTGGAGGAAGAAGAGGTACATTAAGTATAAGAAGAGGGAAGGGATATAGTGGAGTGAGCTTGTGTAGTTCACATACCGGTTGCACACATGGCTTATTCGAGTAGNGCGCATTATTTTCTCATTTGGATTTAACTCTACACCCGTCGACGTGAATTTAAGCAGCTTCTACAGACACCAGCCCGCGCAGAAGCACCAATAGAGCAACGCGAATTAGTCAACACTCTGTCACAACGTAAGGTCACTACAACACCGGACACCCGCAGCCAAGCGCTTTATCTTATCGTGGAGGAAGAAGAGGTACATTAAGTATGAGAAGAGGGAAGGGATATAGTGGAGTGAGCTTGTGTAGTTCACATACCGGTTGCACACATGGCTTATTCGAGTAGTAGTCTTCAAACTTAGTAGAAGGGAGTGACGAAGTCATAACCAAATTGATGAGAGAACTTATTACATTATTGCACTGACAGTATTTTGTGAGTGCGACTGCAAAGTGTGTGTTAAAATGTATTATAACACTAACGTTTAGAGATTAGCCTGTTGCCGATAACAACTTGGGCTTTGATGGCATTCCACACAAACATGATCCAGCTCGCAGGCCACGCAGTGTACGTTATGTAATGGGAGCTGTAATAAATAAAAGAAACCTTTCTGGACCTATGTTCATATAACGTTTTTTCTTCCTCTAGACGTCAGGATAGTTTCTCCGAAGTAATGGCTTGTAATTTTGCAACATCCTGTATATTCAGAATTACTTACTAAGAAATAAAAATAAACCCTAGATGGAGGCAATCCATCCATGCGTATTAAGGTAAACCTTCCCCCTACACATTAGTTTCTTGATTTTTCCAGCTTGTTTAAATATTTAAAAAAGAAAAATTACGAAAGTACCCATATATCCAACTATCTATTGACCTTATACTGCTGTAGAGACATAACGACTGAACTACGAACTCGTATTTATGTCACAATACGGATTTTGCCAAATTTAAAATTGTGATCTAATTATGAGTTCGTAGTTCCCTTGTCTTGTCAGTACTGCAGTATATAAGGTCAATAGCTGGTTCCGGGGTTTTTAATTAGTTTCCCCCCTTTTCCTTGCGACTCATCCTTTTCTAATTGTCTCGTTTTTCAGTCGGTGTTCCTATATTTCAAGGCTTGTAGTAGAGCGAATTCACGCTGGCATGCGAAAATTGTATCAATGGTTCCATTTTACCTGTTTGTAACTGTATTGTAGTTCGTGTAAATCAAACAAATTTTAAATTCAATCAAAAAATTCAATAGCTAGTTGGGTATAGGGGTATTTTCGGAATTTTCTTTTTGAAAACAAAAACCAAGCTAAAAAGAATTTTAAAAAATCTAATACGACGGGAAAATTCCCTTTAAATGGGTATGGGTCAGAGATTTTCTTTGTTCGCGATCGAGGCACAGCAATACGGGCGACAAAGACACGCGCGCCCAGCGCCCCGTCGCTCTTACGCGCAGTGCTTCAATCGTTACGCTATCCTGTGCAAATGAGATCTGTAACAGTGGGATTTTATTACACGCGATAAAAGCCCATAGATTAAACTACGACTGTACCGTTTTATTTTTCTCCTATCTCTTAAGAGGAAAATGCGCAGGACCATTTTCACGACTTTTTTTTTCTTATAATACGTGTACTAGGGTTACAACGAACATGTACGGGCTTAGAGAATTGTCATCTATCCAGGATATTTATTTCCCGGGATAAACGTAAATGCGCAAACTACGAATATACAGAAAATTTGCCCAGATTAACAACTCTTAAGGAAATCCTGCGCGTTGNGATATTTATTTCCCGGGATAAACGTAAATGCGCAAACTACGAATATACAGAAAATTTGCCCAGATTAACAACTCTTAAGGAAATCCTGCGCGTTGTTTCTTGCGATCGTGGGCGCGCAGACTGGTTCGTGACTCACTCTCGTCGCCGGACACAAGACACGCATGGCTGCACAACATGCGTTCCTCGCCTCCGCACCCCACGCACCAGACAGTAAGACACCGGCGGGCTGAGTCTTCCGGCATCTTGCGAGACACCACTAACAAGGCGTGATCGTCGCTCACGCCTCTTCTGCAATCCAAGGTACGTTTAAGGGACCTTCCTGGTTTCTAGTAAGGGTCTCATTCAGTGTCGTGTGGCGAACTGTTGCAATGCAAGCTGGCTTTAGCTCTGTGCTGTACCTTGTTGCTTGCTAGTCTACACTTCCGCCACTGACACGTAGCTCGGCAGGTGAGGCCACAGGACGCGTGTAACCTTGCTGCTCGCTTGTGATTGGTCGGAGTGCACTCNAACACGTAGCTCGGCAGGTGAGGCCACAGGACGCGTGTAACCTTGCTGCTCGCTTGTGATTGGTCGGAGTGCACTCAGTTTCCCTGGGCTGCACAGTGGTTACTGGTTCCTGCTGCGTGCGCCGAGAATGTACAGCAGTGAGCAAGCACCAACTCACCTTGCAACACTTCACCATACAACACTGGTGTAAGCAGCAGTGTCTCTCCTAATTTAAAAAATACATATTAAATATTTTAATATAAATCTTTCTTATGGCAGAAATGAAAATCGATACCATGTCGCCAATTCAAAAATGTGGTTACTGAAACAGAAATGTGGTCGTGGGAAAATGTCAATTTCAACAAAAACAGCTGCAAGCAGCACTCTGTTTACGATCATTGCTCTTCTGTAATACATTGTTTTTAACCATAACAACAATGCTGTAATTTTTTTTTAAATATTGCTGTATTAAAATCCTATAGTCACTGCTTAAAATACTGAGAAAACAAAACGCACGCGAAGCTAGTTTGTGATTTTCCATCGCCATAACAATGCTTCCGTACGGCCTGGCGTGACCTTAAGGCGTTCAAATTTTTTTTTAGTAAGGAGGACCCTTAAGGTAATGAATGTGCATGCCTCAAGGTCACAAACCACCTAGACGACAACATGTGGAAAACTACTAATAGTTAATTTGCGTGTCTGTAAAATTAAAAAAAANGGTCACAAACCACCTAGACGACAACATGTGGAAAACTACTAATAGTTAATTTGCGTGTCTGTAAAATTAAAAAAAATAATAATTTTCGCACTGTGTTTACATTAAATAGCTGAATATAAGCGGCATTTGGAATATTACATTATCATTTCAATTTCCACTAAAAACAGAACCGGCCTTGTTCAAGTCCCGCTCCAGAATATAACACTAAATAATTTATTTCCTCTTCATACACAGTGGAACTCTCGTAAAACGCGCATAAAGCTTTATCTTTTTACAGCACCTCCCCATAACACACGCCCCTCTCCCTCCGGCATAAAATAGTACAATAAAATAANACGCGCATAAAGCTTTATCTTTTTACAGCACCTCCCCATAACACACGCCCCTCTCCCTCCGGCATAAAATAGTACAATAAAATAACAAATTTATGGTTAAGGTCTGTGATTCACAGACGTATTCGTGAAATTCACGAAGAGTTGGTAACTTTACAAAAATTCCTGCCGGAATTTTTTTCCTTTNGATTCACAGACGTATTCGTGAAATTCACGAAGAGTTGGTAACTTTACAAAAATTCCTGCCGGAATTTTTTTCCTTTATACACCGTGAATTTAGGATTTTTATAGTATATTTACGGTTAATCTAGCACGTTTGAAATCAACATTTCAAAAATGTTACCGCCCCTTCCTGGCATACATTTTTCAAGTTTTTAACAGGCGCGCTGTCCGGCATGTGCCCAGTGAAGTTGGTAACGGCGGAGGGAAAGTAGTTCCATGACATAAACTTGAATTTAAAATGCTAGGTGAATTTTAATGCACATAAGTGTAAGAATTAGCAAATTTGTAAAATATTACCTTTTCTAATAATTTCAGTTTCACTTGACCGTCGCATGAACAAAGTGACTAGGCTCGTGTCACTGAATCAGTAAGTGACTGAAAGCTGGCCTTTTTTCACTAATTCATCGTTTCATTCACTAGTGACTGTTGAATCAGTCAGATACTGTTAACTGATTGAAACAGTGAAATTCTCACTGACTCAGATTCGGAGTGTAGCTTTCCCCACAGAATGGCGAGGCTTTGTTAATTCTGCTGGCGACGAGGAACACGAGGTGATTTCACTCGGGCGGGCTTATCAGAAGAAATACAATCTGCCAGCAACACACGGCATCCACTCCGCCTCCGTCATCCGCGGACGCGGAGTAAACTCGGAGTGTCCGTTTCCAACACCTCCAAGCCACGTATCTGATACGGCGTTGCCAAACCTAGCCACANCGGAGTAAACTCGGAGTGTCCGTTTCCAACACCTCCAAGCCACGTATCTGATACGGCGTTGCCAAACCTAGCCACAAGACTACGGTTAAGGGTATTCCATACCACGAAATTCATTATTTTATTTTATTGTACATAATGTGAAACTTCTTGTACGAGATAGATTTCTAGGCATCAAAAACAATTTATATTCCAAATTTTCTGCATGTCATACAAGATAAAAATTTTTACCATTTATGAAACCCAAATCATAAACACTAACTCAACAATAACAATGTAACATACTATACAAAAACAATACACGAGGTATAATACATTACGTATATAACATACATTATAACGTATATAATACAATACATAGTATATCACGTATATTTAATGTAATTACATTATATGAAAGTGCTGTATTTTTTATAACGTGTGTAATGTGTGTGTATAATATTTATGTATTGTATTTTTTATTATTTTCCGTGTTAAATTCAGGGAATGCTGCAGACATGTACAGATAACTTTCAAATACCTACAAAACCACGTAAGAAAACGTTTTCTCCCGTTTATTTATTTGAATTTAAAAAAGTTTTTGTATATTTTAGAATCGTAACTGCCCTGAATTTTCGTAAAATAACTTCGATTAAGCCTAATTAAAAGTAAATTACATTACCTTTCACATTTTCTCATTTCATTTTTTGTCGACAATCAAGTTTTTGTTTTATTTATTTGTTCCAAAAGCAGCGCAATTGTGACTAACATCATATTATGCTCTACATACTGAATCTATTTTTTTTTATTTGCTGGGAATGGTATGGCTCAGTATATTTTGGTTTTTTTTTTCGACATTTATATTGCAGATGACGAAGAAATAAGGATGTTCGTTTGGTTTTAACCTATTTTTTTTCGCGCGAACAATACTAAAAATGAAGCAATTATCTGTAAAAAAAATAAAAAATTGATTTTGCAAAATTGGGTGTCACAGTTAAGGTTTTAGTGGCCTCGAAACTACACAAAACGACACAGTTTTAACTAGAATTATGTGAAATTAGCTCCAATTTATTTGTAGTACTACAAAATTATCTTTGGTAACTATTTTCCAAAGATATTCTTGTACGAAAAAAAATAAGAAAAAAGTGTAAGTAACTACTTCTGCATTAGTCTCGAGTGATTTCAGAAAACCATGTAAAACTGAAATCTGGGAGAAGAAACCCGGAATCGAACCCGTGATCTCCCGAAAACGAGTCCACTCGTTTATAAGGCTATTGACGGTGTAGTGAGCACATCTGCACTCAACCTTTGAAAAAAATCACTGCCCCTATCTGCATGTATTTTAACGTGCACACTGAGTGGCATGCGTCCACTAAAGTTGGTAACGACAAAGTTAGGGGCAAGTAGTTCCGTGCTTTAAAGTTTAATTAAATGTGTTAGGTAAATATTTGTGAATACTGAAAAGATTTGTGCTCCTTTCTGTTATTTTTATTCGTTAAGAGTAGGAATGAGCAATTTTGTATATACGGTTTTTATTTTTCTAAAAAATTCCCAGTTTCACTTGACCGACGCATGAATAAAGTGATCAGGCCTATGTTAATGTTGATTTCACACATCGCGGAAGAATATACAATGTGCATGCAAGTAGATCTTAAGCAGGGTATGCAAAAGTGCTCAGTTTATCGAGAACAGCCTTTACCACTGCAACACCTCGCTCGGTCAAAAATCGAGAAAAAAAAATTTGCAGTGTAGAAGTGGCAGTCAACTGTTGCCCTGGCAATAAAAAATTATTACAATGGGAGAGAGTTTCGTCGCGGGTGAGTATGGGGCAAACGGAGAGAGAAAATAAAAACGAAAGGAGAATGGGGGAGGGGGAGTGTAGTCTCATTCCAAGCGGGTGACAGGATCGTAAATCATGCCAGCTCTAGGCCGTTCTCGGCGAAGTCGACCAAAAATACACCCGCCAACGTTCGCCCACCGCCGGGCACTGAGCGATAATTCTCGTGAATGTACAAGTGTATAGTGCCGCTGTACGATGTACGATAATATACTAGGTATAGCTCCTATGTTGTGCTATATGTTGTGCCCGTGTACGATAAACGATAATACATTATTCCTCGTACTTTTTGTACGATAATTCTTAGAAGCAATCATATAACACAGAATAACAAAATTAGTGCACGTCCTTCCTCGACAACAAAGCTTCAAGTCGATTTATTCACACTTCTCCAAAATGTAAAAAAATAATTCGTGGCGGTCTCTAGGACACGGTCATGGGTTTCACACAGATTCCTCTGCGTTGGCAGGTAATATTTTTTATTGGGATATGGGAATGAAATGACAGTACCGAAATGAATACTTTGCTTTTATGGCTTAAATCGACAGATCTGTACGAGATATTTCGTTTGGCACCAAAATCAGCAACCTACCACATCGAAGTCGCGAGAAAAACTGCCCGGAAATTCTCGCTAGCGTCCGAAATTTCCGCCTGTCGCCGCGAGCCCCCACCCGCGCCTCGCGCATGCGCAACGCTAACTCAAGGTCATGCTTGCATCGCAGTCGCATACCCGATCGAAAGATAAAACATTTATTCTGATCGTATTATTAGTCACAAAGTTATCGTGTCGGAACGAATCACCCTGCAAAGTTTCAATGTCGTTTCCTTCCTGGTAATCCTCGTGCGTCTGATTTTAACGACGTATTCACGTCAACTGACGTATTCACGTCAACTGGGTATTGGAAAGGACTCATTAACGTCCCTCTATATTTGCACAGTGATGCACAGACGATGCCTTCCCACTTAATGAAAAAATATCTATCTTCATAGGTTACTATAAAATCAACATATCCTAAATGTCATACACCGACCATTTTTATTTAGTGCTTTGAAATCACGTTTCCAATGTAGGTCTGCATGTCAAATTTTTAGGTACATTTTTCTATTGCTATAAAACATTGATCACAAATGTAAAGCAGAAGTAGGACTACCCAATTTCTCACTTTTATTTCAGGTTCGGGAGATATTCCAACCGCCCAGGTCCTGAGGGAAAATTATGTCCCAAAAATCGGAGAGGATCATTTCACTCAATTAAAGGAGGTTTTAAAAAAACAAAAAAATTTGCATCATGNAAAACAAAATTTGCATCATGTGTGAAGAAACCACAAACAGAATGAGGTGCAGCGTATTTGTTGTTTTGATAAGTGTTCTTTCAGACATTTGTGAAGGAGTGTTTGTAGGTGGCCCCTGATAAGCCTAAAGGCTTATCAGGAGGCGACTTACAAACTAACTTATGANCCAGGTCCTGAGGGAAAATTATGTCCCAAAAATCGGAGAGGATCATTTCACTCAATTAAAGGAGGTTTTAAAAAAACAAAAAAATTTGCATCATGTGTGAAGAAACCACAAACAGAATGAGGTGCAGCGTATTTGTTGTTTTGATAAGTGTTCTTTCAGACATTGGTGAAGGAGTGTTTGTAGGTGGCCCCTGATAAGCCTAAAGGCTTATCAGGAGGCGACTTACAAACTAACTTATGANGGTGAAGGAGTGTTTGTAGGTGGCCCCTGATAAGCCTAAAGGCTTATCAGGAGGCGACTTACAAACTAACTTATGACCTAACCAGAACTAACACCCATGCCTTACCTGGGATTCTAACCCAGAACCTCCTGCACCGCAGACCGGCAGCGCACCAATCGACTGCGCCACGGGAGGTCGGCGTATTCAAGTAAAAAAAAATTCCACTCACTTTATCACACGTGTAGGTTTCCTAGTTTGTAGCGATTCTGGTCTATAACTAAGTCTCGTGGCGTGGTCCAGTAAAGAAGGAACAATAGCCTCGGACAATCGGAGGCAGGGAAAGAAATCAGCCGTGACCTGTAGTGGGGAACCATCCCAGCATTCACCTTGAGCGGTTCCAGGGAACCGTGGAGAACCGAAGTCAACACCGTCAGACCGGGAATCCTACCCGGGTCCTCCCGAACGCGAGTCTGGTGTTACCACTATGCCACCTCGTTCGTTTTCTTCGGATTGTCTACTGAAGACGTTTGGCGGAACCATCCTTGTGGACGGCCATGGCTCGGTGGTCGGTGGGAAGGGGTGTGTTTAAATAAGACAAGAAAATAACAGTACCTTTGGGATTTTGTGTGAAACAATGACGCTTGCTAGAGACCTAAAAAAAAAATTCACGAATTCAATAACCTGTAGGCAATGCTTCACAATCTACGTACAATGATGCATATATAGATTATTCGCAGTATCTTCAAACTTTTAGAACCAAACCTTTGAAAAAAAAANATCTACGTACAATGATGCATATATAGATTATTCGCAGTATCTTCAAACTTTTAGAACCAAACCTTTGAAAAAAAAAATCACTCCATGTATGACGTGTTATGTTGCTTCATTATAAAACTAATTATAAATAAGAAGAAAACAGANGAAAAAAAAATCACTCCATGTATGACGTGTTATGTTGCTTCATTATAAAACTAATTATAAATAAGAAGAAAACAGATGTGTTGGTGACACGTAGTGAAAAAATAGTGCGCGTAAGTGCTGTACGTTGACCTTTTGCTGTAATTTTGTAGACTGTTTGCACGAGGCGGGGGAACATTCTGAAAGCAGATATTTAGCAGGGCTTCAGAAAAGTTGGAAATAACCTTGAATGGACCATAATAAAAACACCTTCAAGGTCACGGAACAGAGTAGATAAGTACACAGACACGAAATGGCGTGGCGGTTCCTTTGATGTAGGCGCACCCACTCTGATTGGCTGCGCGGGGCTCTAGTAACGGACCTTCCTCATTGGCCACAGCATGCTGCGAAAGTTTTTGCAATAAAATTTAAAAATTTAAAAAAAGAATAAAAACTGGACACCTTAAGGAGTACCACTCCCACCCTCTGTCTCTTGAACAGGGAAGACAGTGGGTCGGAACGAGGTTGTCCACGGAGAGACTAATTTTACAATTTAACAGATTAAATTTTATAACTTAGACAATTCCGTAACTTAAAAAAAAAAAAAATTTAACGGATAATTTTATAGTTCTATAATGTTACAATTGTAATTTTAACATTTTATAACCTTACAATTTTATATTCCAACAAATTCACATTTTTAATAGTATTTTCATAATTTCAACCAGTAATGGCCTTCAGCCGGGGGACTGGTTACATACTCTTATTTCTGTTGTGTGTAAGTTTCCCTATTGGATAGGCTACCGGCTGGCATGCATGTTACAAGGCGCTGACTGCATGATGGTGGCTAGTGACGCCATTTCGATGGTGTGGTCGGCTTGAGTTTCGTTGAATAAGCGGCCGTTTCACCTACGTCCCCTTATTCTCGAGCGCTGCGTGGTCTTGAGGTGCGCAAGGCGGCAAACACAAAGACCACCAGTAACTGTTGCCTTCCGACGCGAAGTGTGACCGCGTAAATCAGGTTCGCCGTGCGTGTCCCACCCCGCGTGTTCAAAGCGCGTGGGCACCGCGCCATCACGCGTCGCTCGCAGAAAAGATTTCCCCCCGCTTGCGGCGATTAAATCGAGGAACGATAAATTACGCTTTACGGCGTCTGTAGCGACGTGTGACGGTAAAAACCTAACAACGAAGACGTATGTAACGGCCACAGAGACTCCTATGTACCTGGAGCTGGTTGGAGCGATAAGGGCGACACTAACAAGCGCGCCTAGCGCCCCGTCGCCCCTACGCGAAAGACGCTGAACTGGCTTGCACCGTATCCTTCGCTGCGCTGCGTACACGCGATGGAAGCCCACAGATTTAACTGCAAACGTAAGTTGTACTTTTCTCCTACCTCTGAATAAAAACTGCGCAAGCAGGCTCCAAAAATGCAATTTTTTTTTTATTTCACGAGTTTTTTTCTTTTACTAAGCCTCATATGATAAAAGCTAATGTATACGAAGTAAGATAATTGGTTTTTCCCATTTCTGGAAAAAAGTCGTATTCCCATAACATTTATTTCCTACCGAGATACGCGTAACGGGAAAACAATGATTTCACAGATAATGTTTTAGTACGTGGTCCATTTAACGTCTAGTCGACAGCGAGGGCACTTGCTGCCCGCAATGTTGGCAGTTATGCACGAAAAACAACCTTCAGCCACGGAGTATAAATGGGGAATAAATGTTAAAGGAATTCCTTCTCGATGCATCAATTTTAAAGACAACTGTTTCACACACAAAGTATTCGACGCAACTTTCTCACAAAATAATGCCACGTAAAAAAAATTTTTATGTTAAACTTTAACCACATTAAAGAAAAATAAGCCAAATTTCTTAAGAAGTATCATTTTCGTGAAGCGAGGTGAGTATAGAGCAACGCCGGGATGCGAGGGCGGGGAGAACCCGCCGACCAGCGACATCGTCCGACACGGTTCCCAGGTGCGAGAATCCGGGAGCGACCCCGCCGGTAATCGAACCCGGTCCGCCTCGCTGGGAGGCAATGATGACCGTTGGCCTGATCGGGTGGAAGTTGCAGGGCGTCATGGTCCACAAGACCCAATGCCTGATGCCCTCTGTCGCCCAACTCTCCACCTATCTTTGGTGACAAAATAATTCCCAGCTAAAGCGATATCGATAGTTACGATATCGCAAGCTTGGAGTCTTGCTTGCCGCTGGACGTTCTCGTCCACTGGAAATATCGATGCCTACGACGTGCAGGTTTGCTGGTTAGTTTACTATTTTTTCGGTAGTTGAAATGATGCTATTTTCTCAAAGAGTTTCCTTGCTAGTTTCCGATTTCAGCCGATGAGAGCAAGAAAACGTGCCACGTGACTTCATTTACATTGCAAAACGATCGTTTTGGCGGTATTTTCGTAAGCTGTGGACATGGAACAGTGTTAATAGATGCATGGAAGAAACATGTTTGATTAGCCTTATAGTTTTGAAGTTCTCTGTGTACTCACCCCAATTCTTCGGTAAAGCATTGCCAGTACACTCCTATTTCGTTCATTCAGGCTATCCATTTCTATTGTCCACAGTCGTTTAATTCGTGTAATTCGTGTAATTTTTTATTTCCATGATCCAAAACGGAAAGAAGTGTAATTAGAGCAATATTTCTTCGTCGTACGGGGTTCATTGTTTGTTATTTTCGCCAGCTGTTAAAAGTTGTTACGTCCGCCGGCGTTACTAGCTTGGCAGAGTAGCTCGCAAGGAAGCTCATACCGTGTGCGGCAAAACCAGAGACGGACCCGTCAGTAACCACGTTAAATAGCTCTTTGCCCAACTCTCAAATAACATTTTGGCGAATCTCGCAGGAAAAATTGTCCTGACTATGAATTATGACTAAGAGGGTGAAAACAAAAGTGATTTGGATTATGGCTATGGCTATTTCCATGTGTTTCAGTATTAAGGGTTGATATGAGAACCCCAGAACTGATAGAAACATTCTGTGGGGGCAAGGAGTGATTAGACAAAACTGACTTCCTCACGAGGAAGTGTGATGTTTTGCAAGTTTTGAGATGGATTGGCTCCGAATGACAATGTTTTCCCGGGGAAGCCATTGGCCGATCAAATCTGCACGATCATAAGGACGTCCCTGGCCATGCGACTGAGATACATAATAATAAAAAGTTAAAATTCACTCCAAGCATCTTCCACAGTTTTCTACATGCGATGTTCATAGAGGTCTCATTCGCTTCAGTTTTACAACATAAATATTTGTATAGAGGCTAAATAACAATTTCTTGTACGCAAAATACTTTTTAATGATTTTAAAATTTAATAAAATTTAAAAACTCGTCTGTAGTACACGCTATAAGACGTACAAACGTTTTGGACATGCTATATTTTACGTTAATTGATGACGATTAAAAAAGTCCGTGGTGTCATAGACATATCTTTACTACAAAAAGAGATAAATTGCATCGCGCATTTTTCGCTATTGTTCCCGGCTCCGAGATGGCTCGCATACGCCGATCTTGCACGCGAAAGCGTGCCTCTGGGCACGGTGTTGCTAAATAGTTTTCTGGCTGCCAGAAACGGGTCGACATTGTCGCTCTGTTCAGTGCTTGTATTCTTCTTGCAGTGCGAAGAAATGTGCTCCAGGAATAAAGATGTCTAAGAAGAACAATACCAATGCATCATTTCAGGCACGAAGGAAGTTCATGCGGAGACGCATGGCTAAGATACAAATACTACACTATTTTCTAACAGAACGATCGCTCCTAAATTCACTTGAGATTAAAGTGATTAAAAATTATTGTGGAGTCAATCAGATGCATTCTAGCAGATAAACGCCTTCAAAAGACATTTTTAAGTACAGCTACTGTATGCTGAAGCTTCAACTATATAACATACTGATATGAACGAACTAAAGCAGAAAAGCTGCAAACACGATGGTAGTTACACACGAATGAATAATTAAAGTTACTTCATGATGCCAACAATTATTGGAAAAGTGGCTTGGCCAGTTATGCTTGCTGCGTTACATTGAAAACGAACTAAATGCCAGATTGTCTGTGCCAACTATTTGAAATTTAATTACAAGAAATGCAGAAGATATAATTAGTATACTAACATCTGGCACAGTTAGTGGCGCATTTTGGAACAGCGCTGGGCGGAAATGATGAACTCGCTGGCTGACTGCCGGGAGGAAGAGCGTTTTACCTCGGCCATCTCGGCACCGTCCAGGCGGACTGACGAGTTGGCGACGCCGCGCGGAGATAGAGAGTCGCCCGAGACGAGCACTCCACATCCGCTACTGCCGCGCTCTCTGCCGGATATCGGCGGCACGACAGCCTCTTGTATTCCGTTAAGGCCCCCCGTCTGGCTAGAGCTGTTTTCCGCGTTCGAGGCCGAGAGGCGCAGTGACGATAAGGGCGACACTGCCTCGCGCATCAAGTGCGCCATCGCCGCTGAGCGCCAAGGCTCTGTCTGGACTGGCGTGCAGTGTTCTAGTCGTACTGCGTGTACCTACGGGACTTTCAGCGGTGACCCTATTATTTTATTGGTGGAAAGTCTGTAAGAAGGTTCAATGCAGGGCACTTGAGTAGTTTTGTGTGCATCTGACGCGTATATTTTGAGATACAACGCTTTGAAAAAAGCCGTTTTCAGCGATTTTAGAAAAGTGCTCTGAAATGGTGTTTCTAATGCGCGTGACGTCTTGAAAGCACTCGACGGCCCTTAACAGTTTCGCAAGAGAACGTGAGATTCAGACACACTGTAACGCAGTTCAAGCTACAGATAGGCGGGGGCCTTAAGAATTACAGTATCGTAGTGCTCTCAGTGTACCCCCATTTGGGTTTGGTTCTGGGACGAGGAAGTGGTGTGGTGTGGTGAGGCCAGGCCCGGCTTCTGCCGGGAAACATTATAGAGGCGAGTGGTCTGACTCCTACACCACACACTCGAGGCACGCACGCGCCGTTGTTTCATTTGCNCCCGACAAGCAACCAGAACCTTGTGGCAGGAATGTTCGGTCTCTCCTTAACAAAGGCTCCTTGTTAAGATCGTGAACAGAGACCGTGAAAATGGAAAATGCGTTCGGTATGACGGCTCAGGGGAAAGGACGTAGTAATTTCCACAACTGGAAATTCCAAGAAGTCGCTACACTCCAGTGCCTGAGTCTACACTAGGAGAGCGTTGACTGGAGGCTATGGCGCGTTTTTTTCCCCCTGGAGGCTTCTGGAGTCGGTTCATTTCCTCCTGTACCCGCCTGTCTACTAACACGGGTTTCACCCGACTTCACTAAAACACTTCGGCTGCACTATATTTGTGTAACAAGTGCGGCATCTGAGGATCCCAACAGTGTTGCAAACAGTTCTGAGCTTAATAAAAATATCCCTACAGGACTTGTTTGCTTCAACATAGCGAACGGCAAAAAAAACTTGCAGCATATTTGATTCAGCCAAATGTTTTGTTTTAGGGGAGACGATGTCCACTCAGTAAAATGGTTTCGTCAACTCAGATTTATATTTTGCTATAGGCTTTTTTAGCAGTCAATTGCGCATATTGATATAAACACTAAAAAAACACTCTGCAACAAAAATTTATTTTGTGGTAGTTACAAAATATGTTGTTCGCCACAAAAAAGTTTGCAAGGTGAACATCAACAAAGCACTTTGTAGCCGCCCCAATATGTATGTATGTGTGTGTGTATATATATGAATATATATAATTTTAACGCAATTATTTTTAATGGACACACTTATTCGCTAGCATGCTTCCAGTAAAACTGGCAGAGACGTATGGAATTAGGTCAGTCATTTTACGTCTTATCGGAAGAGCAATATTTACATTTGTGAGCAGCGGATATATCTCATTTGATCAATGTTTGTTTTTCGCACATAATAGAAGGGATTTGCATATTAGCAATATATTTATGTTGCTAATCATTTCGCAGATTTTATCGGCGCACGAATAAAGTAGAAAGAAAATTAGTTCCTAAAGCAGGGCTTTCAAAAAGCGCTCACTTAAAAGCGGGCAGCCTGTAAATGTACATAAGCAACTTTTATTTCACTTGAAATATTTTTTAGCCAATTATTTTGTACGAGTTACTGTACATTTGTTTAACCACTTAAATATTAGTTGTTTTTTTAAATCAGATAAACCTTTCTCTGTGTGTATGGAGTAGTTTTACCTGTACTCGAAAAATAATTTGGCACTTTAAAAAACAGAATAATTATTCTCACCACCACGAACCTCTAAGTCACGCGTAAACACACAGATTTAGGCATTACTAAGGACAATTTTTTTTTCGGGCGATTTTTTTTGTTCGGAATTGTACAAGATATAGTACAAATCTCTGCCATATGACAGGGTAAATAAAAACGTGTCTGTGCTTGATGCCATTGGCAACAGCTGTTTATGCGACTACGGCATGTAGTTCCAATAACTAAGAATGTCTCCCATGCACCACGCGAGGGACTTGCCTTATTGCATGCTGTTTTCTGCCATGTATAGTGAAAATCATCATATTCCCTACTTATGCAACGTTACATATACAGGATGATTCACGAGGAGTTTCCGCCACTCATGTAAATGTGGGACCAATTCCCAATATTTATAGAGTAAACGGAAAAATTTTAAAGAAAAAGAAAAAAGTAGAAGTAAAAAATAATATTTTATTATATGAATAGGCTACTTATTTATAAAAATATTTTTATTATAGTATTATATTTAATTATTTATTATTTATTAATTATTAATTATTTATTAAATTAGTATTGTTTACAGTAGAGTACCAAACATTATATCGGCGTATTTTTCTGTGGAAAATGCACGTAGACTGGTAACACAACTACTGCCTTTCGCAACCACACGCTACAACCACAATGAATGAGCAGGAACGCGGCGTTTCACGCAGTGTACAGTGAAACAGACGGTCACACTTCGCGGTGGTCGAGGTCACGCGCTGTTCGCTGCAACAGCCGAACGGACAGCAAGACCGCGGTGGCGTAGTGGTCAGACTACTCGCCTCCCACCTAGCCGAACCGGGATCGATCCCCGGCGGGGTCACTCCCGGATTTTCGCATGCGGAAGTTGTGCCGGACGATGCCGTTGGTCGGCGGATTTTTCCTGGGGATCTCCCGTTTTCCCCCCGCCATTGCTTTCTGGCACTGCTCCACACTCGCCTCGTTCCACCCGCATCAGCTCTCCAGAACCTCGCTGTTACGAGTTGTCCAAACCTCCCCTCCACTCAGACGGGCAGCAGCAACATGTTACGAGCTGTTCACCGCCATGCGTTTCCAACTTCTCGAATTACTCCGTAAACATTGCGACTAGGACCGACGTTCATATGCCATAATCTGCTTCAAACGGCATACGGAATAAACCCTGCACACGGTGGTAACTCTTCGTGAATAGTTCAGAATAGGGCACATTGCTAAGGCGAACACCTACACACCATGTGTTTAAAATCTAATCATTCGTTATTGCTCCTCAGACCTATCACAACTCGTTTAGCTTTCTCAAGGTCCAATAACAAAACACTGTCGTGCCTGGTCTTGGACCTACTGTACGTCGACCCACATTCGATCTCGCCACGGAGCGCATCGCCGCGCTGCCACGGATGACGTAGACAAACGACAGGCGACGTCGACGCGGGGAAACTAAAACGTGTGGACACAGAAAACATCGCCCGCCACCGAAGCNGCCGTTGGTCGGCAGATTTTTCCTGGGGATCTCCCGTTTTCCCCCCGCCATTGCTTTCTGGCACTGCTCCACACTCGCCTCGTTCCACCCGCATCGGCTCTCCAGAACCTCGCTGTTACGAGTTGTCCAAACCTCCCCTCCACTCAGACGGGCAGCAACATGTTACAAACTGTTCGCTGCCGTGCGTTTCCAACTTCTCGAATTACTCCGTAAACATTGCGACTAGGACCGACGTTTATATACCATAATCTGCTTTAAATGACATACGGAATAAACCCTGCACACGGTGGTAACTCTTCGTGAATAGTTCAGAATAGGGCACATTGAGCCTTGCTTTATGATTATTTCTAAGGCGAACACCTACACATAATGTGTTTAAAAACGAATTATTTTTTACTGCTCCTCAGACCTATCACAACTCATATAGCTTCCTCAAGGTCCAATAACAAAACACTGCCGTGCCTGGCATCGGACCTACGTCGACCCACATTCGATCTCGCCACGGATGACAGAGACAAACGACAGGCGACGTCGACGCGGGGAAACTAAAACGTGTGGACACAGAAAACATCGCCCGCCACCGAAGCANAGACAAACGACAGGCGACGTCGACGCGGGGAAACTAAAACGTGTGGACACAGAAAACATCGCCCGCCACCGAAGCAAAAATAAAGGCAGTTTTTCTCGCACAGCACGCTTATCTCCGGCCGGAGCGTGCGAACACTGGCCGCGGAGCGTTATTTACGTCCGCGAGACACGGGACGTTTTATTATGATCCTCGCAAAACAAAACATTTCGTCGCTTCCCCTCAATTATTCTTGCACTATCAGCAAGTAACTCGAAGTCAGCGTTAATGAGATTAAAGACATTCCTTGACGCCTTTGTCTTCACGCCGCCGCGCCGACGGAAACTCTCACAAACTGCGATGCAAGCAAGGATGCGATAAACAACTGTGCAGTCGCTGGGAATTTTGGTAGGCCTACTTCAACATGGCTAGAGACGGGAAATTCTCGCGAGTTCAGTGACCTGTAGGCTATAGCTCACAATCTTACGTGTAGTCGAGCCTCAGATGTTTGTCCGCTGGCTGCTGCTCCAGAGGTCAGCCAGTGTTACTCCACACCTGGCCGTACGAGATTCGCTAGTTACTGTCATGCAATTTTACTACTGGCTCAGAGCCGTCCGGGGCGTGCCAAATTAACTGTGATCCAATTGCAAAGACGACTTCAGTATACACGTGATCGACGTCTATCTTGTCTCGAAATGAATTCGCGAAATTTTCCAATCCCTATCTTTAATTGTATAAACTTTAACGGACGCACTGACTCGCGCGCTCCCTGTTAAGTAGGCGGCTAAGGTTTAAGTATGTCAAAGTCTTTACACTGTATTCACCGTGAAGTTTCAATTTGTGGACATCCGGATTTTTAAAATATAATTTCTCTGACTTTTTTTGCATTTAAATGTAATATTTATCTCCAGTAAAATATTTACATCCATACTAATTTCACGTTTACACTTGAGTGATACATGGAAGTCGTCATCGTGTTAAATGCGATATTAATGTTTACATCTGGTGGTAAAAGAGGAAATGACCAGAAGGTGCATCCTAAGCAGGGCTTTCAAAAGTTTAACAGCGTACAACTTATAAAACAAAGTTGAAATTGTTATTAAAATACTTTATTTTTACTGTCCACCAACCTAAAGTACATGCAAATATAGGTTGTTCACAGTTAATTGGGAACTTAAGGATCTACTTTTCTCCTAACATTGTATCCTTCCGCTGTATGCAAGATTAGCATTGCCATGGGCCGTCTCGATTTATTCATGAGTAGAGACCTGAAAAATTCGCGAGTTCAATGACCTGCAGGCTGGACTCTACAGTCTTACGTACAAATATGCGGATGTCAACTGCACATTGGTTGTCTCCTGTCAGAGTGGAAGGCGACAATTGGACACCGTTCTCCAGGAAGTGTCAAACACCGTGTGGACCAATGGCTAAAGTTATATAAACACACGTGTTTTGAGTTCTAGCTTGTCTTAAAATGAATCCGCGAATTCTTCAGGTCTCTATTCATGAGTTATTCAGGGGAAACCGTGGCATTTTTTATCAAACTAAATTTGTTGATAATACGCAAATCCATGTTCTTGTGAGTATAAAACAAGAACACTGACTCCAGAAGTCATAAATTCAGACGTCATACTCTCAATGCAACGTCAAAGCGTGGAACTAATGTTTTGTAGTTCGCTACCAACTTAACTAAGGAGCGCTCATGCCAGTGCGCACTGTGACACGTATTTAGTTAAGGGCAGTGATTATTTTTTTCCCCTTCAAATGTTGATTTCGAAAGTTCTTGCAGCCTGTATCGAGTTTGACAAACATTAATACTCTCTAATTTGCACTTCAAGGGAAGACGTAATTTACTGCCGATACATAACACAGTATAGATACTATTACAATAATATGGACATGATATGTTGAGTCGAGCTGACCAATCTTAAGAGGGGTTATTATGGGATACCAAATGTTGTGTTTGAATTTTGTACATTTATGGAAACACATGTAACAAAAATTCTACCATCGTTGATTTGAGCAGGAATTTTTTTTTTTGTGGGTCATTAATTCTCAAACTTAGTTTATATTTTATGGGCCAAAGTTAAAAACAAAATCAGTTTCATAAATAATAAAGTGAATTCAGCATGACAAAGGGCAAACGTTTTATTGCAATTTAATTATACTCGCATTTGACATGGGTTGGAGACGCAGACAGCATAAAACCCGCACGGTAATAAAACGACTGCAAACCACGACAACAGCTATAGCAAAANGGGTTGGAGACGCAGACAGCATAAAACCCGCACGGTAATAAAACGACTGCAAACCACGACAACAGCTATAGCAAAAAATAAAAACGGAGAGCTCAGACGAAGTCTGCAAACTTCCAGCAGTCTGACAGGGGAAAGCATCCAAAGAACAACACACGGGCAGAAATGTGCTCACGTCGACTGAACGAAATCATAGAATTAAGGACAAGAACATNCATCCAAAGAACAACACACGGGCAGAAATGTGCTCACGTCGACTGAACGAAATCATAGAATTAAGGACAAGAACATGAAAAGTAGTGACTCATGAGAACCATTACATTTTATCCTTATAAAGAAAGCAGAAATATACAGTAAAAATAATAAATGAGCGAATATAATTGAATCGTGGACCTAAGAAAACCTTGAAACTGTTAATTATATTTATTTATCTGTCTCTTTTTTACGGCGTAAGAGTCTTTTCTTGTACTTCAACAATCGCAAAAGCAAATAAATACATTCGAACATTTAAAAAACTTTATTTAATCAAATTACATAAATTACTCAATTCTAAAGTATTTTCAAAGTGTACGACAAATGTAACTAAAAAGCACTAAAGTGAATATAAAAAATTACAAAATAATTATAAAGGATAATTAACTACTACTGGAATTAATAATGGATGTGTAAAGGGGAAAAAATTAATCACCATAAAAATTATTCTGGGTTTGGCTTTACTTGTTGCGCCACGAGTAATCTGGCCACTGTTTGTGTGGAATTTAATTGCAGAAGTTTTTCATGGTTCAGAGTCAGTAGTTTTTTTGGTGATATTCGTTTAGAAATGGGGTTAAGCTAAATTATACTAACGTAATGAATTTTTTGCAAAGCATTTATAACTGTATTATCTATGCCTGTCCACCGCGAGCAACTTTGCTAACCTTCGCATGAGAAGTCTTTAAGTGACTTTACTCTTTTCAAACTGAAATTTTATTTCTTTAAATTATACCAGCGGAAGTCGTATTTTCTGGTCAACAAGTTGCTTTGTGGTTCTAATGGTGTATTGTCCCCTGCAAGGTATACACACGGCAACAGCGAAAGACCCACTGAATACAAACACAATTGCATAGGGAGTTATCGATAACTTTCAAACCAACGAACCATGCAGTACTAGAGTTATAAGTTTAAAAAAAAAAATCAACGGCAGTTATTACGTACTAAAAATAACGAGAAAATTGTGATAAACTGTATTCAAGTTTGTTTGTGGAATTACGAACATTACTCAAGGAATATTTGTAAGACATTTTATTTATGCAGTAGAAATAGTCGTGGTAGTTTCAAGAGGATGGTGTAATTCTTCGGGACTATTTTAACTGAACTACGAAAGTCAACTGAAGCTAAATCTACTTGGTGTCAGAAAAGTTTAAGGTTTTGAGGTTTTGCTGACAGCATATTATTCCACAGCATTTTACAATATTATCCCACAGCATATGAAAATATTATCCCACAACATATTACAATATTATTCCACAGCACATTACAATATTATTACGCTCTGACGCTTGCACTAGACGCGAGTTCTATGCGCGGTCCGGCTCTGTGGGGATGACCCAACTCGACCCTCCCCTTCCTCCAGGCAGACCCGCTCGCTGCCACGTCGCTCGCCCGGCAGCAGGGAATTATTGACAGCGGCAACCTAGCTGGCGTCACAGCTCTTCCTCCTCCCCCTTGCTGGAGAAGCCGATGGGTTTNTCCTCCCCCTGCTGGGGTAGCCGGCGACTTGGGAGGATGCGCAACGCGCCATTTAGAGATATTTCTGGGCGATCGTCCACGACACTATAAATACAGCAGCAGTTGTAGGGTCGGCAGTCTCTTTGTGGAAGCCAATTGGCTGACTACTGTAATCAAGCGACGCGTGGTGCAGCGAAAGACATCGGCGAAGGGGATTGAAGAAGGGGATTGACGACGACGGGAGATTGCGAGACGACGGCGGACGAGGTGTTTGTGGGGCGAATGGACGAGAGGGCGTGATATCAGACGAATGAAGGCTACTGTGGATGAGGACGCTCGGAAATCTGTATACAGTCCCACCTCAGTTTAGTTCAGGTCCCAAGAGTCCGCAATGTTCTAAACATGTGATACGGACTTTTTTTTGTAAATATCGCAGCTGTAAAACATGGACATGCAATTTATAAAGTAATTCAATAGATTTTGATACTCTGTTTATTGGAATTGATTTTAATTATTATTTAATTATATTAATTTTTTGAGGTAATTGTAACTTGTATTGATTGGATTAATTAGCTGCAAATAGCAAGTGATAATTAAAAAGTTATCACTTTACCGTGAATAGCATCTACCAACACCAAACTGCGTTGCAGCATCGAAAGTACGTCACTAATCAACACAGGTCAGTCAGATTACAATAACCATTTTTAACAATTTTGAAAAGGAAATTGACTCACGTAGAAA
This sequence comes from Clitarchus hookeri, assembly GCA_002778355.1. Classification (NCBI taxonomy): domain Eukaryota; kingdom Metazoa; phylum Arthropoda; class Insecta; order Phasmatodea; family Phasmatidae; genus Clitarchus; species Clitarchus hookeri. The sequence goes on along the minus strand of NQII01000796.1, from coordinate 496,872 downwards.
AAAATGTGACAGCATGTAAGGGACTGGTATTCCTTTGCAGTCCGGGTAGATTTTTTTGTTTCAAATATCGTCGTCTCCTGTGAACGACTCGTGGAAACGGGTCGCTGCACAACCTGTTTCTCCTCAGGAGATAACATCTGCATCACGCAGCCATATGCAGAAGACATTAATGGCTACGTCACGGTTTCCAAAGAAAACAGTGTCTTCTCCTGAACAAAATGTTGACTTGCAAGGAAGGGACGTGATATACGTTTCTTTGTTAGGAATGTTTGCGGATTAAAAAATGCATGAATAAATGGCTGCACTTCACTACGAAAAGGATTTTTAAAAAATCCAGTGTATTAAAAATTTTTATTACGATAAAAAAACCAACTCTGGCAGGTTTTAATGACAACTAATTCCTTTGTAGACAGTTAAGTTTCAGGCGTGACTAATAAAAGTTGCAGCGTTGTTTAGGCAATCTGAGGGCAATGTTGGGTGTGTGCGAATGTTAACGACAGTTACACGTGTTCAAAAGGTCCGCCATCAGCAGCAAGACATCGTCTGCAACGTTGTAAAACAGAACGACAAACAGTAGCTACGGTTTCCATGGAAGTGGGTTCACATACTGCCTCAGCGAGCATGGCCACAGAGAACACTGTTTCGACCTGTAGTCGATGTGTGCACGGTGACCAGCGGCGGATCTAGTAACCAATTGAGAGAGAGGGGTAGAGAGGGATAGAGAGGGAGAGAGAGGGAAAGAGAGAGGGAAAGAGAGAGGGAAAGAGAGAGGGAAAGAGAGAGGGAAAGAGAGGGAGAGAGANGGGAGGGGGAGGGAGAGAGAGAGAGAGGGAGAGAGAGAGAGAGAGGGAGAGAGAGGGGGAAGCACTGTAGGGTAAATTTTTAGCTCAATCTGGCCAACTATTTCGTTACACAATTAGTGCATTCATAATAATTTCTTTTGTTTTAAGAATAACCGCGATAGAATAGTCATAGGCAACAGATTTTGTATATATTCAGAAAATGTACACAAACAGTTCACCACTGAAAGTTAAAAAGAATTCTAATTGAACGAAAGCTACTATACAACGCCTATTCAGTTAGCAAACTCGCATACGCCGGTACAAGTGCACAATTGTAGGCCAGTGTCAGCGGCGAGCGGACTAGTCCATTACACTGTGTGTTTGGGGGGNGTCATCTAAAGCTACCCGTTACGTTCAAATTACATTCTTACAATAATGTATGCATACCGTTTAAATAATCTGTATAAAAGTCAATATTTAGTAAATTAATCTAACTACAAATTTATCAAAATTACTTTACTGCACTAACTATAGCTATTGATATTACAGTACTTACAATTGTCTACGTTTCAATATTAACCTCATTTTGTTGAGTATAATCTCTACTTCGAAGGGTGGGAGGGACCTCAAACCCCATTCCAACACGACCTTCAAAGTAGGTACAGTATATGCTGTTCACAGTTAAATGAGCATTTTACAAAGTCTTGCATAGGATATACTTTTCAGTCCAGCTTGTATCCATTCGCCATACGTCAAATTAACATTACCATCGACCCGATGATAATTCATGCATCACTCAACAGTTTACAATCGTTAGTAAAACATGTTTGTTACTGATGTGTTATTTTATTACTAATGTGTCCATACACAAAACAAACATTAACTGAATTAAATAAATTCAGTGATCACAATTTTACCGTCACAATTTAAATAAGATGTTAACACACTGAACTAGTTTTCCTACATCGCTACCAACTTTTGTAAGCATGATGATCATCGAGTCCATTAAAACATGCATAGTTGGGGCCAGGTTTTTTTTTTTTTTTCAAAAGTCGCACATATTCCTATTACTAATCCCGTACACTTACGATACGTACACATTCACATGCGTGTATACAGCTTATACGAGAATATATCAATTAAACGTTGATTTCAAGCCGCCAAGTTTGTCTTTGTTCATTGCCGGACATTCCTGCATCCATACTCCATGTGGTATCACCTTTAAAACGTACATTTCGTACACTTTCAACTGTACATAGTACATTTCCTGTGCGGGGTCATTTTCGGGAGATAGACAATAGTTGCCATGACTTGTGAATCAGCCCTCGTATAATCACATCTTCGATTGAAACATTCGCAAGTAGCTCAGGGGAGTGTCTCGTACACAAAAAGTCCCATATACATTACAGCAACTTACAGAATTAAATTGTTACACGAGCTGTTCTTTTAAAATGTCGTGCACTGGATCATTACGAACAAAGATCTTCTGGGGTATTTTGACGGGACTCCGCAAGTTTGGTATGAAATTGTTATCTTATGAAAGCCTGATATTTTCATGTTGCGTAGTACTATACGCATTTCCCTATATGCAGTTAGGCCCTACATTGCTGTTGCAAGCACAACACAGATGTTTCCCCCACCGCTATCGCCTGCTAATATAGACGCTGATGCTTGGGAAGGATGGCCATAACCTGAAAGTAGAAGTAATAGGTGAAAGTTCAGAGTACTACACGCCAGGTCACGATATCGACCCTTTATACCAGGCACATAACTTCTTGGCCGCTCAGTGTCAGCCTATCGGCGAGCAGTACCAAGCTCTGTTGCCACATTTATCAAGCGCCCATCGCGACGTAATAGGCGTGCCGTTAAATCTTGAGACGACCTGAGTCTTTCGATCTCCCCGGCGGAATTGTGTATTCACGACGTCGTGCCCCTTTTAAAATTAAAATAGGAAACTTTTCCTGGAAAGTGACATTTCGTGTGTTACCAGAGTTGTCTAACGGCATTTTTTTTAGGTATTGAGTTTTTGGGGCAGACGCCAGCCACAGTAGATGTTCATAATAAGGTATTGGTGTTTGGTTTTAAACCAGATCAGCCGTGCGAATTAATGACCAAAGGTCTTGAGCATCGCCTTCTGCGAGCTTCTGAGGATCTAACGGAGAAAGAGGAACAAATCATTAAGGATTTTAATGTAGAGTTTTCAGATGTGGTGTCGATTCGTTTAGGTCATTTCACGCAGTGTCATGTTGAGTTAAAACTGAAAGACTCGGAACCTATCACGGCTGTTCCTTGCAGATTTTCTCCACCTAAGGTAGCAAAGTTTAAGGCCATTATACAGGATCTAATGGAACGGGATATTGTGGAAGAATCGTGGAGTAATTATGCTAGTCCCACTTTCCTTCTGCCATTTTCCTCCGTTCTTTTTATTCATGTTTGCCTCATATTTATCTAGTGTACTTGTATTTTGTTTATGTGTGATTTGCTTCACGATTTCACTGGTTTAAGTGTATAGGGAATATGTGTAAGGAGAACGAGAGTCCCGTGATTCTGGCTACGGTTGTTTGCTGAACTGCTGCGAAGTTGTTCGAACGTGGCTGGTTTGCTCATACCGCTGATCATTTTGTTTTGGACCTGTGAGGGCGAGATGGCGTCTCGAGCGGGCTGGAGCCTGTTTCTGCCGAGCTCTACTGCGGTGGAGCCCTGGAGGATGCTGCAGACGTCTGGAGCCTCGCCGGGTCTGGCCACTACGACGTGACCCCGGGCTCTTGGCTGCTACTTTTCTCCGAAGCCAGCGCTTCAGGGGTGGAGGATGAGACGCCCTGAGTCTTTCGATCTCTCCGTTTTACCGGATTTTCGCCCGAACATCAACGTGATTTTCGACGCCTGCCTGTCGCGGAGGTTTTTCGTCTGTGGAAGATAACTTCCTACCTTTAGAACTGCACCTGAAACCAGCTCCGTTACCCCACGCAGCTACGGTAGCAGCACTCGGCCTGCTGCGTGGAAGTGGTGGAGTGGGTCCGCCACCGGTCAGCGATCCAGAGTCGTGCCGGCCTCCTCCAAGCTAGACTCCCCACTGCGGCCCCAGCGCTACTAGTGATGTGACGTCACGAGTTGTAGGCCGTGTTGCCGAACTGTCGCGGCGTTGTGGTAGCGCGCACATGCGCCATTTGTGAATTCGCCTTCCTGACTAGACAACTTAAATTTTTGAAGACAATGTTGTCGAACTGTGCATTTCTGAACGTTCTTTTGGTCGGGTTTTCAACTATAAAGAGAAGAGAAAAGCCGCTCCTCGAGGTCAGATGTCAGATGGTCAGCCGAGGCAGCATAAAGAGGTTAAGCTGAGGCTGTGGACGGAGATGACCAGCGGAGGAAAACGAGCTCAGATAAGTGTTTATGAAGAAAAATACGTAAGAGGAGATCAGGCAGATGATCATTTTTAGACCAATTTTAATGTTGAATATGGTGACATCTTGGAACGATACGCACTTAAACCAAGCCGCTTCACGGCCAAGTTTTAAGACTTTGCATTCGGTATTGCCGCCTCACGGCTGTTTGTATTTGCTTGCACAATTCACAAGTATTCTGTCACAGACACTAAGGAATTGTAACTTCATATGCAAAGTATGTATGGTTGTTGTTTGTATTCAATTTACGAAGATCATAATTGTAGAGTATATTTTAATGGGATTTTTTTAAAAACTGATTAATAAAATTAATATTTTGAATATTTAGCAATTTTTCTTCTATTCAAAAACGAACCTGTTGAGAGATGGCTTGTAACACTGCCACAGAAGACCTAGACATTATTTTGATTTTATTTGAAGGTATCGGTCAGGTAAGGGTAAACTTTTGGAGATGGTGGGATCTGGCTGTAGCCTATCTGTCTTGTCTTTCTGCTCGCCATTATCCTTGCGCAGAATATTGACGCGCCGAGGCAAGCGGAAAGCCGACTTCAATCTCAACTGCAGTAATATAAATTACAATTCTATGCATAACATTTGAATATAGTAGAAACAGAACTCGTTAATACACATACGAAATATATTTGGGAGTTTATATATGTTAGGAAACTGCCCAGGCAGACGAACTGCTTAAGTTTACGTTCGCGGTAAAAATAGTCGGACTCATTTACATATTAATAAAATCTATGACATGTATGTATAATTTTATCGACAGTTTCAATGACGGCACTTTTGTCGCTTAGACGCAGCCTCCCACATTTCACATTTCTGGGGGCCGCGGTGGTGTAATGGTTAGACTACTCGCCTCCCACCTAGGCGAGCAGGGTTCTGTTTCCGGTGGGACCGCTTCCGGATTTTTAAACATATGGGAATCGTGCCGGACGATGTCGCTGGTCGGCGGGGTTTCTCGTGGGTCTCCAGTTTCCCCCGCCCTTTCATTCCCACTCACTTCACCTTCATTGTCTCTAAAAACCTCGATGTTAAGAGCCGCTCAAATCTATTCATTCACTCACTCACTCACTCACTCACTCACTCACTCCCTCCCATATTGCTACCAGCCAGTCTCGCATAAACCATGCTTTGTGCCCATGTATTCCAGGATTAAATACGTTTGTTTTGATCCTTTCCAACGTCCCTATCAATTGTCAATGTTATTGTCTAGTACATGTCTAAAGTAAATTTGTAAAAGTCAAGATTTTTCCTTAAAATATTGTGAATATGTTTAAAATTGTAAACAACACAATTCGTTTGCGAGAGAAAATTCCTGCACGAACGTTTTTATTTATCTTCCTATCGTGTCCCCCCCCTCCCCCATTATACTCTGTCTTATCTGTATATATAAATTCTCATACGCGTAGATTACAGAAAATAATATGTTTAGTCAAACACTACTATATATACGAAAGCATATTGTACGTGCGTGACTTTACAAAAAATGGCATTTATCTCAGCCTACAAAAAAAATTCTGAATTCAACATTTCAATAATATCAGCATCATAAAAAATTATTTTCTTGGCATTATATCTCATGTGACAAAAAAATATAAAAAAGACACTTTCCATTCTTGCTCTACAGAAACTCTCAAAATCACCTGCCAGAATCGGGATCCAAGTGACCTTTTTAATTGACTATTCTTAAATCCCTGATTGTAATATACTTTCTCTTCACTTTGTGTCATTCCACCGCAAGTAAAATTAAGATTGACATGGACCAGATCACTTTATTCATGGGCTGATCACTTATACCTGTCAAATTTTCAAATATGTATTTTAAACTTCTGGCACTTACGTGAATAAAACAAACACGAAACTAAACAAAATAAGTTGCAGTTTTAATAAAACATCAAGTCACGTAACTACTTTTCCTGTCCCTTTTCTATACCGTTGCCAACATAACTGGGAGCATGCCGCGCAGCGTGTCCTATAAAACACAGCGCCGTTAGGAGTCGAGGACATTTTTTTTTTTCAAATGTTGACTTTAAAAGTGCTTATATAACCGCGAATCAACTGTATGCAATCAACAGCAAGTAGATGAGAAAAATGAGGNGAAGAGCAGCAGCACGATGTTAAAATGTTACACGTTCTCGCCGCAGCTGCACGACAAAAGAGCGTGGGATGAAGACGTCTAAAGGCAGTTCATGGTAAACTGAGCACACTATGTATTGTGGAAAACTACGAAACGGGAATCCTGGATAATGGTGGTTGCCGTGAGCAAATGTTTTACCAGACGCACGCGTTATTTTGGCATGGTATCTAGCGTCGTAAAGAAAATAAAATTACAGCGTAAGAAATAGACCGACAGCTATCCATCATTCTTGCAAAATAATATCCACAAAAGCGGCAAAAATTGCTGCCCTTTGTATGTGTCAGCTGCCAGAAACTGCCCCGGGATCTGTGAATCCCGCTTTCACGCGCAGTACGACAGACGGCTGAGGAATACAGACGTAGATGCGCAGCAGGAAACTCTGGTTTCCCGTTGCCTTCCGTGAAGACATAACGAAAAGGCAGAGCGCCAAGAAAGCGACAGCTGTCTCGGATGCATCGCTGTAAAAGTGCAACGCGCTACCCAGTTGGCAATATGAGAGACTGACTACCTTCTGGACCAGGGATGTACAAAGTCCATGCCATCCACGAACACCACTTGAAATAACACTCCGGCTAGATTTCAAAGGCACAGACTCATGAGACTTTTTTTTTCCTGCAGTAAATTTTAGAAACTGCAATAACAAAGTGTAAAAAAAAAAAACAGTTCAGTGTAAGAGATGGCAAACATGCCACAACTGCGCCAGATAATGATTTATAATTAACGTAAGGCAATGCCCTTTATTTTGTACAATTCATATCAGTCAGGCAGAGTTTTACAGTAAAGTAAATGTTAAAGAAGCATTAATTACAAATGGCCAAAGTTATTTTTAGACTGAGTAACCTGTAAGGAGCCATAAACATCACTTTCATATTAAAAGGCAACCATAGTACTAGCTTACGAGTTTTCCTTCTGTGAAACCAACGTATTTTAAATTGTCTGCACTCTTCGAGTAATGAGAGAATGAAGAGTGAAGAGATTTNTATTTTGGCGGCTCTTAACATCAAGGTCTGAGAGCCGATGAGGGTGAAATGAGGTATGGAGCAGCGCCGGAATGAGGGGGTGGGGGAAACGGGAGATCCCCGAGAAAACCCGCCGACCAGCGGCATCGTCCGGCACGATTCCCACGTGCGAAAATCCGGGAATGACCCGGCCGGGGATCGAACCCGGTTCGCCTTGGTGGGAGGCGAACAGGCTAACCGTTCAGCCACCGCGGACCCTTCATGTACTAAGGTTTTATTCTCAGTACGTATTTTGGCTTCCTCTAAAAACGTTACCTTATCACTATCGTTTTGTACACACATACATAAACTTAACTTCAATTAACAGCGATAGCTGTAGCTCGTTCAGCTGGATTACTTGTTCTACCGCCGGAGTGTTCATATACATTACAGTGTCCTTGAAAAGAGAAATTAGCGCACCCACGAGCGAGACTGCCCTAAAATCTAAAATACCCGATCGATGAGAGGACAAGAACTAAACTCGCCAAGGGTTGGCTCGATGTTCGAATACCGGATCAGTAACACGTGATTCGGAGACCGATACAATCAGACGACCCTGTCGTCTATACTATTCTTGTAAATAACCGAGCAACGTAAAATTAAAAATTATGCTTTTATTTTTTACTTGAAAAACCTACACCATAGTAAATAGGGCATGCTTGAAGCAACGTGGGTGCCACTCCAAGAAAATGTTCGTAAATTTACCACGTCGTTGTATAGGAGTATCGAGAAGGCACGAGTAGCAAAGTTTTTCCTGTACATCCATGGTAGCCTTCCTCAGTTTGCTAAGGGGAAAATCAAATGAGTAGTGAGCGAAGTTCCCGACTTTGTGGTAAAATTTCTTTATTTTCAACCTAACATATAACGTGTTGCTAATAATAACCAACATACTCCGGTAGGTTATTCCTGACGAAAATATGAGACGAAAATGTGCGTACCACTTTCCTTTATAAAGTTCGTACTAAGGGAGCTACGAACCCTAAAAAATCGAGTAATGAAATGATTTTCGTTACAAACTTCAGGAACTACCTGAGATTAAGCTACAAATAGTATAAAGGTATTTTTTAGAAAGATCATACACTTGTGAAAATGCTGTTGGTAATGTCATCCCCCTTCGTTAGGATAATAGGGATGCTGATTCGTAACAACACACAGGTTGGCAACCCCTATTTCATTGATGAAAGGGGATGATAGGTTTTACTAACCGCATTTTCACACGTTCAACAAGGTTCCAGTCATACAAAACACTATTCACAGATTTGTTGCTTAATCGCAGGTAGTTCCTGATAATTCCAACGAAAATCATTTAAAAACTTGATTTTTGAGGGCGCGTAGCTCCTTTAATAATCTCTTTAAGGAAACGGGGTACATACATTTTCGTCTTATGTTTTCGTCAGGAATAACCTGCCGAAGTTTGTCAGTGATTTTGAGTATAGGCTGTTCACGGTAAAGTGAACACTTTTGAAAACCCTGCTTAAGATCTATTTGTATGCACGTTGTGTATTCTTCCACCGTATTAAAATAAGCATTGCCATGGGCCGCATCACTTTATTCATGCATCGGTCAAGTGGAACTGTGAAATTATTAGAAACGTATTTTACAAATCTGCTCATTTTTACACTTGCGTTAAAAAAGAACAGGAAGCAAAATAAATTTTGAAAAATATATTACAAATTGTTACCTAACTCTTTTTATTCGACGTTAAGACATGGATCTAGTTTCTCCCCATTGTTACCAACTTCACTGGGCGCATGTCACTCAGTACGCCCGTTAAAATATACAGCAGTGATTTTTTTTTCACGGTTGATTTCGAAAGTGCTCACTTTATCGTGAACAACCTTTAACACGTTGTAAAGTGTAAATTTTCCATACCATGTATGGGTTTAGAACATTACGGTTAAAGAAGTACAATAAGGAAAAAAATTACAGTGCGGATATCCGAGCAAATTTCCCAAAACAAGTGACTTATTTTCCGAACGCCGCGGCGAGATGGCAGATGAATGAAGTGCGAACGGAGAAAATAAAAGGACGGTTAACGTGATGCAATCTCCCCCCTTCCCCGCCAAATGGAACGTTATATCCGCACAGTCTCTGAAAGTGGAGAGGCAGTTGTAGGGGCGAGCGTGTAACACTACACACAAGGCTGTAGGCGGCCAGAGGACAACACCTGCGAACACTCCTCCATTTCGCCTTATTTCAACACGCCGACGTCGTAGTACCTTCATCTCCCCGGCAGGTCGGGCAACCACGCACTCAAACACACACGTGCGCACTCCGCCAATAACTGGCGCGCATGCGCACTACATCCACTTACCCTATAACCTCTTGGCGACGATAGCCGATGACGCTCTCTTCGCAATCCAGATGAGGTGTCTCGTCTGGTGGAGTAAGATCACAGANAAAAAAAAAAAAAAAAAAAAAAGGTTCAGTGTAAGAGATGGCAAACATGCCATAACTGCGCCAGATAAAGGTTTATAATTAACTTAAGGTAATGTTCTTTATTTTGTACAATTCATATCGGTCAGGCAGCGTTTTACAGTGAAGTAAGTGTCCAAAGTTCTACTAGACAGCGTAACCGGTAAGGAGCCATAAACATCACTTTCATACTAAAAGGCAACCATAGTACTAGCTTACGAGTTTTCCTTCTGTGAAACCAGTGTATCTAAATTGTCTGCACTCTTCATGTAACGAGTGAGTGAAGAGTGAAGAGATTCGGGCGGCTCTTAACAACGAGGCCTTGAGAGTATGGAGCAGCGCCGGGAAGAAAGGGTGGGGGAAACGGGAGATCCACGAGAAAACCCGCCGACCGGCGGCATCGTCCGGCACGATTCCCACGTGCGAAAATCCGGGAGTGACCCGGCCGGGGATCGAACGCTAACCGCTCAGACACCGCGGCCTCTTCATGTACTAAGGTATGTATTTTGGCTTCCTCTAAAAACGTTACCTTATCACTATCGTTTTGTACACACATACATGAACTTAGAGCTATAACTTCAATTAACAGCGATAACTGTAGCTCGTTCAGCTGGATTACTTGTTCTACCGCCGGAGTGTTTATATATATTACGGTGTCCTTGAAAAGAGAAATTAGGGCAACCACGAGCGAGACTGCCCTAAAATCTAAAAAAAACCCGATCGATGAGGACAAGAACTAAACTCGCCAAGGGTTGGCTCGATGTCCGAATACCGGATCAGTAACACGTGATTCGGAGGCCGATACAATCAGACGACTCTATCGTCTATACTATTCTTGCACATAACCGAGCAACGTAAAATTCGAAATTATGCTTTTTTTTTTACTTGAAAAACCTACACCATAGTACATAAGGCATGCTTGAAGCAACGTGGGTGCCACTCCAAGAAAATGTTCGTAAATTTACCACGTCGTTGAATAGGAGTATTGAGAAGGCACGAGTAGCAAAATTTTTCCTGTACATCCATGGTAGCTTTCCTCAATTTGCTAAGGGGAAAATCAAATGAGTAGTGAGTGAATGTCCCGACTTTGTGTGGTAACAGTTCTATATTTTCAACCTAACATACAACGTGTTGCTAATAATAACCAACATACTCCGACAGGTTATTCCCGATGAAAATGTGCGTACCACTTTCCTTTATAAAGTTCGTATTAAGAGAGATATGAACCCTCAAAAATCGAGTCTTGAAATGATTTTCGTTACAAATATCAGGAACTACCTGAGATTAAGCTACAAATAGGATAAAGGTATTTTTTAGAAAGATCATGCACTTGTGAAAATGCTGTTGGTAATGTCATCCCCCTTCGTTAGGAGAATAGGGATGCTGATTCGTAACAAAACACAGGTTGGCAACCCCTATTTCATTGATGAAAGGGGATGATAGGTGTTACTAACCGCATTTTCACAGGTGCAACAAGGTTTCAGTCCTTCACAGATTTGTTGCTTAATAGCAGGTAGTTCCTGATAATTGAAAACGAAAATCATTTAAAAACTCTATTTTGAGGGCGCATAACTCCCTTAATAATCTCTTTAAGGAAAAGGGGTACATATATTTTCGTCAGGAATAACCTGCCGAAGTTTGTCAGTGACTTTAAGTATAGGTCGTTCACGGTAAAATAAACACTTTTGAAAACCCTGCTTAAGATCTACTTGTATGCACGTTATGTATTCTTCCACCATATTAAAATAAGCATTGCCATGGGCCTTACCACTTTATCCATGCATCGGTCAAGTGAAACTGTGAAATTATTAGAAACGTATTTTACAAACTGCTCATTTTTACACTTAGATGCGTTAAAAAAGAACAGGAAGCAAAATAAAAATATATCACAAATTGTTACCTTACTCTTTTTATTCGACGTTAAGACATGGATCTAGTTTCTCCCCATTGTTACCAACTTCACTGGGCGCATGTCACTCAGTACGCCCGTTAAAATATACAGTAGTGATTTTTTTCGACGGTTGATTTCAAAAGTGCTCACTTTATCGTAAACAACCTTTAACACGTTGTAAAGTGTAAATTTTCCATACTATGTATGGGTTTAAAACATTACGGTTAAAGAAGTACAATAGGAAAAAAATTACAGTGCGGATATCCGAGCAAATTTCCCAAAACAAGTGACTTATTTTCCGAACGCCGCGGCGAGATNGAAAAAAATTACAGTGCGGATATCCGAGCAAATTTCCCAAAACAAGTGACTTATTTTCCGAACGCCGCGGCGAGATGGCAGATGAATGAAGTGCGAACGGAGAAAATAAAAGGACGGTTAACGTGATGCAATTTCCCCCCTCTCCCTCCCAAATGGAACGTTATATCCACACAGTCTCTGAAAGTGGAGAGGCAGTTGTAGGGGCGAGCGTGTAACATTACACACAAGGCTGTAGGCGGCCAGAGGACAACACCTGCAAACACTCCTCCATCTCGCCTTATTCCAACACGCTGACGTCGTAGTACCTTCATCTCCCCGGCAGGTCGGGCAACCACGCACTCAAACACACACTCCGCCAATAACTGGCGCGCATGCGCACTACATTCACTTACCCTATAACGCCTTGGCGACGATAGCCGATGACGCTCTCTTCGCAATCCAGATGAGGTGTCTCGTCTGGTGGAGTAAGATCACAGATGACCACCCACCAAGATTACACCCCCCCCCCCACCGGGGCCGAAAAACACGTGTTCCCCACACGGACACCAAAGTTCGCACTTGGCCGATAACAACACCGTTGAAGGTCGATTGAGGGGGGAGGGAGGAGCAATGTATACGACGTAGAAGACACCAA